>OZ012690.1:24472246-24521721 GCA_963942565.1 Maea johnstoni
TTAGGTTAGTTATACCCCTAGCTCCCTATGCTGTGGTTACCACTGGTGGCATGTCTGGGGGTCACCGGTAAATAAACATGTAATGGACATGTTCCAGCAAGTTCAGATTCTTGATTTACTTCCTTGAAGCAACAGGGTACATCCAGTGCTGAATATTTCAAGGCACTGAAACAATTGAAGCAGCTCTTATATTTGCTAAGTATTGTACAATTAATGTAACCTATGATTACTTGAGTCTTCTTTAACTAAAGACTTTATTAAAAAGGATGAACATTGTAAATTATTAACATATCACTTACCTATAGACCATGGTTATAAGATTAATTGCCAAACAGGCCATAGCGTACAGTCCAATTTGTAATCTTCAAATGTTTATGTATGTAATGTAAATGTGTATATAAAGAGTAGGTATAATAATTACTATCAACTTAATGCAATTTCACGCGGAATAATTGCCAAAAAAAGATATGTTGCAAACTTGTCTTGTCTGTACAGTACATGCACTGTCAAACAGTTGTCCTGTCTCATGTAATGTATATTTTTAAAAATTTGTAATGGCAATTTCTAGAGAGTTGATTCTAAAACAATGTTAAGTAACATGCCTGTAACAGGACCACTATGTCATACTGCATATGTGTAATATGGCATATGCTAGACTAGGCTCCTACTAAATCACTAAAAAGATATTACCTTCTGAGTTGACCAAGCAGTGTAATGTAGTACCAGCAATGGTAGATAGATGGCACCAACTGGTCCTCCTATCTATGGAGATTTTATAGTCCTCTACTCACCAGGTGAGATAAATATGAACTTTTTTGGCCACTTTGGCCACCTTGACCACTTAAGGTGCCCAATAACAGAAAAACTTGAAGGCAGAAAAAAATATATGACAGCCTAGGAATCAAGATTAGGAATCAGGTATATGCCAGCATTTAATCGCAAATATTGAAATACTTGTTGCCAAATGAGATATACTGACTTGGTTTTGTCTTGTCATGTGTTACATAGTGTAAACTAGTAGTTAACCCATTAATGATTGCTGATCTCCTTGACAATAGTCGTCTGGACCTAAGATATACCTAATGAAATAACTTTGAAATAAATCATAAATTTACAAAATATTTGAAGAAGATTTGTAGGTTGGATTTTGATCAACACTCCTTTAAATATTTTCAGAAATTTTCTTTTAATGGAGAGATATCACAAAAATAGTCAGGCATGAATTGGTTAAGAATATTTCTAAAGTGCTGACTGCCAAACAGACCATATAGGAATGTGTTATATACTGTCATTTAAAGGTAATTCAGAGGTAGTAAAACCTGCTACAAAAACATTAATGTCTTGTCCACCATACTGTACTGTCATGCATTATATGATATACCGGTATAATTCAGAGTAGAGTTAGTAAAACGTCTGTAGGGATATAACAATGTCTTTTTCAGCATACTGTACTGTCATGATTTTATCATAAATGATTTTGTTATATATGATGTATATTTCAGAGTGGAATTAGTAAAACTGCTGTAGGGGCAATACAATATCTTGGCCACCATACTGTACTGTCATGTGTTATATAATGTATAATATATCTGCGTCTAGCAGATATTATATGATTTTGTTATATATGATGTATATTCCAGAGTGGAATTTGTAAAACTGCTGTAGGGGCAATACAATGTCTTGGCCACCATACTGTACTGTCATGTGTTATATAATGTATAATATATCTGCGTCTAGCAGATATTATATGATTTTGTTATATATGATGTATATTCCAGAGTGGAATTTGTAAAACTGCTGTAGGGGCATTACAATGTCTTGGCCACCATACTGTACTGTCATGTGTTATATAATGTATAATATATCAGCGTCTAGCAGATATTGTTGGAGGGCTGATGGAAGGGAGGAATATTGAGATGAACAGGTACAAAGTGACCTGTCTGTCTGTTTGTCCTTCCTGCTTGAGTGCCAGGAGAAACTGATTAAAACCGGTCCTCTGGGACTTAGTGACTCTATAATTAAATGCCTCTTCCTTGATGTAATACCTGCCACAGTGGATGGGGTGGGAGGGGTGGGGCGGGAGGACAGCTTACCAAGAGGAGGATAAACAAACCATTGGAAAAGGCCACAATAATGTAATAAAGCAATCTTAATTCAAAATCAGTTATTTGCTTCATTCCAACAGTGAGTGACTCAATGTGAAGATTAATAGACAACAACTTACTAATACTGAGAAAAGTAGTTATGAGGAGAAGTAGCAGTAAATTTCCCTTACAAAAACTAAGTGGAACATCTTTGCCACATGTGTGGCAGAAACTAGGTTTTTCTGTGGTACAAGTGTGGATAATAATTGGTCTACAACTTTAAGGGCCCACCATAATAATTGATACATCTGTTTCTGCCATAGGTCTAGTGGTACACCTGTGTAGTAAGAGCCGTAGTGGTAGTAGTAGTGGTAGTAGTAGTAGTAGTAGTAGTAGTAGTAGTAGTAGTAGTAGTAGTAGTAGTAGTAGTAGTAGTAGTAGTAGTAGTAATAGAAGTAGCAGTAGTAATAGTAGTAGTTATTGTACTAGTAGTAGTAGTAGTAGTAGTAGTAGTAGTAGTAGTAGTAGTAGTAGTAGTAGTAGCAGCAGCAGTAGAGAGTAGTAGTAGTAGTAGTAGTAGTAGTAGTAGTAGTAGTAGTAGTAGTAGTAGTAGTAGTAGTAGTAGTAGAAGTAGTAGTAGTAGTAGTAGTAGTAGTGGAAATAGTAGTAGTAGTAGTAGTAGTAGTAGTAGTAGTAGTAGTAGTAGTAGTAGTAGTAGTAGCAAAGGCTTATGAGGCATGTCTCATAAGCCTTTGGTAATAGTGAGGCAGCAGCAGCAAAAGCATCATTAGCAATAGAAACACTAGAAGCAGCAGTAGTATAGTATTGGGTCTATCCCTTCACCGGGTCTCGTTCATTAGACTGCCTTACATATATCTTGATAGTGAATATCATCTTGCCTTTCTCTGACAATTGATTTATCACGTCACTACCATTATCCTTCCTAAGGACAAGAACTCCCACTGTAACCCCCAAGTGGTCTCTAAAGTAGCTCTTATATCATTCTTATCACACTCCATCCATCTTGCCCATACAAACCACTTAAGATAGTTTCCCTTCTAAACAGGGGTTTTGATAGAATGTGTACTGCAGGACTTACCATTATAGGTTCATATCAAGATTATTTTTGTTTTACCAAGAGGAGTAGGATAAAGGTATGTATGTATGTTTGTATGTATGTATGTGTATGTGTGCGTGTGTGTGTATGAACGTACGTATGTACATACATACATACATACATGCATGCGTGCGTACATACATACATACATGTATACATACATGCATGCGAACATACATTACATTTATATATATATATATATATATATATATATATATATATATATATATATATATATATATATATATATATATATATATATATATATGTGTGTATATATATATGTAAATTATATATACATATATATATATAATTGTACAGAGATATATAGGTTTGCATATTCATCCCAGCAACATCTTGAAAAAGGCATGCCGAAATTAATTATATTGTCTGAAAAAATACTCCAAAGATTCTGCTGTTAAAATCTTCCAGATTATCCTTTTCCAAAGAGAAAATGGATAGCATGATAACAAGCAAAGAACTTGGCTCTTGTTATTTATATTTTCCACAATGCTTTCTATTGCCACTCCACAGGTGGGCCGAGGAAATTGAGATGGGGGAATTAAATCATGCCGTATCAGCTCTGAAGACACGTTCACCCTAAATGACAGTGATGCCCTCATGGTCTCTAGCAGAATAGCGGTTGTCTGCAGATTACATGTATAAGGCAGGGGGGGTCATCTGCAAACAGCTGATAGCCTCGTCACAACAACATTTGTCATTGTCTCTTTCATGCTCAAGTGGTTGTCGCAGATAGGAATAACATTCAGATGGTTTGAAACAATCCCTCTCTGTAGACTTGCCTCTTAAACCAAGGTAAAACACTCTTATAGATTCAAACAATTCCACCCATTTCCCACAATATAGATGAGTAAGAAATCAATCACATTTAACCCTTCCAATGCTTTAAGGCTACTTTCCTCCAAAGAACAAGGACATAATGATTTTGAAAAACATCTAAACCCTATCATGTTGGTATTCATTAGATAGCTCTCACTAACCCAAGTGGTAGGGTCCCAGTCATTTTTCAGATTTTTTTTGCATGATTTTGTATTGACCAAATTAGCCATCAGCAGCATAAGGACTTACAGACAAAGTTAATTCTTGTTTGAACACATATGAATAAAGAACAGTGGATGAAGAACATATATCTAAAGACAAGTGAAGTTAAAAAGTGTTTCCTAAATGTTCCAATAAAAGTTTATATGATTTTACCTTGTTTGGGAAATCCAAAATATTATAAAGAGATATTTATTAGATTTTCTAATAAATTAAACAATTGTACAGTAAGCAATTGGCTTAACAATAGGTTTTCCATTTGGTATATTTTAAAATATTAATTCAGTATATTCAATTTGAACAATATCAATTTTTCATTCATGTATTCAAAAAGAATATTTTAAAACAGCTTTGTTTCAATTTCCTTTTTAGACAAAAGTCAAAAGGCCCATGTATATATTGGTAACTTCCCCTGTGTAAATTCTATTTTAAAGTGTCAGATATCACTAATTGCAAAGGAAACCATGGTTTTATCTATCATTATTTTCTGAATGTCAAGACAGTCGAACAAGAAATGTATTTTGGATACAATGTATGCATAGTTTTATCAATTCTTTTGAAGGCCTAGGAGAATTGATGATTATGTCGCTATTTTTTACTATTATTTCTCCTTCAAATGTTTTCATGAAGACACTTTTGTAAGAAAAATACCACAAAAATAGGCAGATCATGTAATATATTCATATTAGGCTGCTGCAGATATAAATTACCCCTTCCAATGCTGAGGCTTAACTTTCGTCCAATTCACAAAGACGCAAAATCATCCAAACCCTGTCATATTGATACTCATTAGAAAGCCCTTGCTGAGTACTCTCAGATGAGTACCCATGTGCCAGGGTTTCAGTATTTTTTCTGTTTTTTTGCATCATTTTGTATTTGGCAAAATTAGCCACCACCAGCATGAGGATTGGAATGGTTTAACAATACACTACCTTGAACTCCATCAGAACACCTACGCTCACACAAGGTGCACCATCACCCTTTAAGAGTCAGCCCCGAAACCTAACGCCCAGATCAATAACTTCAGATCTGGCCACCAGATGGTGCTGTGCTAATCGGGTTTTCGTAACAATGTTATAAATCAGGTGGACACGTAATAATGGCTCGTCACCCTGGGGCCCCTCGCCACAACACCAAAGCCGGGAGCGGAGTCGCCGTGATTTGGCGAGCTGTCTCGTTCCATTCAGCGCTACTCAATCAGCCAATGGCAGTGCTCGGTCTCTAATGGCCATATTGCACCTTGAGGTAGCGCAGCCAGTCAGGACCAGGATTGTTGACCCAATCACGACAGAGAAAATAGTGCACGGAACCGCGATCAATTACCTCATTAGCATATTCATGAGCAAACACAACAGGTGGACAACTCACAGAAAAACTCCAGAATAATCGAGTTGTTGTGATCTATGTACGTAAGTTTTATAGTAAATAGGGAATAACAAAAGAAGCTTCTGATTTTTCTTTAGAACTAACCTCCTAATAAAAATGTACTATCTAAAATTTTGAATTTGCTTAAAACTGGAGGATAATCTGGTTGTTATGGTCTATGTGTGTGAGTTTTATAGTAAATAGGAAATAACAAAAGAAACTTTTGATTTTGGTCTAGAACTAACCTCCTCATAAAAATGTATAATCTTAAATTTTAAATCTGCTTAAAACTGGAGGATAATCGGGATGTTATGGTCTTTGTGTGTTAGTTTTATAGTAAATAGGAAATTACAAAAGAAAATTCTGATTTTGGTCTAGAACTAACTTCCTCATAAACATGTATAATCTTAGATTCTGAATCTGCTTATTCACATTAGGGTCTAATATGCATGATCTGACACATATGGATATATCATAATGAAAAACTCCCCTTCAAATGTTTTGTAATATCATTCTTAATTTCAAATTTATTATCAAAAGTATCATAAATCCAGATGATAAATTCTAGATGAACTCTCATTAGCATCAATGTGTTAAGAGATTCTCTTGAAATATATGTTTGGATCAATGCTAGTTTTGACAACTTTGGAATTAAAATGATTTCAAACATATTTGTTGAAAATTTTTTGTCATTGTTTTGATTAACATTTTCCTTCTAATATGTTGCCAGCTAAGCTTTTTGCCTGCAATATTTCATGAAATTGTCAGGCTTTTTTCTCCACTGTGAGTATTAATAATTCATAAGTAGTGAATTTTCTCATGCGGACCTGCCTTCCCTTTATCATTTGAAATAGTTCTACCTTTATCTTTCATAAATTTCTAAATTTGTAAATTCCCCTAAAATGCACGTAGCACCTCATATATTTACAGTGTGATAGATTGCTTTTATATCTTTCCTCAAGATTGAGTATCTAAAGGTCCATTAAGGCGACAAAAAGGATGCTTCTAATTAAAATCTTCCTGAAGATTAATTACCTGGATCTTGATCATCACTTTGATTCAAAATGTGATCGTTAGTAACGTAAAAGATATGTTATAGGCCTTCAATGTCCATTTATCTAACTAATGCTAACAGGCAACTGCATAAATATTTTATAACTGCAAATATTTTCTTTTTAAAGAAAAAAAACACTATCCTTTTTTCAAAGGTGGCTCAGACATACAAAAAAAGCTTTTTTTACTTTGAATATGCAAATGATGCAGAATGATGATATTAGTTGAAATTTTCAAAGTCATCTCTCACTTTTTATTGGGCAACTAAAGATAAGATCATGAAATGAGGGTTCTCCTAACCCTTCCAATGCTGACGCCACTTTTGCCTAGCTAAAGGACAAGGACCCAAAGATTTTTGAAAACCCTCCAAAACCTGTCATATTGGTATTCATTGGAATAAGCTCTTGCTGAGGACTCTCAGATGAGTACCCATGTGCCAGGGTTTCAATAATTTTTTCAGGATTTTTGCATCTTTTTGTATTCACCAAACTAGCCACCAGCAGTAAAAGGGCTAATATTTGCTCCTGTATATAAATGACTCGAACCCCTACTGACCCTGGCATGGGATTGAACTTTGAACCCCACACCAAAATGAGGCCATTGAGATAAAGACATTCAGTGAAAGAACAACAATAGGTTATGGTGGGATAAGAAATACTTATAACAAAGGCTTATACATGATCAAAACATCATAACAGACAAAGCTCTCTTAATTGCTATACCCTTAACCCATTCACACCTATACCTTCACCCATTCATGCCTGTACTCATGTTGCCTATTTTTGTGATATCTCTTTAACAAAAGCAACATCAAGATAATATTTGAAGGAGAGTTGTTCATAAAAACTGTCTACAACTCTCCTTCCAATATTTTGCGAATTTATGCTTTATTCCAAAGTAATTTTCAAAAGTATTTCAAGTCCAGACGACACTTGTCAAATATATCTCCAGGCATGAATTTGTTAAGAAATTTAGTGAAAACTTTTCAATTGTCACATTGTTTTTTTCAAAAAATTCCATTAAGATAATTCAACACGATACCTGGTCATTGTATATCCACAACCCTCATTTCCCTGCGAATATCAAATGCTTTACACAATATCTTCTGACTTTCTCATGCAACAAAAAGGATCGCTAAAAAATGCAAGCTGTTCCTCTCCATAAATGTAATTAGGCATTATATAGACGTGGATTCCCGAGAGAATTCAAAGATGGATCATTTTCTATTCAACCATGCGATAAAATCATCAGAACGGGGTCTGTTTTCATTTTAAGTTGTAAATATTTTATGACTAATTACATCGTTCCACAATCACGATAATGGACATGGATGAAGTATTGATCATAGTGTTATATAATAGGAATACCTAATTACCTGTGAAATAGACTACAAGGAAAGCATGTTTGTTAAAGTAATTTATTGGCAGCTTTCTATGTTTTGGAATGTAGCTTGAGTGAAATGAGAAAGGATTGACTAAAATTTTAATTATGAATGATAGCTTCTAAACTTAAGTCACATGTGTTACCACTAATGAACATCCCTATGACGGGAGGAAACATATTTTCTAAAGAGAGTCTTTCTAATTGATAGCATTTCAAAAAATGTGCTTTATGATATAAAGTTTATGCATGAACAATATGTCAAACAAAAGTTATTTATTTCCCATAGCTAAAAGTACATTGTATCACAGCAGTATTTAAATATTATTTCTTCAAGATGCGAAAAGTTGTATATTGGTTTTGATTATGACACTTTGAATGTGTGTATTTAAGGGTTGAATAGTTTGTGAAGCATATATAAATAATAATTAAGTTCTTAACCCTTCAGCCACTCCAATCTCCAAGAAGGTCTGGCTTATAATTTTAGGGATACCATTCTCATGAAAGCAATGACCAATTTTGAAAAATGATAGATGTAGGAATAACGAATACTGTTCAGAACTGATCCAACAACTCTCATTCATAAAGTTTACCTGATAGCCAACTAACACATTATTTCTAAATCATTAATGCTAAAAATATCTCCTTATAATTTCATATATTTAATTGTCCTTTGAACAACTTTGGCAATATTGCGATAAATATATGTGTACCTAATTATCCAAAGAACATCCTCAGACAAGATGACACAAAGAAGTTTTATTTGCCCAAAAAGTGTCCAAAGAAGATATGACATTGATTTAGTTTGCCTTGAAAAGCCTTTAGATAATATGGCACTAATCTAAACGCTTGCCTGAGAATTGTTCTTGGAAAATATGACACCCAATGTTTACTTGTCCAATAAATAGCTTCAGACAAAGCTAGTACTATAAAAGGCATATTATTTATTATTATATTATTATTATTATTATTATTATTATTATTATTATTATTATTATTATTATTATCATTATTTTTATTATCATTATTATTATTATTATTATTATTATTATTATTATTATTATTATTATTATTATAATTATTATTATTATTATTATCATAATTATTATTTATTTAAAGGCTTATGATGATAAGCCTTTGGTACTATATAATGTTAACTTGCCCTACAAACATCCTCAGCCAAAGTGATACCAATATTACTTGCCATACACAGGAATACAGACACATTTGCATTAATTTTTACTTATCCTAAACATATTCATTTATCCAATGAAATATTTTAGTACAATTTGGCATTAGAAATTCCGTGCACTGCAGACATTAAACAAAAATTCCACCACTCAACTGTATTTCAGCACAAATATATATAGGCGCTTACCAAATCCTGACCCCAATTCGGTACAAGACCATTAAAAGAATTACTTGTGATAGGCTTAACATGCGGTGGAAGTAGAAAACATGGGAGAAAGTGGTGTTAGAATTTCTCGAGTGGATATAAACATGCTAACTGACGATACGCACGACTGCCGAGAAAAAGCAGATACATTGAAATCTTCAGTAAGCAAGAGCCCTGCAAGTTTAAACGCAATATTGTACGACAAGGCACTTTTTGTGAGTGGTGAACTTCTAGTACATATCCCTTACCTACTGTAGCTTACATATCCTAGGAAATCCTTGGATTTTCTTTGGTTAATACTATTTTGTAGCGGTTACAGTCAATAAAGATACGTACATACAATACTAGGAATTCTTTGGTATTTCTTTGGTATTTGGTAAGGGTTCATATCCAGTTGTTTTGTAAAACTAGAAACAAAATTGAAATGCTTCCTATCAAAACAACTATCATTTTTGTTAAACCAATTTTTGGTAAACAAAAGAGCCACAATCTAAATATTTCCACCAAACACCTTACGTGCCGTTTGTGAAAATGAGGGAATTTCCAGGGTTCGACTTTCCCAGGGGCCCAGGGGCATATGCCCCTAGATTCTGCTGTGTGCCCCTAGATTTCTTAGACTAGGGGCCCATAGAGTATGTAAAATGACCAGAAATCCTGTTTTTGACCACTAATTCTTTAGATAGTAGGATCCCCCCCCCCCCGAGCAGGGTAGACTCTATTTATAATGTTCCAACTTGTAGGAACCCATTTCCTGACAAGCTGAAGGGGGACATTACGCTGCTATTGAATAGGAAGCTATAAAACCACTAAGAGACTTTCTGTTTACAAACAACAATAATTCATGTTTACCCCCAGGAGATTTTTTTTATGGTCAGTCTCATTCTCATCCTTGCATCCGACTCGCCCAAATAGACAGTAAATAACGCCGCCTTTCAGATGCGTAGATTGCTCACGAGTTATCCCAGGGCAAAGAATGAAATGCCACCGTGATGTCAATTTCTCCAGGGGACCAGTAATAGCCAATCGCAAGCAATGTAAATCATAAATGCGTAGCTGCAAACCAAATAAGGGCGTCAAGGGGAACATCAATATAATGGTTCCTTGATTGGCTGTATAGGAGAGAACTAGCCAGCTCCTTCGCGCAATGAGCTGGGTTTATTGAACAAACCTAATATCACTCGCAAGTAATCTCTAAAAGAGGGACATGGAAAGTAATTCTCTCTGGAATTGGGGTGTCCATTTCTGACAATCACAGTTTTGCCATGGCAGGCTCATTTCATCGGCGGAGTGATCCTATTTGGTAACCATAACTGCAGCATGGAAATCACTGCATTGTCTCGGTCCCCGGAGAGAAACAGCCATGATAGCACCAATTACAGTCGTATCTACAAATTGAATAACAATATTTGGACAGCAGGAAACTCCAAACCAGAATTCATAAAGTGAGTTAGTTATAGGGATATATGTAATTGATTATCGATTGTTAGGTAAATAATGTTGGAGTATAGAACTAACAATTAATGTTATCAGTTACCAGTGACATCTGGAGGAAGAGTATTGTACTAATATTTGGTTATTGTCATCAGCTATTACAATTGTACCTGGTTTTGGAATGTGATAGTAACATTGGCCTTTTGATACTACCTTTCCATAATGACACCTGGTGTTGTGATAAGGTACTAAATTTGATTTAATACTTTTCCTAATTTCATTTTTAAAGATTTTTTGTTTATTTTCTACATATCAACTATAAAGATGTTGGCAGATCAGATACCACCTGGTGTTGAAAAGTGGAACTAACGCTAACTTCGTGTTGCGCGATATCTATGACAAGTGAAGTTGAAGGAAGTATAATAGATTTGACTTTTTGTAAGGAGATATTTAGGGTACCTTTCAAGGGAATCATGTCATAGTTGGCATTTATATTTTTTCCTTGTTTGGACTAGATTTGAAAGGAAATAGTTATATCTTGTTTTGAATTTACAAGACCAATAGCTTCTGACAGCAGTGTGCTACAAAAACTCCATGGCAAGCCAATATGATATGCAATCCTATGCAATTTCTGATAGAAGTCTTTTTAAATTTCCGATTCACTAGGATAACTTTTCATTCTAAACCCTATTTCATACTTAGATTAACTCAGAATTAACCTGTACTTTCATGCTTAGATTAACACAGAATTAACCTGTCCTTTCATGCTTAGATTAACTCAGAATTAACCTGTCCTTTCATGCTTAGATTAACACAGAATTAACCTGCCCTTTCATGCTTAGATTAACTCAGAATTAACCTGTCCTTTCATGCTTAGATTAACTCAGAATTAACCTGTCCTTTCATGCTTAGATTAACACAGAATTAACCTGCCCTTTCATGCTTAGATTAACACAGAATTAACCTGCCCTTTCATGCTTAGATTAACCCATAATTAACCTGCCCTTTCATGCTTAGATTAACACAGAATTAACCTGTCCTTTCATGCTTAGATTAACTCAGAATTAACCTGTCCTTTCATGCTTAGATTAACTCAGAATTAACCTGCCCTTTCATGCTTAGATTAACCCATAATTAACCTGCCCTTTCATGCTTAGATTAACCCATGATTAACCTGCCCTTTCATGCTTAGATTAACCCATAATTAACCTGTCCTTTCATGCTTAGATTAACCCATAATTAACCTGCCCTTTCATGCTTAGATTAACCCATAATTAACCTGCCCTTTCATGCTTAGATTAACCCATAATTAACCTGCCCTTTCATGCTTAGATTAACACAGAATTAACCTGTTCTTTTATGCTTAATTTAACTCAGAATTAACCTGTCCTTTCATGCTTAGATTAACACAGAATTAACCTGTTCTTTTATGCTTAGATTAACACAGAATTAACCTGTCCTTTCATGCTTAAATTAACTCAGAATTAACCTATTATTGTCTAGAGTAGAACAGAATAATTGTCGTGACAGCTTTTTTGGAATATCTTTTCTCACAAAAGCATCCTTTTTTGTCTGCACTTTGATACTTATGAAAAATTAAACATAAATATACCAATTATTTGATGACGAGATATTGATTGAGAACTGGTCAACACTTTCTATAGAATCATCATGAAAATATCTGTCTGGTTCAAGAGTTATCACCAAAATAGTTGGGATAACTTTTGACACTACTGTAGTCAGATAGGGGTTAAGGCAAAGATATCTAACACAAAGAAACATTATTCAAATAGCAACATGTGTATAAACAGCTGATAAAGAACCCTGAGGAAAACCCTCCCGAAAAGGCGGCGTAAGCGAAACATATGATACTCCTCAGTTACGCAGACACCGAGTATTTACAATTCACGTCAGCGGAAAGTTCAAAGAGTTCTGTGGGTGTGAAGTCTGACAGGGGCTGCAGAGTGTGCTACTCGCAGATACCGTAGAAACGTCCCAGTAGTACTACTCGTTCCAGGCTGGATCTATCCGTATCGAGGATTAGCTTGCCAGCATCCCACTCTACCAAGCGAGCGTAGTTGATGAAATGCGGCCAAACAAGCACCCTGTATTAGAGGCGAGGTGTCTATGGGTGAATGCCACCATGCTAAACAAACCATCTGTCATAAAAATACATACTGTATATGACTTTAATTTGGAGTGCTAAATATTGTGCTTTACAGCTCTGCTGGAGGGTATTTGTGCTACTTTAAATTTGCACATTCAAGCACTCAAATATATTTATTTCTATATAGATATTTATTTGAAGGATGTTATTTTGGCTCTATCATGGGGAACGTGAAAATAGCGAAAATTAAATGCCTGTCAAAAATACAAGTTATACAGTAGAAGGACTGGGCTTTTTTCCGGATCCACTTCATGTGGCTCTAATATGTATGTATGTATGTATGTATGTGTGCATCTATGTAATAAAGCACTGAATAGAATGTTTAAACCTGTATCAGTAACAACATACCACAACACATTCACTTTATGGCAGGTGTATTTTTAAGAGCAATTTGGAGTTATTTACATGTAGCTCACAATTCACATGAAATATCAGAATTTTCGGTGGTTCATTGGTATTTTAAACTTCATTTACTAAGGGTTCCTTGCTGCACCTGCAGTGAATATTCTTTTTTTGTAATTTAATAAAAACACATTTCACATTTACACCAATAATTCAACCCTAATTCCAAAACGGGAAGGAAATGTAACAGGATAAATGTTATGCTCTAGTCTATTAGTTTAAATCCATAGGACTCACTCAGTAAACATAGCGCTTTTCTCCTCAGAGAGATGATATGTTTGTGCGAGCGGCCAGCCATTCATTTTCAGCTAGAGTAAGTTTACTTTCATCTTCCCTTGCATTTGTTACAAATAACAGATCCACCTTTCTTCTATAATAATAACCTCTGCTTATCTTCCTGTACTACAGAGAATTGTTTTCCCTGGAGAACTCCCCATTGATCTTTATAAGTGTAAAGCAAGACAGCCGCCGGAATCTTAAACAGACTTCCACGAGGCATAAACTGAGACCCCTTCATGCAATAATAGAAGCTTGACATTTCAAAGGCACGGAAATTGATACAGTGCGGAACAATTGCAGCAATATTTGACATTGACCTTGGGGGCGGAGGATTTCTCTCGAGGTCTTGCAGCTAACTTGAGAAAGAGGCTACGCCAGAATGGATTACACATGTCACTTTATCAGCCTATTTATAATCAGAGTTCACCACAAGAGCCTGACTATTTGGAGAGCTTCTTGTCCTAAAAAAGGTACCACACGTAACATATTTGATGGGGAAAATGTTAAGCTCAATACAAATATCTTTCCCTCCAATAAATCCCACCCAATGATAAGGCTCACTATCTGAAAACTTAAAAGAGCAAAATAATCAAAAGGAGATTTCTCTCACCATAAGAGGATTAAAATGTATGAAAAATAATAATACAACAATCAAAATCATTCAACCACTTTTTAGTTCTCCTGAGTAACCAGCATAGCTTTCAAGTAAAAACCACGACAATAGCAATTTTCAATCAAAGATCTTTCTGAATTTTGCTTTGCTACCACAATATTTCAGTACATTTAAAACCAAGTTAAAACTACATATTTCTTTTGGCTTAATGCAAATGTTAAACTATCCTTTTATCTTGGCAATGATGTTTAACCCATGTGCCAGGGTACAAATGGTGTGGTAATTTATCAATTAATCTTACATATGAAGAATGTTTTAAAGAGCAATTGTTTAGCCAAAAAGGAATTGTAACATTAATTAAAATATTTTTAGAGATATTACTTTACATTTAAGATATTTTCAAATGTGTCAGACCATATGCATGCTCCAGATGGGAATGGTTTAACAAATATCCCTCTATTTGCGTAGAATCGTACCTTTAAGGTCAATATTATGAAACATCAATCACTTGCTGGAGGTGAAAATACTTCACCAGCTTCACGTCAGTGATTTCTCTATATGCCTGAAATTCCATCCAGCCACATCACGCCAGCACAACGATATTACGTGCCAACCCTTAGCCATATTTCTGCATTTCCCCTTTATTGTTTCACCTATATTTGACCTTGGAAGGCAATCTATCAAAATTTACTGCCTCCTCTAGTTCATAGGGCTACCCTTGCCCCGACCAAAGGGGGCCTTGGTTGTGGCCTTTTTACATTTCTACCATTTAAGACATATTGCCTCAAGAAGCGTTATTGCCCGCTAAATTACCCAGAAGTCTCTGCTTGGAATATGAGATGTTGCACATGTGTTGCCGGGCAACAATAGAATCAGCATGGACAGAGACAGGATCGGTTCCAGAGTCCATCCGTCAGGGGAGTGGTCAAGTAGTCCATCATCAACAGACCGCACTACGCTTCGCTGGTGAAAAGTGGTTTCCTACAATTGGCTGACATACAATAGAATTACATATTGACGTGATTCATGTTATTGTATCAAATGTCAGATGGAGATTTGTACAGTCTCCATCATAGACTTGCAGAAGTCAAGGTTTGTAGACAATGTTATTTGTCTAAATTTCAGCATAACCAATATCACAAGCAGGGACCTACCCCACCAGTTAATTCAGGGAGTCATCTTTACTCCCAAACCGAAGATTTTAGGAAAAATTATAATTTTGTCTGATTTTTTGCACATGCTGATTCACATTTTCAAACAGGACAATAGGTACATTAAAAGATGTTAAGGAGGAAAACTTGTTTTGCCATATCAATATATAGTGTTAGTATTAGAATTCTTGTAAATTAGGGAACTGGCTTTTCGACCAATAACATCTAAAAAAATCTTGATTCAGGGCATTAGAGAGAAAGTTACCAGTGACTTGAGGTTTAGTGGTAAGTTTTCCCTAGGTACTCAGGTTTCTTCTAGTAAATATTGACAAAAATAGGCATATTGAGATTGCAAAGAAATGAAGATAAATAAAATTTCAAATTCCAAATTCACGAAAACTCCCTTGCATTTCCTTAAACCACCTGGTTCCCTCAGTAACATAAGAAAGTGTGATGGTTGTTTTCATACGAGAAAAGTCTGTAAAATGTTAGTTTCTTCTGATGAAATGTATCACGACAGCTGATTACTAGAGGCAGTAGTGTGCGTACTCTCTGCTATTGTGGAAGACATCTAATGCGCTCTCCTGGATTGTTTTGGCATCTCTGCCAAACCCATGTGCTTGCTAGATTCCTCCGGCCCACCCCTCCGTAGTAAGTCAATTAAGAGGCGTTTTCCAAATCTGCACTCAATTTCAGCCAATCAGATAATCCCTCATGGTCGGTTAACCTTCCACCGAGATCCGACTCCCCAGACCCGAGCCATCTCTGACAGCCACCAGGCGAGCGGGACACTCAAACCTGCAGGTGGACTGTGACCTTTGACCTTTGCTGGACCAGGATTAAAAACGGGGATATTTAAAACCCTGCCTCACAGCTGCACATGGTTAGAGAAACATACAGGTTTATGGCCGACTTTAACCCATGAGACACCAAAACCGAAAAAGACAAAAAATATTTTTGTGATAAATATCTCATTGGAATTTGGAACTTTATTTTTTCCATCACTTTTTCTGCCATATTGCGGCTAATTCATAACTAGCCAGTTGTAACTGGTAAAGGAAACCGGAGTACCCAGTGAAAACCACCACCCTACCCCAGATATCTCAATGGCAAATGCTATCTAGGAAAAAATCTTTGAAGGCAATGTATACCACTCTATAAGTAATAGATGAGATTCATAAAGAGTTACATTGAAAAGGTCAATCTTGAATGTATACAGGCATAGAGGCTGCACACTGTAATGGTTTATCTATATATCTCATGAGAATGAAAGAATTCATGCCTGTTCATGTTTGGATAGATGTACAATGTTCAAAGGTATGACTGAATAAACAAGTGTTTCCCATTTCAAAATACCAACACCATGTGGGATGAATTTATGACTCGCAGCGGTTATTTGGTAATGGTGTCATTACTGTCAGGAATCAGACAATTAAACCATTCATAATATGTTCCATACGGAAACACTATTCCCAAACTTCCAAAAACCCATTCATACCCAAAATATCCCAGTTTGTCACATATCTAAAATTGTAAAATTCTAATAAATTTAAAAAAAATGTACATTCAATTGTAAAAAAATCATCATATTTACAAATGTATATTTGTAGATATATCAAAATCACCAAGCCACTCAATGGATGAATCGACTAAAAAGATCTGAGTTCTGCTTGAAAAGTAGGATCGGTAAATAATTTGATGTTCTTAAAAGAAACTTCATAACTGATCTTAATTTCAAAAGAAAATTTTGGAGTTGAGTTGTTGTGGTTTGGTAATCAATGACTCTTCGAACACTTCACAAATATATCTTTTGTCAAAATGACAACCCTAAAATTATCCAATTATTTGGTCTACTCTGAGCAGTATAGGGTTAAGGCCATGAGTTACTAAGCAAGTTAGCAATAAAATGGTAGAGAAAGAATGCAGACGCTCCCTTCTACATCATATCGTCATGGGAGATGAGATTGCACGGCAGATTCAGTTACATTTTTTTATATTCCTTGCATTTTTTCTTGATGAACAAGCACACGCACATGATTTTTGATAAGATAAGACTTTGCAGCAGTGTCTCTCAATTCTGCCTAAAAGATCTGGACTTGTTGGTAATTAACCCTTATGCTGCTAGTGGCTTATTTGGTGAATATAAAATGATGCGAAAAAAGCATTTCTCCTTCAATTAAATTTTGAAAAATGCACCCGTCATCAAGATATTACAAAAATAGTCTGAGCAATTTGGCGCACCACAGGTGTGACATGGGTTGAGGGGGGTCTTTGCTTGTTTCATTTTCCCTAGAAATTATTTTCTGTATTTCATCATTTAAAAAATAAAATTTGCGGGGTACTTGTGTCAGACAACCAGGCCGCTTTGGGCATAAACTGGTTGACCTCCTAACCAGTTCAAAACTCCGCCCTCTAATTTACTCAAATTACATTATCATGTTGACAATTATATGAAGGCCAGCTGCATTCTGGGTAATAACCATGACAACCAACTTGGCAAAAACAGTACTGACTCAGAACAATGCACTTCATTGTATTTTGAGGGCTTTAAAGATTAAAGATACAAAACCAATGGCTTACAGAAATCTACCATGAAAAGATACATTCGTCACCAAATTCATCAGGTCATGTGGCTTATATTTAAAAGACTTCAACACATTAGAGATATTTTAAAATATCTGCTATATCAAATATCAAGTATTATTATAATAATTATGAAAATAATAATAATGATAATAATAATAATAATAATAATAATAATAATAATTATAATGATAATAATATTAATAATAATAATAATAATAATAATTATCATTATTATCAATATTATTATTGTCATTATTATTATCATTATTACTATCATTATTATTATTATTATTATTATTATTATAAAAAAGGGATAACAAGGAATATATTTATCATATCAGCCATATAAAGGGATGACAACAACTCTGGGGAGAGGGGGGGCTGAGAGTATAAGATCAGCATTCGCTGTCCTCCATCTAGATACCACTGCTATCTGATCTTCCTTCATCATTACATGCTCCACGGAGCACAAAACGGCAACCTGAAAAATGGCGCCTTGCTGCCTTCCTTGACTTTGAGGCGAGTGGATCGCATTCCTTGTATGACAGCCCAGTATCAACCAAATCATATCCAGGAAGCTCCATGGCCACTCGCTTTAGAAGGTCTTGTCTGGACCTATACTATTTTGTATCTATTCATACAGGTCTGTAAAAGCACAGAATGAAATATTAGGATGCCTAAGTATCACTTATCAATCAAAATTAGGGTAAAAACAGAAGAAATATTATAGGAATATATTAATGTCAGTGGTCAGCAGTTGTTATACATTTTTCACATACATATTTCAACAAAAACAACAAATATATCTTCAGTATGCGACAACGCCAGCAGTGCATTTCTAACCTTATTACTCATGTGCTGGGCTTCTAGCAAGAACAATAGATAATCTCTCAGATGAGTAGCCATGTGCCAGGGTTTCAGTCATTTTTTGGATTTTTTGCATCTTTTTGTATTGGCCAAAGTAGCCACCAGTAGCATAAGGGTTGAAAAGAACTGGAGTGATCTGAGAAACTATCACCCGTAAATTACTCCAAAAACAGTGTGATTAAGTGATGTTCGTATTTTTCTTTGAAAAATATCATTTGAATGGTGCAATGAGTGAACATGAAAAAAAGTGAAATTTTGAAAAAAAAAGGGGAAAAGATGTTGTTATCAAAATTCCCTTATCAAATGCCTTCTAAATGTCTCTTTTTGACAGCTCAGCCAGATGATGCCTTAAACCATCAAAATAAAGCAATTCCCTTAACAAACTACTGGTAATTTTTCATTTGAAATTTCATCAAATCCTCCCTCTTGCATGACAGAAAAAATAATCATTTCTGCTACATATGGGATGAAAGTAGTACCAAGTGAATTACTGCCAAATTATTGGATTGTCAGAATTCCGTTTTATTTGACCGCTGGGAGGTTCCGCACTGTCAAGATGCTTAGTGGGTAGTTTATGAAAGTTTGACTCTTCGCTCCAGGAGGTAGGGAAAAGCTCTAGGAGGTGGGAAAAATCAGCTTCATCATTTCGATGGTGACGGGTCTGGTAATGGGAAGAACAGGCCGCGTGAATTGGAGCATTGAGAGCGAGGTTTCTGGGGTCAGGAATTAAGATGTTTGGGATTACTTCTCTTGATCTGAGCTACCAGTTTTAACAGCTGTATATATGAGTATAACTATTTGGAAGGACTACGATATTTGACTAGCGGGTGCTTATGCACAGAGGGAATAAAACCTCAACATGTGTGACTCATTAGGACCCATAATGTTGCCATGGTGATACAACTGTTATGTAATAAAGCATTGTCTTACAATGTACATTTTTTCACGTTAGGCAATGAAATGAAATCATGTGACATGACCAAGATATGAAAATGGCGTCCCACGTCTCAATCAAAAAAATATCATCAAGACTCTTGGTATATGAATCTATGATACCAATTATAATAGCTAGCTGCAGTATGCGTTTTACTGTATGGTAGGGCTTAGAACTTTGACTACTGAGGATTCACATCTGGAATAAACCCTCAACATGTGAAAAAATACTTGACCTTAAACCCTTATGCTGCTGGTGGCTAATTTGGCCAATACAAAATAATGCAAAAAAACTGGAAAATTACTGAAACCCTGGCATATGGGTACTCCTCGGTTAGTACTTGGCGAGAGCTTTCCAATGATAAATCTTTGCATTCTTGTGCATTGGACGAAGATAGCCTCAGCATTGGAAGGGTTAAATGCATGTTATGTCTGCCAGAGTAATAAAATTGTCACATAGTAAAGAACTCTTGTGGAATGCACCTTTTTATGGGTAAGGCAATGATGTTTAACTATGAGATGACCAAAAATGAAAATGGCTTTTCGTTTCTTGTTCAAAACCACCAAAATCCACTGTCATCTTTCTTTGCTACCTGAGTTGTAACAGCGGTAGTGTGATCATTACCATATATATCATCTACCATAAAAAGCTAAACATTTGGGAATATCGTAAAGACAAAAAAATATTGAAAAATATTTTCTAGTAAAAATGATAATAATTCATATCAATAATATTTCATCATTTTACCCCTCCACAAATTGCATGCTCTTTTATTAGCTAGCTATGGTTTCCTGAGCTTACAATTTCCTTGAAAAACCAACGTTACTTATATCGTAATATGATAAACTCTTATGCATCTTTTCTTACAAATAAATGTGCTCTTTCCACCGTGAAGCATGAACTACTTTTATCTTATGCTACAATTGCCTTGGGAGGTCTTACTAGAGAGAAATAAGTATCACAGGTCCTCCGGGAACTGAGAACTGGTAAAAGCAAGGTGTCAGTAACCTTTAGTACGTACTCGAGGCGTGTGTTATATTATCTACCACAAGTGATCTGTATATAGGCTAATTCTCCCCGTCCATAGAACACGATAGTTGCAGTACGAGATCTAAGTAAGACGACAGGTTCAATAGTTCAGCTTGCATTTCTTCTGGCAGAGATGAAAAAACATGCGTGGTTCTCTCCCTATGCCTGATGGTCATTTGTCATGCGTTATCTGATATCCATCATCGTCTTTCCTAACTACTACATACGCCCTGTAGGGCAGTAGGGGGCACAAATACACATTACCCTCAAAAACAGGGGGCAATATTATATATACCCTCCATTACCCTGGTCACTTAATTACCCTCAAAGCAGAAAGCGCTATAATAATTTTAATGATATTAATAATAATTTGATATTTGATATTCAATAGTAATCTGATATTTGTTATTACTTTACAAGTACACTTCGAGCACAAACAAATAATGCATGTACACTCAAAACAGAGCTTAGTACTGCCAAATGCTTATCTCATAATTAAGCCTTTGGTACTACCAAAGGCTTGTCTCATAAGCCTTTGGTACTACGCATACCGTCAGAGTACTGGCGCACTACTACATATTTGGTAGGAGCATATAAGTCCCCATAAAATATACCCTTCGAGCCAGGGGCATCATTACATATAAATTTGACACAGGGATAACAAATAGATATTCCCTCAAATCATACTACATCATATGTCCATAGAGTTTGGGGGAGTTCTTAACATATTCTAGGAGTCTCCTTTTTTTTATCAAATTCGCCATAAGTACCTAGATTTGTACATGCCCTCAAGTGCAAGTAACACCAATTTCAACCCCTTCTCACACTATTTCCCTATACTCGTGCTACGTTGAGCCAATTACTAAATGAAGTGAGACACTTGCTAGGAAATCTCAGCATTATCTAAGGAACTCCTGGGTATTGCTAGGGTGTTGCTCTGGAATATCCCCCCGGGGGATTGAAATGGTTTCCGTGTGTACAGTGCCTGCTAGGGGAGGAAGGTCGTGTGAGCGCTTCAGTGGATACAAGACTATAAACCGAATACCTTTTACCTTTACCTTTATCTACATTTTATAAGGCCTGACCAGTGCCTTAGCCATCGAGGCTTTTGGGTATCATTTAGACACCTAAACCCTCAAAAATCCCCATTAGGACACCCAATATTTTATGATGAATTTCTAGAAATGCTAATTTCAAGCAAATGATTTTGAAAATTTCACTTTAATGTGAATACTAGGATAATACGCCCAAAGATTTTATGATACCCCATTTTA
Organism: Maea johnstoni; assembly: GCA_963942565.1. NCBI lineage: Eukaryota > Metazoa > Annelida > Polychaeta > Spionida > Magelonidae > Maea > Maea johnstoni. The sequence continues at coordinate 24,494,434 of OZ012690.1, forward strand.
GGCACCGACTTTCAAAATCCTGGCTAAGAATATGGGCCTGACCCAGTCATTCCAATCAAGTCTTGTTATGATACTCCTGTAGAAATGGGAGTAACCGATGTCTGAGAACACAGTGAGTAACCAATATACTGTATATACACGCCCCACTGCAACCCCTCAATAGATCAGCAACCCATACCCCCACACCACCCCAACCGGAACGTCTACCGATACCGCTAACTGAAGGAACCCAAGATGAATGGTCCCTCAGCACTAATTTACACGCTGTAATTCATCCTGCTACGCTGACCTTGGACATGACCTTGAAACATAAAATCACAATGCTTGGCATAATTAATGATAAGATGCTGATAAGACGTCCTGTGGTGGGTAAAGACTAACACGGGATGCTGGGTCACTAAACATTGTAAATAAACTATCATTAAGGCTGTTATGTGGGTTTAGTTGTACTTAATTCACATATCTTCGATGGTTTGATAGTTCCAAGAGTTAGATGAAAAAGTGCTTTCTTTTTTTTTAGTAAAATATATTGCACTTATTTTGGCAGTTGAAAATTGCCAGGCTATATTGTCAGTAACTCCCACAGCATAAATGGGTTAACCCATTAATGCTCAAGACTTACTCTTAAAATTGTCATCTGTATCTTTGATACTTTTGATGATTGTAACTTAATGTAATGAAGAATGATATACACAATATTTTGAAGGAGAATTATTGCTGGTGTTCTGTTTAATATTTCTGTTTAACATATTTCCTGCCTATGCCTTCACCTGAAAGATTTCATCTCAATTGTCAGGCTACTTTTTTAGCCATAAGTGTTAACCCTTCCAATGCTGAGGCTACTTTTGTCCAAAGCACAAGATCTTTGAAAACCATCTAAACCCTGTCATGTTGGTATTCATTCTAAAGCTCTCGCTGAGTACTCTCAGATGAGTACCCATTTGCCAGGGTTTCAATCATTTTGTAAGTTTTTTGCATCATTTTGTATTGGCCAAATTAGCCCCCAGCAGCATAAGGGTTAATGGGTGAAACCTTAAGCTGCTAGTTGCTAATTTCGTCAACATGAAATGATGACAAAAAGTTGAGAAATGACTGCAACCATGGCAAATGGGTACTCATCTGAGAGTACTCAGCAAGAGCTTTCCAATGAATACCAACATGACAGGGTTAAGATGATTTCCATAATTTTTTGATCTTTTGTGCATTGGGCGAAAGTTACCTCAGCAGCAGAAGGGTTAAGGAATGACTCCCAGACGTCTCCTCCTGACTCTGTCAGATTCCACTGATCTGCAGGCAGTTCCATCAGGCGCTAAATCTGATATCTTACAAGGGAATGGCCAGATATTGATTGGGGGGATTAGAGAAAAACCAACATCTCGGACCTGCCAATCATTTTCCTGCCATACACAACGTGTAGCCACAAGCATCAACTTGTAGAGTCTGGAACTAATAACTCAGCGACCATTGCTAAAATGCAATCCTTTCCTCAACCGCTTCACCCTTCAGAGTCCCTTGTGAAATTCTCATTGGAACTCATGATGCTAATATAGGGCAATAAATTAGGAATTAAGAAAAAAATCACAAATTATTTGACAGAGAAATGTTGGTGGTATTCTGAATCACATTTATTCTTCATTTTCTTCCTAATTACGTTCTTGCCTTAGGGACTACTTGGCTATCAGGATATTTAGCGCTCAGTGATAAGAGACAGCAAGCAGTCAGTGGCAATACCTTAGACAACTCGGCTGTCAGGGCAAGCCCTCAGTAGTGAGAGACAATGAGCAGTCAGTGGCAATACCTTAGATCACACAGCTGTCAGGACAGGCCCTCAGTGGTGAGAGACACTCCTGACAAGCTGGTACCTGGCCAAAAGCACTACTAGCAACTATTGTAGGCATATCATTCATTTTTAATGTTTTTTACTGTGTTCTGAAACCCAATGATGAATAATAGATACCTGTGGGTGGGTTAAAGTTCTTAATGAGAGCAATGATTAAACTTGACATGTATTTTAACCCATACATGGTAACAGTGTATGTAATCACTGGTAATTTGGTAGCCATTCTGTTACTTAACCTATTAATGCCCAATGAGAGTAATATCTTTCTGAAAAAAGCATCTATTGAAAATATTTCAAGTGAAATATATTCTGACCTTCCTCAAATATTCAGGAAATTAATTCTTTATCACCCTTATATTGTAGCATGCAGAAAAAATACTTCTCTAGGGGAGCCGCCTACTTTGAATAACTAAAGTTTGGCTTTGAACTGCTAATATGTAGTCAGTAATAAGTATGACGATGATGATGATGATATTAATGATGATGACAATAATAAAGGTATTCGGTTTATAGTCTTGTATCCAATAGTAATGATGATGAAGATAATAGCAATGATGATGATGATGATGGTGGTGATGGCGGGGGCGACGGCGACGAGGACGATGATAAAAAACAAACAATAATAATAATAATAATAATAATAATAATAATAATAATAAAAATAATAATAATAATAACAATAATAATAATATTAATGATAAAAATGATATACTAATACTAATAATAATGATTTAACTTGTCCGAGTACCTATCTTTTTCACATCTAGGGCCATTTAAATGCAGGTCAACTAAATTATTCAAGGTCCCCTCAGGCCCTGTAGGTGACCATCTAACCTATGACCAGAGTAGATGCTAATCTCACCCAATATTTCTTCATTTTAAACAAGAAAAATGTATTCTAGCCAAGAATGAAATTAGCCTTATTTAATATTCTTATCCTATTTGTACATTTTCCCTGTTTGAAAATTGTAGCTTTAAATATAAGGAATTCCAAGAATTTTCCTGGAATATCCCCAGAGTATTCTAGGAATTCTCAGCTATATTTGGTAGGGGTTCTGTCATAGAAAATCACAATAGTGCTACAAAAGAGATTTATTAAATTATATAAAGACAAGAATGGCTGCTTGCTGATTTTGCTGTGGGATCAATGCTGACAAATGTAAAATTGAATCGAAAATAAATGATATTGTGAGCATTTTTCTGAATATGATGAGCAAGTAGTCCATTAAGATGAGCTGATATGTATCTTAAATTTAAAGGTTTAACATAATCAATTTGATCATCACTGATGTGCCAAAACCAGTCTTTTTATTCTAATCAATTTTTAAGGAATAATGACATAAATAAATGAAAATTAATATAAGAATTATCTCCCCATGCAGCAGAATCAATGGATAAACTATTTTCATGCAGCTAGTAGATATTGCCTTGTTTGCTCCTATTACAAATGACCCTAAAAACTACATGTACCTCATCATTCCTAAATGTGCCCTCAGTATTTCCCTACCGCCTGAAACAAAGGCAATCTGATGGGAGCAGACCATCAACAATGACCTTGACCCTGCGGCGACCTTGACCTTGGGAAAATCCTCTCCTGGATGATGAATTGCTTCCCTGAGTATAAAACTTTACAAATCTCTCCCCTGTAATTATCTCGTAATGATCTCATAATAACGCAATCTAGAGGCCATCACGGCCCCGCCCAACAGGCCTAAAACTTCCTCCCTCACAGACGCATAAATTCCCGCTGGCAGGCGTAATATGCAGTTAATAAGCTGAAGGGGAGATCAAAGAACCCACCTCAAGCTTCGCCATACGATCCCCACCACCCCACTTAGGTTTTCCTCGGCGAACATTTTCCCTCTGAGTGAGCACGATATCGAGTCCTGATAGGTCACCAAATTGGGTGGTCGCTATCTCAAGATACAGAGGTATCAAATCAGCGCTTCACATTTTCTCATTAATTTTCAGATACTCTAAATTCATCATGTTTCACTTGAAGCAGATTCGGAGGTAATGATAATATCATTTTTGTATTGCCGCTGCATTTTCATTGAAGTCACAAGTCTTCTATGCAACATTAACAGTAAAGTTAACCTTTTTTTGCTGTTCATAGTTGTTAATGTTTTCAATTAATTTGATCTTTAAATTGTACATTCAGTAAAAAAATGGATGAATACCAAAAGAAAAGTTATTTTTTTGATATTTTATCTTTTTAAAACAGCGTATCAAATCATGTTTGACAAATCTTTAACTATTCAGATCACAGTTTTGGATATTTATCTAAAAGAACAATATTCTTTATGTACATCAAAAGTAAATTGCAGGTGATCAAAGTGAAACCAATCACCTGATTCACCAAAAATACAGGAAATTAATTTTAATCAACGCTTGAATAAAATATGAAACCAACAAAGTCAGACATTTCTTTTTTCCCATTTAGTATTTTTTCAGCAAATAAACCTTACTGATACTTGACAACTATTTGCATCTTCCACTACAGAACTGTCTTATGTAATCTTGGCCTGAAAGAGTTGAAGATTGCATTGAAAGACACGTATAATAGGTTGCGTGTTTATTTTACAAGTCATCTGCCAAATGTAAGCAGAGCCAACCAATCAAATGCCTTCCTTTTCAAATAATCATTTCGTGTTCCTGTCACCATTACCGAGCGAACCTTCCATCTTTAAACGACTGGCTAACCTGCATTCCGCTCCAAAAATCAGATCCAATTTCCGCTAAACATCATTGTATTGATCATCGCCGGCCCTACGGAAGCCAGACAAATTTTCCTTGAAGTCAAAGTTAAAGCCTCCTTCCAGCGATATTGTCTTTAGGACGGATTAGCAGCGTTTATTAGATCGCGCAAATAGGCGCTGCATCTTTGATTTGTGGGGTGCCATACTAGAGACTCTTAAACAATCAAACAGACATGGAATGGGATAAACGTTATTGACAAACGGATTGTCGATCAATACAACTCTATTTAAAGTACTGTTTTTCCCACGTCTCATTCAGCATGGTCTTGTTGCTTTTCCTCCTCCATTAGAATATGAGGCCTAAAAAATGTTTGCTTCCTGTAACGGTCCTAAAAAAAATAATAAGTCGGTAAAAAAAAAATCAAATCTTTTTTTTTTTCAAAAATGTGTGTTTTATGCATGTTTTATGTTGATTGGGAGTTGGGAGGGCAGAAAAAAATTTAGGGTAGGGATTTATTTTAGTAAAAACTTAGGGTAAGGTTACAAGAAACAAACAACTTTTTTAGGCCTGAGAGCAGCCAAGACAATCATTTAACAGATAAAAGAACCATTTACAAAATACTGGAATCTTTTACTACAGATGTTACCAACATTTGAACTTACTTGCATCTGGAGTGCACACATGATCTGACATAAATTTATCCATAATCCAATAAAAAGAGTAAAATTTGAAAAATATTCAGAGACAGACTAATATGAACAATAATTTTCAATCAAACACTTCTCAACGAATTGCTTGGTAATATCAAGATGTGTCCAAACCATCACTGAGTGTTCTCACATTATGTTTCCTACAGACGTGAAAAGATTAAAGACACAAACTTTACCCATTTACAATGACAGCAGCCAAAATAGGCCTGAAGATTTTGGAAATATTCTTTTTTGGAAATATTTACTCTGAGTGTGAATGGGTTAAAATCCACTTTGTTAACTCATTCATGCTGATTTGTACACATGAAAGACTTTTTTCATGGTATCTTTCTGATAATAAGATTCTGCCAGTTAATACTTAACGGAGAATTGTTAAAAAGAACGTACCCTCCAACATTTACCATTAATTTCCTTTAAATATTCTGTGAATTCATGACTCCTTCCTTGTTATATTCAAGTGATTTGCAAAAGAAACATGATCCAAAAAATTCTTTGCAATGGAAACTCTTAGCATGAAAGCGTTAGATTACCTATGAATAATTTTCAAGGAAACTCTTAATAGCAATGATAGGGTTGAAATACCTATGGATAATTTTCAAGGACACTTTTAGCATGATAGGGTCAGGTTATCTATGGACAATTTTCATGGAAACTCTTAGCATAATAGGGTTGAATTTTGTCCAAAACTGTCTTTAATACAATGCCACAAGAAGACAATAGACAGGTTGTTTTCACCAAGCCTGTTTCTACAAAATCTGTCAAGCGAAACATACGCCAGGAATTATTTGTCTCATGTTTCAAACACCTGATCCAACCTAATTGAAATCGATTAGAAATAAATATTCCAGCCTCTCTCAGTTGTCAAAATCGTTCACTATTTCTGACATTTTACAAAGAGCACAACTTATGATCAGAATACCTGTCACTGTTTTACTTATAACAACCATAGTTACATAAAGAGATGCTAAAGAACATTAATTTCTAATAGCAGTTTGGAGATGAAAAATCTGCCTTATACAATCATTGTCAACTATAAATCCATTAATGTTCAACACTCTCATAGGCAATTAGCGGAAGTATAAAAATGAAAATACCAAGCCAAATGAAAAATTATTTGGAAAAAATATTTGAAGGAAAAGTATTGGTAAGGTCAAGATAAATCCTTTTTCTATATAAAAATAGATATCCTCCAGTATATGTGAGAATCCTAAAAAAAAGGTTATTTTCAGCCATTATGCAAATGGATACATCAATATATATATATTGACTCATAAGTCCAGATTCCAATACTTTAATGCAGGACTTTTTACAGCATAAATCGATTTGTTATATATTCTATATGGAGTTGCTCGGCCATTTAAATGTCTCAAGCTATTGTAGTTACAGATAATGGAAGATATTTAACCACACATAAATTCAATATAGCACTGAATAAAAAAAATCAAATCTGATATTTTTCCAAAGAAAATGCTATTTTAAGTATACAAGGTACTATCCCTAACATGTAAAATAATCCTTTTTGCATAAACATTTGAAAAGTGAAGCCTAAAAGTCGTTATTATTAGTCAATCAAACACGTTCAGGCTCAGAGCAATCATACATATTATCTTTGAATTCAACTCAACAGGTTTTGCATAGATTTAGAAGATACTCCAATCACCCTTACCAAATGTAGCTCAAAACTCCTCGGAGGTCTCAGAACTCTCCTAGGAATCCATTCTTATCATAAGCTTCATTAGGTCTGGAATGCTTGATGTCACAGGCCTAAAAAACTTGTTTGTTTCCTGTAACCCGACCCTAACAAGTTTTTTACTCAAAGAAATCACTACCCTAAAGCTTTTTTCTGCCCTTCCAACTCCCAATCAACATAAAACATGCAGGAAACATGCATATTTTGATGAAAAAAAATCCAATTTTTTAACCTACCTATCTACCCAATATTTTTAGACCGATACCAGAAACAAACAATCTTTTTAGGCCTTAGAGAGAGTGTGTTTTTCAGACCTACATATGTTGTTCCTTAGCCTTAGAATCTCCCGAAAAGAGCAACCTGACTGTTCCCCTCTCGACTATCAATTAAATCAAGTATAACCAGCAACAAAAAAAAAAGAAGATACTCTCACAAAAGCCCTCAAGGGACCATAGCCAAAACAAACATGACTGCTAACTTCATCCATCTTAATTCCCTTTTTTGCCTGGCCGATAAAAATATGGCAGATCCCAAAAGAGGCGAATCACCAACATGGCCGAATGCGATTACTCCTGCGGCAGATGATATTTTTGGAGGAATTGTCAAAATCAGATTATTTCTGGCCAAGAACCAATCACTCAGCATTGATTTCTCCGACGGGGATAAAATGGTGTCGCTCAACGAAAGGTCAACTATCAGCGCAGCTTGGACGCATCCTCTGAGAATACAATGGAATCGTAATCGTTTCACTTTTAGTTTTTCAGCAAGGTCACAGATGGTTGATTGGGTAGTGAATGGATATAGATACTCTATGGCTAAATTATCAGGATGGAAAATAGTTCTAATCCAATCAAATCTGGGTTGTAATTGCATAGCCCGATGCATAGAGAAATATCTTGATAACAAAACAACATTATAGGAAAAATTTGCCCAAAAGATGCTGCAGAAAAAATGATTGGGTGTGACAATTACTTGGATTAGAGTTGAGGATTAGAATACCATAATACCATGTAATTTTGGTAAATCAAAGATGGTGAGACAAATATAAAAAAAAATTCCTGATGAGTGCAAGTAACAGGAAACATTTGAAGAAGTTTATTAGATCGCAATATCCTAAATACTTAGAAAATAATCTTAATAATACAGTGAAACCTGTCTAATTAACTACCTTTAAACTTAGAACACCTGCAGGCAATGAACACTAAATTTTCCCTTTGACACTAATTTTGCCCATTTTTGTTGAACCTGCATACATTGGAAGTCAGGAAGCCTACATTAAACAGTGTTAGATTCCCTGTGAGTGACCTAACTATGCTGATGTTGCTGTATTTTCTTTTGACTTTTCAAAGAACAAACTTAACCCTTATGTTGCTGGTGGCTAATTTCGCCAATACAAAATGGTGCAAACAAATGACTGAAACCCTAAGACATAGGTACTTTTCTGAGAGTACTTAGCAAGAGCTATCAAATAAATACCAACATGACAGCGTTTAGATGGTTTTCAAAAATAGTTGCATCCTTTTGCTTTGGACAATAGTAGCCTCAGCATTGGAAGGGTTAAATTAACAGTACTTTTGCCGATTTTGTTGAACCTCCATACAAGTCAGGAAGCCTACATATTAAACTTTCAGATTTCCTGAGAGTGATCAAAACATGCTGATTTTGCTGTATTTTCTTAGCTTTTTCAAAAAGAAAAAAGATCTAAAATATCTAATTCAAAACAAACATAAGTTGCTTTCTTTTGATTGTTTGCATTAAGATGTAGGGAATCCCTCCAAGATGTGTTCTTGCCACGACCAAGACAGAGCTGTGCAATTAGAGCTAGCAGGTAGTTACCGACCTCAATCAAGTGGAGTCAGCACGCGGTGAAATATTCATGGTGCTGGGTGGACCACGGGGGCTAAAGACATCGCCCGCTAACCTGACCTGTTGATTGGCTGAGCTGATCGGCACAATTAGCGTCGTGTAGCAATCATAGGATGCGGTAAGACCTGGCGTGCTACATGTCCTCGGCATGATTCATGTGTTTTAGGTTGTGCTTCGTAGCAAATGACTCCTAACGAGTTTGAAAATATTAGGGCAACTCACTAACTGCCTCACCTGCAATGGACTGTATGAAAGTTAAGATTGGATAGGAATGCATTTGGAGGGGTTTTCAGGCCCAGATTGATGTGGGCATTTTTGGGAATTGCACAGTATGCAGGATTTTCTGTACCTTGGTATGAGTGTAGACTGCTGGTGCAACTCTTTTGGACCCTATCACAACCAAAAGTGGATAACCTATGTGTTTATCCACGTTTGCTAACAGCCTAACACCAAAGGCTTACGTCTCATAAGCCTTTGCTAACACTGGAGCTGATTTTAATATTAGCCCATGAAAACCTGTGTACCTTTTTATTCAACCAACCAAAACCCTTTACAATTCAAAATGATAATTTTCTTGCCAAAGAATAAATAGTTTCCTCAGTTTTGCTGAAAACCAGTGAGGTAGATCATTCTCTCTATTCACCCTAATGCTGCTGGAGGCTAATTTTGCCAATACAAAATGATGCAAAAACTCCTGAATAATGACTGAAACCCTGGCATATGGGTACCTATCTCAGGGTACTCAGTGAGAGCTATCTAATGAGTACCAACATGACAGGGTTGAGCTGGTTATCAAAAATCTTTGCATCCTTGTGCTTTGGAAGAAAGTAGCCTTAATAATAACTACTGGAAGGGTTAATGAACCCCATCCCCCAGAACAAACATCCTTAGAGAGAAGTCCTAGGATCCGCCCCTGGTGTGCCAGGAGCCATCTCGTTACTACGGGAGACGGGCAATTAGTGCACAGGAAGTGGCAATTTTACAACATCCTGCCACAGGGAGAACTGAGGCCACTTTTATAGAGACGACATAAATCTACTCCGCTCCCTACAAGACTCCTTCTTCTTTGGTTAAACATCTTCAGCTGTGCCGACCCTGGCCTCGTAAAACACGTCCCCGGTGCCTAGCCTCACGATCAACCATCTTATTCCCCATGCTGCTTTTTATTATGGCACTCACTAAAATATACAACCTCTAACACAATGATTGGAAGGTAAAGTCTAAGTTTCAACAGTTAGACCAGAAAAATGATAAGCACAGCTCCTTTTAGATAGCTTACATATTCCCCCTGCCATCCATGACTCTCAAACCTCTGCATGATTTTTCTAATCCATGGTGGTGCACCATCTCTGTCACCAGTTATAGAATGAGGCCTCGAAGATTGCCCAGTCATGTCAGCTACCATAAGAATCCTCTGATAATATTGAAAATCTTTAATTTGAGTTAAGCCCTATCTTCAAAAGTGTCTGACATCTCTGAAAAGCCATTGATGTTTTGTGTAGGAGCAACATCCAACATTTTAGATAAGTTGATTCATAAATGATGTTGTACAGCTTTAAGTCTGTGAAACATTTGCCTCATAGCCATATTGATAGTACTATGTCTCAGAGAACAGGGTTGGATGCCTGTAACATTCTTGCCTATAGCCCTCAAAACATCCTGACTATTGTGGTGGTACCAGCATTTTTTTGGAGGAGAATTGTTGAAATAGGAATGTTGATAAGAGTCAAACCCAAAACTCTCAAGAGTTTGTGAATTGATTCCAAAATTGTTTTCAAGAGTACCATAAGGCCAGATATGAATGAGGTTTTTATGAAATCACATGGCGATGCACACCTGTATCAAGTCAAGATTGTGATATCAGACCATCTGAACTCTGTATTGCCTTGAATACCACTGGTATGAAAACTTTCATGGGACTCGACTGTTCTGTAGACGAGATATGACAGATCATTGAATTCTTTGACAAAAAAAATCAGACGTTCAACCATGCAATACCAAAATGGGCCCATACTCAGCCCAAGACAGTAGCGATAGAGCCAGACTGTGTTTGTGCTTTCATAACAAAGATATATCAAAAATAGTGAGGCCCTTTGGGGCTTTCTGGTGATAAATGGATTAATTTATCATAGATGAAGTTTTCCAAATATTTATATATATTCCAGACCCCCTGCAGGCAGTCTGGGTCTATAAGTGTTATAATCTCATTCCAAGCTATGTCAGGGTAACCTAACTGCTGTCTCGTCAAGTGAAATGTTTTGGCTTGTAATTGAGTGTTTTGGAGAAACTTGTCAAGGTTATCAAATGTATATATCTGGCACTAAAATTCTTCGCATATTTTGTCAATTTCACTCCAGTATTACAAAATTCACAGACCATTTTCAATTACTCTGGGTAAAGTTGGGTTAACCCATTCTTCTCCAAAGTGCCTTGTGAAATTCACTGCCTAACCCCAAGTCATTGGCAACTTTCTCACTTGCCCTGGGCAACATTTGAACCCCGGAGTAAGAGGAGGAGTTATACTCCAGAGCTAAACTGGTTGGCAATACCAACCCCACACTGCACTTTAGTGGACACTTAACTAACTGCGATCACTTATTCCACATCATTTTGTTATCATTTAACCAGGGAAAATCTACTTATAATTATAGACCTCTCTGATTTAACCCATTCATGCTTGTAACAAACAAACCCGCCTCACTGTTTTGGTGACATCTCTCTCACAAAAGAAATTTTCAGAAATACTTTAAGAAGAAATGTTGATGAAAATCCAACTCACAACTCTTCTTCAAATGGTTTGTGAATTATTAATAATCAATTATGTTATTTCCATTAACCCATTCATGCCCTGACAATAAGAGGGTAGTGAGATTCAACATTATTCTTTGAAATAGCTATTTGAAAAAAGCTCTAACATCCATCACAAAAAGCTAAAATACATGTTTTCCTTGCTTTTCCAAAAATAATTAAGACAACAAAAAGCAACTAATTGAAAATGGCTGTTTTGCTAATAAGAGTAATTTTATGATAAATTTCAACAGATAAATAAGGATATACATATACTGCAGCAAGTAAAGATATCAAATTGGCACAATAAGATGAAATTCAGCCCAGTCACATCTGTTATCTTAATTTTTAGAGTAAAGCTATGCTATGGAATAACTCAGAGAGAACTAGCCTAAATAGCTAGTGTAGTGTAAGGAAAGCAGGGCAGAAGTGTGAGGAAAGAGAAAAAAGCCCGGGTCAAACACTGTTGATCTTAGCAAGTCTTAATACCACTATCCACCAATTAAAACTAAGTGAATTAACGTCAACAGGGCATCACTTAAAATCTTCCAGCTGACCGGGCAGGATCACTCGATCGGAACACCTCCTGGAAGCGCAATGCGGGCGCACATTATCATATGTTATCTTAAGCCCGCCCGAGTGCGAACATGCCGCCTTCTATTCGCTGTGCTGGTGATCTCTCGGGGCGAAAAAACGTAGGAAAAACACAAGTGGGTGCATGCTTACACAAATGATGTCAGAGGGGGTGCGCTCATCATTACTGCTCACTTTCCCATGAAGAAAGGTGCCGTATGGTGCCTGCTAGTGGAGAGGATAGCTGCTGCCAGCAACCCGGCTTCTGAACTAACTATGCCATGATACTGACAGATAGTGAGGAAGAGCAGTTACATGTCATACCATGGATATTACCTTGGATTAGAAAGTCCAAGGCGGGATGAAATTTAAATGGTCACAAATAACAGGGGGGGGGGGGGGGGGTCTTATCAATGATAATAATAAAGATGATGATGATGATGATGTTGATGATGATATCAATAATAATAATAATAATAATAATAATAATGATAATAATAATAATAATAAAAGTAATAATAATAATAATTATTAAAAAAAAAAATAGCAACAATAACAATAATAATAATAATAATAATAATAATAATAACAATAATAATAATAAAAATTATATAATAATAATGATAATAATAATAATAATAATAATAATGATAATAATAGTAATAACAATAAAAATGATAATACTAGTGAAAGTAATAATAATGATAATAATAATAATAACAATAATAATAATAATAATAAAAATAATAATAATAATAATAATAATAATAATGATAAGAAGAAGAAGAAGAAGAAGAAGAAGAAGAAGAAGCAGAAAAAGAAGAAGAAGAAGATAAAGAAGAAGCAGAAAAAGAAGAATAGGAATAATAATGATAATAATAGTAATTTGATAAAACCTCAAATATCATTCAGATATTTTTCGGGCCATTGTGTTTCTCTATGTTAAAAGTTCTCACAAGAAATGCTTGTCACATTTCAGATCTTACTTTTGAAAACACATGAAGCACTACAAAGTATCACACAGAAGGCTTATACTTGATTGGGGAAAAGGGTACTTATCATAGGTTTTGATAGAAAGGGCTGTCACAGTCTACAATAAACTCTCTGAAACTTGACTCACTGCCAATAGATGAAATATCCATGCATAACCTCCCCGTATAAATTCAAGATAAAAAATATCTTCAAGTTCCCTGACAGGTGTAACTGATGGAGCAGATAATCCAGATAGGGCCCCGTTGAAAGAGGTACTGGGAGGACAGTACAATTACAGAGAAGGGGGAGGCAAGTGTTGCGGCAAGGCGCTTAAGGCCGCAGGAGGAGTAGAAGTTGTCAATGTAATAAGGATCCGTGCGCCCAAAAAGTGAGTGGCGGGCGCACGGATCCAAGCCCAAAGTGCAGGTGGAAGGTACATGGGATTGGATAGGGCACTGATCAGCACGTAGAGATGTGTGAAAGGGCAGATAGAAGGTAAATGGGTGGGAGTTGCATAAAGTAATAGTCATGTGCCGCAAGTGTGCATGAAAGTGACAATACCAACGTCATAGGGAACTTAATGGAACATTTCCTTCATCAACAGATATAAATTAATACTTACACCCATTAAACTTCACAGAGCTCAATTTTTATATGAAGGCTAGGCATTACTTACATTCATTAAACTATAGATTTTCTCGAAGAAATTCCTAACTTCACAACTGTGGAAATGTTTATTATAACCAGGGAATTTCATACACTAATCAAATCGGGCCTTATAGCGAACGCCAATTCAGGCAGACCTTCTCTCTGGGATCAGTGGATTTGACCAACAATTCATTTTAGTAAAGTGAAATAAAAATAATAAAAATATAGACATCGTTATTTGGAGTAGGAAATGTTTCAAAGTGCCAGACGAAGGACTGGGCAGGAAAAGATGATACTAGTTGCGGTCAGATGGATTCGAACCCGCAACCTCTTGCCCTGCAGGCAGGCGCTCTAGCCACTAAGCTACGGCGCCATCTGTATGACAGCTAGGTTTGAAAAGAGAGCTATATTGATGAAATCCCGTAACTCTATTTTTGGTCGTTCCTTGCATTCCGAGTTTAGTCCTGTCATTTACGTGACTGAATACCGGAGTAAATCTTTGAAAAAGACCGCCAGGCCACTTTTATCAATGACCCCACATATTTACATAAGGCCCGAAACTGATTATGACCTACCTACCTCATGCGAGCCAGTAAAATAGCCAAATCAAATCTGGCGCCTGTTATCTAACTACTCCAAACCGGCTCGGGATAGCCGGAATGACGTTAGAACCCAATAAGGAGCGCCAAAATAGCTGAAAAATTGTATTTGATCTTTTAATCTAATGCCTTTTCAAATAGATAAAGAATAATGATTATATCAATACGCCTTTACATGTCGTTAACTTTATGGCATCGCCAGTTTCGCAATCCAATTTTCCTAGTGTTATGAACTTCCTATCCTGGGGTTCAATTAGTTACATCCGCCGCCGTTTCACTTTGTGGGGGCGCTACGCGCTGCATGAACATTAGCGTCCAGCTTATCATCAGCTCTACTGTGATATTCGCAGCTGATTGGTCAATTGCTGTTGGGTACTGGATTGTATTTCATTGCTTCTCATTAAATGGCAATGTTAGGATCCGGATAAGTGTTTTATCCCCACTCTCAAAGTTTTATCCCACTTCGCCATGGCAACTATGGGTTTGACCTCAAGTTTATACAGGTCACAGCCTCGTTTTGAACCCTTGGCGACGAAAAATAAAATGGCGGACATTCCTCTTCACTTTGCCGCCTGACGGATTCTTTTGGCGTTTAAAACACTATTTGCGCATGTTAGTCTGCAAACATGGTGTATACATGAAAATAAAGATGGCAGAAAGTAAATAAGATGGATTTAGGTTGGTATGTTGCACATACATATGAGAAATAATTGCCGTATGGTCGGCGTCAGGTCTGACGAAAATCTCCGTTGCTATATAGCCTGTGCAGGCTGTGGGACTCGACTTTGGCTACCGCTTTTTTCATTTTCTTTGTGACAAATCGCTCGAATTTGACATCCAAACTTGGCAAACCCGTTTGGAGCACTAAGTTGTGTATAGATGAACGTACTTTTTGTCTCAACTCTGCATAATGTTAATTTTACCCATTAGGTCCCATTGTGAAATTGCCCATTGTCAACAATACAAGTATGTTGGGAGGCGTGGGGGGGGGGGGGGGAGCTGATGATAAATTCGTTATCCTCCTTGTAAAAAAGGGATACGGCCTGGTATCTGCGTTCAGCCAGTCGTATCACACTCGGCCTCCGGCCTCGTGTGATACGACTGGCTTCACGCAGATACCAGGCCGTATCCCTTTTTTACAAGGAGGATAACTAATATTATCTCTGCTAGTATTACCCAATTACCATAGCAACCATTTCAATGTCAGAATAATCCAACACAATGTATTCAAACCCCTGTAACACTCAATCTTGATCACTCCAGGTCACTTAAACCTATTCAGGCATAGTTCCCTAATATAAATGCAACAATTGGATTTATAGAATATTGGCAAAATTCCCTTAATACCCAATGGAGTTGGGAATACCCTGGAATTCCTTCACCTTTATGCTGCTGGTGGCTAATTTAGCCAATAAAAATGATGCAAAAAACCTGAAACAATGACTGAAACCCTGGCACATGGATACTCATCTCAGAGTACTCAGGAGAGCTATCCAATGAATACCAACATGGCAGATTTTAGATAGTTATCAAAAATCTTAATGCCCTTGTGCTTTGGACGAAAGAAGCCTCACCATTGGAAGGGTTAAGGGATATTGCAAGGAACATACCAAGATTTCCTAGGAAGTCTCGGTAAGGATATTTGTTGCATGAGGTCTGATAAGCATTGCTCCATAAGACAGGTTCTTAGCCAGGATTTAGAAACTGTATGCCCAAAATTGGCAATTGTAAAATTTTGGGGCATCCTTTTTTTGAAGCGAGCCCACAATATACTCTGATTACAACCATAAACATGTATTTACTTCATAAAATAAAGCATAATGTCCATATACAATGCCATGAAAATTATATTGAGGTATAAAATATTCAATTTTACACTTAAAATTGAAATTTTAAGAAATTCCTCACAAAATACTATATAAAGGGTGATTTTTGAGGGTTTGGGTGTCCAAATGACGCCCAGACTACCTGCTGGCTAAGACTCTAAGATGTTGCTTCAGGTATTTCTCATAATCTCCTCTTTTAATGATGTACCTGCATATTTGACTGATAACCTGGACTTTCTGATATGTCTGTATCAAGTGTAATCCTATACACTTATCCACAGTGTGAGGGATTAAGCCACTAGCTGATATGATTTTATTATATAAGATTTCAATTAATACATTCTGGCTGTCATTTCTCATTAACACCCCACTGAGTCCAGGCAGGAGGGGATTAGGAAGCTAGTAGAAGCACGAATGTCGATCACTGGATACGCAACCATCAGGTCTCACTTAATCAATAGCCTGGTTACAACTAATAGCCCGGAGGTTGACAAGAAATGCTCAAGAGTGCAATCTGCACATGTTTGTGCGCAACTTTCTCTGTAACGTAAACGATACATTAGAGCCCTCATTGGTCTTTGTCTCCTAATGACATCACAGTGAGACTAGATTCGGTGAGCTTAGATGTAGCCTGCAGGGTTCTGTAATGGGTCCTTTTGCAATTTTCCTGTGGCAACAAATCCATGTGTCTATTCATCAAAGGTAGAAGGCAGAATGAGATCTTGAAATCCTAATTGGTCACTATCTGAGGATTTAAGCTTTGTTTCTTAAAACAAAACAAATGATAAAAACATTTCACACATGATTTATTCCCTTGATCAGTAGAATCTGTCAAAGAAATAAATCAATACTTTTTTTGATGCCAGCAACCCAAATCAAAGGATAAAGGCATTTTTGATTGAAAGAAATGCATGTACTAAGTAATTGTTGTTTCATACATCATTTAGAGAGAGTTCTTCTTTTCAAAGAACCCCAACCACAACTCCTTCCCAACCCTACCCCAGAGGCATCCTTAGGGTCAGCTTCCCAGCTTACACCTACATAAGGTTGAACACACTTACCTAGGTTATTCCAAGATGAATAAAGATGATTGTCCCTATTAAATAAAGCTACGAATACCCTGGAATTCCTATGATTTTCTGTGGAAAATTCATGGATTTTTGGGGAATTGCGAGCTACATAAATTAAGGGTTTATATAGAGGAGGAATCCTTTTATAAACACAGTTTGTTCACTTGCAAACTCCTGCTCCTATTACTGCAATGGTCTCCCTGACCCTAATGTATCCCTAATTGCATGAGGTTAAGATGAAGCAGGCTGGCGGTCACCATGGGGGTTCTGCTGTTTATATACATAACTCAGGTCACCCACATATTTATTGACATAAATACCAACTGGTGTGTAGATTAGCATACCTCATATTCCAGCCCCCCCCCCCTCTGGCTGATCTCTCATGACCTGGATATGATGGGTGTGGGGTGGAAGGGGAAAGAGAAGCTTCCTGGGATCTCCATATGGGAAATGGGTAGCTGGAAATACCAAGCAACCCCAGGAAAAATGATAAGTAAATGCCTGGATTTTCTTGGAGGACTCAGCACTATAATTATCAACCCTTGTCATGCTAGACCCCCATATGGGAGAACCTATCCCCTGGGACCAGGGATATTGTGGGTCTACCCACCAAATCAGAAGGATTTCATAGATTTCTATTACTGTTTCAATAATGTGCTTCACAAACTGAAATAGAAACATAGTAAAAGGTAAAACCTTCATATCTAGTATAATTTAATACCCCTTAATCGACCTATGCAGGTTTTTTTTCTAAGTGCATTTAGGGTACCCAAAGACCGGATATATCCGGTGTTAGCAAGAGCAGGGTTATAATGATAATAACAATAATATTAATAATGATAATAACATTACTAATAATAATAATAATAATAATAATAATAATAATAATAATAATAATAATAATAATAATAATAATATAATAATAACAGTAAAATTAATAATAGTGAAAATATCAGATAACCAGAGATTCATGAATCTTTAAATCAACTTAACAACTTTGATTCCAGTCCATTTAAAACAAAAGTACAACATAGATAGAAAAAGAACTGGGATTTAATACCATGGGAGGGTAACTGAGTGGTTGTTTGATCTTCTAGTCTTTTGTTGTCGATTCCAATAGTCTCAGTCAGTAAAAAAAAATCCCACTTGGACATGTGGCACAGAAGGCCCAAATCAGCTGTCTTTATTTGTGTGTATCTCATTAACCCTTACTTATGACTTACTTGGCCAATACAAAATGATGCAAAAATAATGAATGATGACTGAAACCCTAGCAAATGGGTACTCATCTGAGAGATCAGGGTTTAGATGATTTTCAAAAATGTTGGCATCCTTGTACTTCGCACCTTAGTAGCCTGAGCATTGGAAGGGTTAAGACTTGTGGCACTACAGTACGCCCAAGTCAGCTGTCTTTACCTGTGTGTATCTCATTAAGACTTGTGTGCTACCTCATGAGCCGTGTGGTTTGGCGGTGAGAACGCCTCCCTGCGAGCCTGAGAAAACACAGCCAGACAGGAAAACACAACACAAACGCGTGGAAAAATAAAGCCCGTCGACTCACCGTGGAACTTGTGGTGGCGGCAGGCTGGAATCTCTCCAACTGTTCTAGTAGTCCCGTAATAAGATGTGAAATAAATCCTGTTTTATGTCTGGACAGTGAGCCAAGGCACCGACTCCTCTCTGGGGAAATGGGCACCAATTAAGATGATGATGATGATGATGATGATTATAATGTCCAGAATTTGCTGTTGTGGTGTTTGATCTCTTCCAGGTTTTGAAGTTTGTATAATCCTGTCGAAGAAAGGATTGATTTTTAATCATGTGACCTGATTATCAATAGTTCAAATGCACAGAGTCATTAATGACATCTCACAAATCAAAAAACAAAATTAAATCCTATTAGTGGCAGTTGTAGTGTCAGTGCAACAAATAATGCAATGGTGAAAGTACAATGTTGATATTTATCCAAAACTGAAAGAAACTCCGAAGACTCCCTTTAACCGTGCAATATTGTTCCTTGTTAAGAAGATGACTGATGGTCCATCATTTAGCAAAAAAAACACACACTTATTTGATGTAATCAGTGTCTACTGTGTTTTTGCTTAAAGCAATATGGGATCACTGCTTTCTCTGTGGAGGCGTGAGAAAGATCTCCACAAAGCTGTATGAGCGCCAGTCCTATTACCGTCCCAAATGAGGGTGCAACAGAGAAACGCTGCTAGTCCTGATGTTTGGCAGATAGCAGCCTCGCAGGAGCCGAGACGAAATACTCAGGTCTGCGCGTAATTCCCCGCACACCGGAGCAGCTCAGGATTCAATCAGCGAACTCCCGATAACTCGCTAGAAGATTGCACACAGGTCTCCGCCACAGTGGCGTTTACATTAACGAAGAATCTCCATATAAATGCTACAGTTGCTCCACAAGTAGGTATTGTGTAACGTACTATACAGGGAAGAATCGGTCTTGTTTTCTCCCGTAGTAGAAATGTGGTAGTAATCTTGTGCTAGTCTCTGTGAGGAGAGAACAGGATGGGTAAACACTCTACAAGTGTGGGTCCTGATACCACATACCCTGGCAGGCTGGCTGCTAGTCGGCTGGGTCCATTCTCATAGGGGTGGCCTGTACACACACATAGGGGTGGCGGGGTAAATATTAACCTATGGGTCCTTGGCATCAATTACACTGTAGATATATGCCCTTGGACCACCTTAAACACATCAAGAGACCTATTTATACAGTTGCAGTCAAAGGTTTGAAGGTTTGATTACAAAAAGTATAAGGTAGATATTTTTCATCTCGAAAAACTTTGTCTTTTTTAAGGAAAAGAATGATAAGATGTAATATCCAACCAGATTCTTTCTGACTAAAATTTAAAAAACATTTAATGTCAATTTTTCTGCCACTGTTAATTGCTCAATTATGACTATCCAGTCGCTAAATATAAAGTAAACTTGGGTACCCAGACAAGTTAACACAAACCAAATCTAAGAAACTGGTCACTTCTACACATGCCCCAACAGAACCCAAACCCACTCACCCTGCCCAGTGGTGAGACACAGCAAGCAGTCAATGGGCAATACATTACACCAACTGGCCAGGGGGCAGTGCCTTATTCTGACTGAACTACACAAATAGATGTTTAACATCAACTGGGCTTGAAACAGAAACCATCATTTTCATCTCCCTTTCAGTTTTATTGGTATTGAGTAATGAGATAATGAAACCAGCAATTCAGCAATTATATAAATTCAAAACCATCATACTAAATGTATTAATCAAGTTACCTGAATGCATAAACAAAATGTGATTTATATTGAGTGTCTAACAAGGGAAGTGCTCATATGAACATTTTTACTTTGCCTGAGTGATGTATATATTGTTTATACTTTACAATTTATCATACAGCAAGTAATAAGAATTGTCAATAGCTTATATATGTTGCTCAGTATAACACCACCTAATATCAGGAAGATAATTCATCTAAATGGAAAGGCCACATGCAGGTAGTGTCAACCTTTGGGAAAGACTAATAAATCAAGAAGGAACGCATCTACTGAAGGGATAACACCTCAGCTTTCAGGCGAAGAGCACTAGGGAATAAGACTTAAACATTTAGCAATACAACATCAATTAAATGAAGAAAATGATTTTTTTATTTCAGATTTTTTTCCAGTTCATGTCCTTAATCGCCCACTTCCCAATTCTACCCAGACTAGAGGAAGTGGAATTTGTTCTCCCCAGAAACTACTGAGGAGTCTTTGTGAGGCTTCCTCTACTTCTATGTTTGCTAAACATTGCTATGTTTTATGGGGTCGAGTTCAAGCGTGGATTATTTTGTGGATAAACATTTTGATTGGCTAGAGAATGGGTAATTGAGCTACTGGATACATACCAATTGCTCTTGGATACAACACTAATTAAATTCCTTCCTCTATGGGATTTAATTAGTTTTAGTTTGTGTTAGAATGTTGATACTATCACATTTCATGCCATTGCACTATTAACCCTTCCAATGCTGAGGCTACTTTTACAAGGACACAATGATTTAAAAAAAAAATCATGTTGGCATTCATTGGACAGCTCGCGCTGAGTTACTCTCAGATGAGTACCCATGTGCCTGGGTTTCAGCCATTTTTCAGGTTTTTTGCATCATTTCTGTTGGTCACTTGCAGCAAAAGGGTTAAACCATTTGCACCTGAAGTACTAGATGGCAATGGTCTTATAACTCCTCATATAATTTTTCAAATAGAGAATAATAAATAAATTAAAGAGGGATTTGTTTATATTTATAATCACATAGGAGCAATTTCTCAAAATATCTTTCTATCAGCAAGGTATTTCTGTATGTTTCAGACCATGTTTATACTAATGATGTAAAGAGATTGTGATGCTGAACTAAGATAAATCTACCCAGAGAGTGGAAGCAATATTCCCACTTCACATTTCTCTCTCAGTTAGTATAATTATGACTGATATCCCTTACCAAATGAAGCAGGAAATACCAAGGAATTCCAAGGAAATGCCAGGAATAGTCAAAGATTTCCTTAGATATCTCAGCTGTATTGATTAGCCAAGGATAAAGGCTGTTCCATTTTTTAAAAATGTAGTGGGGGGACCAGAGAAATTTTGTCTCCCCCCTCCCCTGATTCTGAATAACCAGGACTCCCCCTATAATTCTGAACTCAATTTTGTTTCTAATTTATTTTGTAATGTTTAATAACACTTACACATTTAAATAAACAAATGTGAACTAATACTCCTTCACAAATCCTTCCAATAATATTCATCTTCAATTGTAATGTTCTCAAAATCACTTCGGAAATGAAGGGGTTAAAGAAATACACAGATCAATGAAATGCACATGAAATAAACAAGGTAGGTTGTCTTGACATTCTATACAGTTTTTTTTTTATTAAAGGGTGTTTTAGCATTTCCATCACCAGTAATTCATCTCAGATATAAACACATGGTTCTGATTGCACTGCCATGTTCATGACAGTTCTAACTCAGCGTGAGTCATTAAAATGAATCTTACAGATGATCCCCTTTTCTACAAAGGAGGTTTAAATTTACTTTTTAATTGGGATGAATAGCAGTAGGATGGAAGTCTCATGGCCAGTTTTTTTTATTAGTCGCAGATATATTGTAGGATTTAATTTCACTGTCTTCTTTCACATCACATCAAAAGAGTATGTGTCAGGAATAAATAATTTAACCCATTTAGTACCATTAACGTTCTAACCTATTCTGAAGGATTTAATTTCACTGGCTAAAAGAATCTTTCACATCACATCAAAATGGTATGTGTCAGGTCAAATAATTTAACCCATTCAGTGCAATCAAAGTTCTAAATTCTAACTATTCTGGTGATAGTTTTTTTTCCAGGAAAAGTTTTGGATGAATTTGAATAAGGAAATATGTAATTTAGAAAAAAAAAACAGTTTTCTATGAAAGAATTTGTTAAATTATGCTCATTTTTAAAGATATTTTCAAAAGTATCGTGGATAAAGATGATATTTAATAAAGAAATGTCTAGTCGAGAATGGGTTAACCCATTAATGCTCACAGCGGCCAAAACCAGCCTGACACTTTTGAAGAAATCTGTCAGGTATTAGCACAATTGGCAAAATATTTGAAGGAGAAATGTTGATCAGAACATTACCAACAACTCTCCTTCAAATATTTTGTAAAATAAGTCCCGATTCAAAAGTTGATGTCAAAAGTATCATCGATCCAGACAACAATTTCTGGATGAAGCATTAAGCATTAATGGGTTAACAGACATCCCTCCACTGTGGAGGTTGTTGAATTTCACTTCTCTGGGATGGCACATGTTTTTTGTGGGGTGTCATGGGCAAAATCTCTGCAGGAAAAGATAACAAACCCCTGCCAGTGTGTGTGCACCATTAGACTGCTGAAACCAATCAAATCAAACAGAGCAACCCCCCCACGCCCCACCTTCCGTTTAATACACCACTATCCTGCCAGTCTAGATTGTATACCAGCCTGGGAGCTATGATCTTGAACAAGGTGGCAATCTTTCAAAAAACTTTTTCAGTTAATTTAAAAAAAGCCACTCTATATTGTCAGAGAAATACATCCCATTGATCCACAACCCCATAGGCACAGCATGCTAGTACCTAGGGTATGTGCGCCTCGGGTTACGCGATGTAGCCTGGGGAAGTATTGGTCACGTGATTTTTTTCAGAAAGAGGCTGAGAGTAGTAGACAGGGAGTTGGCAATCCAGAGCCTTATCTCTTTTCGCTGCCTCTATCTAGGTCAGATAGGTTGCCAAGGAGATGGAGTCAGCAGGCAGCCAGGCTGGGGTACACAGGTTATCGATGACTCATGTGTGGGAGGCAGTGAAATTTGATGATGCATGCACAGTGCCCACTCCCTGTCTACTACTCTCACATATAGTATATCAGCTTGGGAACTGCATTGAATTAGGAGGCAAACTTTCAAAAAACTTTTTTTAGTGAATTCAAAAAAAGCCACTGTATGTCGTATATCAGCTTGGGAACTTATATTGAATTTATAAGTAGGCAAACTTTCAAAAAGCTTATTCTAATATTTTTTTTCAGTGAAAAAAAATTGGACTTCTGTTCAACAGTTCATCCTAAGCTCAGTACAATTCGGAAATATCATTATCATTATTCAATTCATCAGACTTTCCAGACTTTCCAGGTAATGTGCCTGCAGACCTCATTAACGTGTGTCTTCTGGACCTATCATACTTTTGTAAATAACTCGAGTACTAGGTATAAATTCATAAAACATTTAAAGTATTATCTGTGAATTTGGTTCTGATTAATATTTTTTCTTCAAATATTTTCTGAAAATTGTTTTTGTAAGAGAGATATTACTTAAATTGTAAGGCAGTTTTGGGCGCTACATGTATAAATGGGTTAAAGAAGAAAAACAAATTCTAGTGGCGTCTGAAGGCTGGGGGCCCAGGGGTCCTGCGGAGACGAGATGGAGACTAGCCGGGGACGAGCTCCGTGTTTGTTTGATTTGGAGCACTCTGACTTGTGGTGCTCTGGTGCACTGGGGAAGGAGGAGGAGGGGGGGTAAGAGGATCAGGTATTTAAACGAGGTTGTATAGCACTAGAAGTGGAGGCATGACTCTCCTCAGAGAATCGGTGTCAATATTAGGGAGTGGTTTATCCAGCCTCACTGTGGCCACTTACCCAGGGGACAGTACTGGTACTGGCCACTTTATAACAAATACCAATAGCAGATGGGGAATGTATCATATCTCTCAAGGTATGATATATCCCTACTACTTATAGTAATACCATAACAATATACAAATATGCTATGTACTAATCAATTAGTCCATAGCTGTTGCTAAGGAGTGAGGACAACAGCCTGTCGCTAAGGAGTGAGGAGAACATGACGATTAATCCATGGCCCTTGACCAACCAGAATCAAGAATCTTCACGTGAGGTATAATAAATACCAATAGCACATGTGGAATGTGTGCAAATTCTCAACTGCCCATTCTAGCTAACCATAATGCCTCTATCTTCAACCAATGCCAATTTTGAATTATTACTTAAGTTGTTTGTTTGATATTGCTGCTGTTGTAGCATTATCTATTATCTTATTTTACGTCTAAGTTGGCGAATATCTTGATGATTCTGAAAAAGATAAATTGGCACCACAAGTGAATGGAGGGACTTTGAGTTACCACCCACGAATGGGTTCAAGATCAAACCACAAGATGTGGATGTGATAATGATACTAACCAGCCTATGTGATAAAAATACTGGGGTGCGGGGGTAGTTAGACAGAAATTATCCCTGTGTTGTGTGTTCCTTACCAGTACTGACGGTTCGTCTAAAAAGTTGTAGGGCCCATAAAGTTAGTCCTGTGATTGGCTAAGGATCTGACAACCCCATTCCTTCCACTCATATGACATATGCGCTAATTTAATACCTGGCGTGTGTACATGGCCTAATACTAATAGAACTATTTTGAAAAAAGCATAATATTTTGAGAAATATTTGCCTGAAATTTGCTGATCTTCTTGGGTTTTAACAAATACTTTTTGAATGTTTCCTAACTAATTATTCTTGTTGTATTCTGTTCAGAAGTGTTGGACCATGTGTATACATTCCTGATGGAAATGGGTTAACCCATTAACACTCAAACCTTTCTCTATAAGGTATCATCTGCTACTCTCATACTTTCGAAAATAACTTGTGAATAAATTAAAGTTCCCAAAAATATTGAAGGAGAGTTGTTGTTTGGCTTCTGATCAACATTTCTCCTTCAAATGTTTTCCAGAAAATACTTTGGTAAATAATACTTTTCCAAAATTGTCAGGCCTCTTTTTGCTGCTCTGAGTGTATAAACGTTAAACAGGTATGTCTAGCTGACTTTTTGGACAAGTTCTAGCCAGCCCTCGTATTACATTGCTAAGAATAATGGCAACACCCTCTTCAGGTTGTATATGTTCATGTCCTATGTCCTATGTCAAAGAAATTTATGAAATAACTTAGATACATGACTAGCTTAAATGTCTTTGTATAATGTGAAAAAACTGGCCTTCTTATTAACAAGGCAGGTAAAAAATGATTTAAGGTTGTTTTTACTCATAAAAACCTCCTGGCAACTCAATACATCTCAAGAAATATAACAACCTTTCATTTTATCATTAAGCATATGCTAGAGCCATTGCACTCAGTGACCCCATACTTTTTTATGGTTGGATTGTGAACCAGGTGAGAAAAAGGTAATAAAAGGACACTTTCACCAAATACTGGATTTTATTTAGTGTAACAAGTAAACAAAGAGGCATCCTCCCTTTCTCGATGAGTTAAAGAGATATGAGTCATCAATTATGGATAATTGATGACTTTAAACATAGGGTTCATGCATGTATGAATTTATATATATATATATATATATATATATATATATATATATATATATATATATATATATATATATATATATATATATATATATATATATATTATATATATAATATATATATATATATATATATATATATATATATATATATATATATATATATATTTATATATATATATATTTATATATATATATATATATATATATATATATATATATATATATATATATATATATATATATATATATATATATATATATATATATATATATATATATATATATATATATATATATATATATATATATATATATATATGCCCAGGTAATCTCACACAAGAAAACATCTTGACACCAAAAAAATAAAAATTGAGATGAAAATGATTGAAAAAAAATAAGAATGAAATGAAATGAAATAAAATTAAAATAAAATAAAATGAAATAAGTAAAATGCTATAAAATAAATCTTGATGTTAGATATCATAACTGGTATGAACAAAGAGAACAAGTGTATCTTCTCCTTCAATTAACCAGTAATCAACCATTAAGAAAATGGACCTTAGTAACCTTTCATGCAGAAAGTTTCATTTGAAAAAAAAAATACCTGTGTGTTATGACACTTATGGGAATAAGAATAGTAGAAATCTGCAAAATATTTCAATATAGAGAGTTTTAGATCGAGATCTGATTAGATTGAGATCCTCGACTATTTTCACAAAAGATGCTGTATTTGTAAAGATATCACACAAATAGTCACACATTTTGGTCCAATCTCAAGACAAAAGGTTTAATTATGTGGCTAACGTTCAAAATGGATTGCATAAAAACAGAGCACAAAAAGCACCGAGCATGTGTAATTTGAAAGAAACACAGATTTATAATGCATAATGAAAATATATGCAACATTTCTCTTCAATGACTCATTTAGTATGAACAGATTTTCTTTTCTCCATAATGAGTTTGATGAGGGGTAGATCATTTAGGTAAAAACCTTGCTGGCAGCGCTTCCATTTCATGCATATATAGTGCTTTTGTTACGACAAAGAAAGAGACCATTTTGCGAATAATTAAATATTTGCCAATATTGCACTGGAATAAAGAAATCTTGCAGCCCCACTAAGT
>OZ012690.1:24521921-24616921 GCA_963942565.1 Maea johnstoni
GAGGATTTGAAAGTTTACTCCTTTACAAAAAAGGCCTGATTCAGACTAACAGACTGTGCGGCATCTGAAATACCATTTTAGAATGAGGAATGTCCTCAAATGACCCTAAAAAGGATCAAAGTCACCATTCACTTTTATCTGTTGGGCCTGAAAATAAGGTAAGAATCACCAAAACCAATAGGTTCATTTAACCTGTTCATGATGATCATTATCTTCTCATTATCATCATTATTATCTTTATTATCATTATTATTATTATTATTATTATTATTATTATTATTATTATTATTATCATAATTATTATTATTATTATTATTATTATTATTAACATTATAATTATTAATATTAATTATTATTATTATTATTATTATTATTATTATTATTATTGTTGTTATTATTATTATTATTATTATCATTATTATTATTATTATTATTATTATCATCATTATTATTACTTTCTTTTTAACATTATCATCACAAAATATGTGTTTGTGTGTGCCTGGGAATGTGCGTGTAAGTGTGTGTGTGTTGGTGAATGTGTGCGCGCTGATGTGCGTGCATAGCCCCATGTAATGCAAGTCATGTCCATCACATGCTACTCAATTAATCTGACTAATAACACAGTGACTTAGCTCTATCTACGACCCTGGAAAATAGGCAAATAATCAACAACAAGCAGTTCTAGGGACCCTAAAATATCCGGCCAGGGAGCAGCAATTTTCTGGGCTGACCCTTCGAGCACCAAAATGCAATCACTGTAGAAATAGGCTGTATCAAAATTAGCTACATTGGAGGCTGTCAAATATTGATGACCCCTTTGACCCTTCCAATGCTGAGGCTACTATCCTCCAAAGCACAAGGATGCAACGATTTTTGAAAACCCTCTAAACCTTGTCATGTTGGTATTCATTAGATAGCTCTCACTGAGTACCCATATGCCAGGGATTTAGTCATTTCTTCAGGATTTTTGCATTATTTTGTATTCGCTTTGTATTCGGAACTAATAGCTACCACCAGCACCATAAGGGTTAAATATACCCTCAACAAATGAACCTGAGACTTCCAAGTATTATCCTAAGACTTATTGTGAACTCCCAAGGGTAATGCATCTTCAAATAATGTTGAATGCCTAGCAAAAATCTTTCCCTGTATTTATGAGCATAAGGGCATTTAGACGGTATCTTTCCTGACTTTCCTTACTACCTGACTTTCAGGCAAAGCAGTCAGACCACCCTGGCTCCGAATAGACTCCATAAACACCCTTACCATATTATGTAGCAAAGACTTTCTAGGATATCCTGGGACTTTTGCCAAAAAAGAATTCTCTGTAATCTTTGGTATTCCAAAATTTTATGGTGACTAAATATCCTAAATATCCTATTGACTAACTAAATGAAGCTTGAATACCAAGGAATTCCGAGCAATTCAGTATTTATCTCCCATGTATCTATCTCTCTGATTTATTAAATGTAGGTTTGTTGGAGGAGTAGGTAGACAGGGTAATAAAATATAAGGACATTGGCTTGACAAACTCAGTAATAACCCTTATGCTGGTGGTGACTAATTTGCCCATTATAAAATGATACAAAAAACCTGAAAAGTGACTGAATCCCTGGCACATAGGTAATCCTCTGAAAGTACTTAGCGAGAGCTATCCAATGAATACCAACATGAGAGGGTTTAGATGTTTTCCAGAAATCTTAGCGTCCTGGTGCATTGGAGGAAAGTAGCCTCAGCATTGGAAGGGTTAAGGACATTGGCCTGACATGCACAGTAATAAGCTCATTACAAAATTTCGCAAAAAACCTGAAAAATGACTGAAACCCTGGCACATGGGTACTCACCTGAGAGTACTCAACGAGAGCTATCCAATGAATACCAACATAACAGGGCTTAGATGTTTTCCAGAAATCTTAGCGTCCTTGTGCTTTGGATGAAAGTAGCCTCAGCATTGGAAGGGTTAAGGACATTGGCCTGACATGCACAGTAATAAGCTTGCTGGGAGAATCCCGCTTAACTCCACCCTGACCCTCAAGACACCTTGCCCCTGCCTCCTCAAATTAAATCTCCCTAATCCACTGAGCAAAATTAATCAGGCCCTGATCCGTGAACCGAGCCCTGACATCACGCCGATATTTTTCCGACTTGTTAGCAATGAAATTGTGTAATTTGGACAGAAATAAAATTACCACTCAATCGGATCAGTTTAGCCTTATCGCTCTGATTTGTTAGCGGTAATTGGAATGCAACGACCCGGAGATTGACTAGAACTCAGCAAAGCGACCAAGGTTGCACGAGTCGGCCCGTAAACATTGCCGTATAATTGAGTTTTTCGTTTCGCATCTGCAATAAGGAGAGAAGGGTCTGCCTGTGCGTGTGTCATTGATGAACCATTGTTTTACAGAACTAAAACATGTTTAGGCGACCCTTAATTGATTTGTAGTTTCCCGGAACTTTACCCGGACCATTTTTTGCTGAGACGGTAGGGAGGTAAACAAAAATAAAAATAAAAATAAAAATAAAAATCTCACTGTTATATATTCCTCACCAGATACTGTTAAGTTAGGTCAGCCATTTATGATAAAAACAATTTTTCGTCTGGTGGGTAATCTTCAGTTTGGCGGATCCGAGAAACTATAATTCATGTACGGGTCGTCTTACGTATAAAAAAGATAAATTTCCCGCTGCTTTTTATCCTCATTGACAGTTTATGCAGTACAAAGGCATGGATCTCTTTTATTGCTTCTCATCTCCTACATTTATAGTTATGCACATTCACTATTTTATAGTACAAACAAAGGGGTTTCTTAGGTTATTCATCTTCACTGTGTCAAAAGAATGTACACATAAAAATATGCTTTCGTTCTAAGTTCTCAGCCAATTTTTATGGTAATTTTCCACAGAGACTATAAAATTACCTTCTTTGATAAGGACTGTGCCATATAACTTTGTCAGATATTTCAGTTCAGATTTTTCTTTCTTGTTCACCCTTATGCTGCTGGTGGCTAATTTGGTCTTTACAAAATGATATAAAAAACCTGAAAAATGTCTGAAACCCTGGCAAATGGGTACTCATCTGAGACTACTCAACGAGAGCTTTCCAATGAGTGCCAACATGATAGGGTTAAGATGGTTTTTAAAAATCTTTGCAACTTAGTGATTTGGACGAAAGTAGCCTCAGCATTGGGAGGGTTAAATCTGTGTTTATGTCCAATCACTATGGATTCATCATGAAGGAATGGCACTTCAGATTTTTCTTTCTTGTTAAATCCTGTGTTTATGTCCTTTCACTATGGGTAAAATAGTCATGAACGAATGGGTTAAAAATCATTTGATGGGCACTTTTTAAAAAATCCCTGCATCTCCTTCAACTGCCAGCTGAGGACATGGCGGGATGTCCTGGGGCCATGAAACGATATTACGGTTCCAATTAGTTCACTCTGCGCCCTCGGGGCTGAAGCCTGCATATTTTAAAGCACAACTGCCCAGATCATCGCAAGAGATCACGCTCTCAAGTCCAAGGTTGGAGGGTTAGACATGTTACCTTCAATGAGACAGATATTGAGGTGGACACAACATTAAATTCAACCCATACCACACAGTACTCTCTACCAGGGATTGACTATAGATGAATAGAACATAGATTGATTGTCACAGACCAATTACCTTATAAAGCTCTGGACATAGGTCTTTTTTCCCTTGAAGGAAGGATGCTCAACTGTTGCAGGATGCCTAATGCAAATGCAGCAGGAAATTCTCAGGAATTCCTAGGATTTTGCAAGTAATATTCCAGAATTTCCTTGGAAGTCTCAGTTACATTCTGTAAAAGTCATTAGACTGACATTGCAAAATATCCAAAATTCATCGAGAATTACTCAAATTCATGGACAACATATTGGAGAATCTATCAAAAATAATAATAATGAAAAATATTAATTTCCAACTATGCCATGAAAAACACACTACAACTATATATTTTTCTAAATCAACAAATTTCGGCACACACTTTAAAATCCATTTCAAAAATCCAATGGACTATTATTAGTTTGACCTCAGGTTTTCTAAGGATTAGAAGTGAACTGACCGCTGACTCATTATTAGTCTTAGAGAGATGACATGAGGATATGACCTGACCAACTGAGCAAACGTCAAGTGGCCATCTTTAATGCAATTGAGTGGATTTCCGTGATTCCGGGGATTAACTGCGGAAGCAATGATTCAATTAGTGTTAAGCCCTAAAGCCTTATGAACACACACTTTCCATGCATATCAATCTCACCAAAACCAAATGAGGAGGAAAGACCAACTAAATTTCTTGCCCCAATGACCAATTCTTAGCTCTTTTTACAAATAAGCCATGAAAAAAGTTTAAATGACTATACCAGAGAAAGTATGTGAAACCAGATTTTTTTTCAAATGTACCTCTTTATAGCAAAAACTATAATTCACTAACATGATTCTTTTTTTTTAAAACAATTATCTTTGTATTTCTTCTTTGTATCATTTTCATGGGATTGTTCCATAACAGGTATTTTATAAACAAAATCATCAAAGAAATAAGCAGTACATCACATATTCAGGATATTTTTAATATTTTCAAATTTATACTTTTTCAATTCTTTAACCCATTAATGCTCACAGCGGCCAAAACTGCCTGACAATTTTGAAGAAATCCTTCCGGTTTTAGCACAATTGGCAAAATATTTGAAGGAGAAATGTTGATCAGAACACTACCAACAACTCTCCTTCAAATATTTTGTAAAATCATCCTCAATTCAAAAGTTATTGTCAAAAGTATCATCGATCCAGACGACAATTTTTGGAGGAACTCTTAAGCATTAATGGGTTAACCCAAATATTTATACTAAAAGACCAAGGACTGGTTTGATCTATCCTTTAAATTCTCCAATAGAACTATTGATATTGAAAGACAAAGGACTGATTTGGTCTATCCTTTTGATCCTTCAATAGAACTACTGACATTTAAACGCAAAGGACTGATTTGGTCTACATCCTTCAAATTCCTCAATATAAGTATTGATATTGAAACACAAATGACTTATTTGGTCTATCCTATAAATTCTACAGTAAAACTACTGATATAGAGAGACAAAGGACTAGTTTGCTCTAGCCTATCAACCTATTGGAATGCGGTGAGGTCCACTTGACTCGGTCAATCTTGAGGGTCAATTAAAGTGTTCATTGTTTCCCTGACCGGAGTCTTAATCAAATCATATGTATACACCTCCCTCTCATTATTGGCTCTAGTGGTCTGAGACGTGTCCGTGCATACCTGCGACCCCGTAACGACCCCGTAACGCCGCCGTCGCACGCGTGCAGAGCGGAGAGAATTACGGGTCCTCTCGGCCACCAACGAGAGATCTGTAGCGGCGAGCAGAATATTACTGCTATAAACATCTTCAAAGTGGAAGTTGAAAGTGATTCATTAGTCGGGCCTTAAGGAGATCACAGAGAATTTCACAATGCAATTACCTGATAAACTTCTGAGAGCATGGCAGTATCGTTAACCCTTATGCTGCTGGAAGTTAATTTTGCCAATACAAAATGATGCAAAAAACCTGAAGAATGACTGAAACCCTGGCAAATGGGCACTCATCTGAAAGTACTCAGCGAGAGCTTTCCAATGAATACCAACAAGACAGGGTTTAGATGGTTTTCAAAACTTTTTGCATTTTTCTGCCATGGACGGAAGTAGCCAATGCAAAATGACAAAACAAGCTGAATAATGACTGATAGTACTCAGCAAGAGATATCTCATGAATACTAACATGACAGGGTATAGAAAGTTTTCAAAAATCTTTGCGTCTGTGTGCTTTGGTAAAAGTAGCCTTAGCAATGGACTTGGGTTAACACTCTGATACCCTCAGTACCTTGTCAATATTGTGAAATGTGATGATTTTGAAAAGGAAAATTACTGAATATTTGTTCTATCCCCAAAATAACATGCATTCCCTTTAAGAAAATGATATTTTCAAAATATTTAGGTATTAAGTTGTCAGCCTTAGAAGTGTGGTATTTTCAACAAATTCTCCTCTACTAGAGTTACATTATAAAGTCAATATCTGGCAATTATTACAATTCTATCCAAAATGGGATCCCTTTAAAAATACATGTGTATTAATTAGATAGAAAACGTTATTCTAATTTGAAAGAAAACATTATTTTAATTCTGCTCCTAATGAATTATCTCCATCAAATATTTTGGGGATATCCCATTCATATCTTAGATTATCAGACATTCTGCATGTTTTACACAAGAATTGATCTTTAAAAAAAGATTCTCCTAAAACTTCCTGACTCAAATAGTAATATATAAAAATAGATTAACAAAATAAATTTTTGCAGAAACAATAATCCTTCAATGATTTGGATAATACAATTTTCATATTGGACATTTCACGCAATATTCTGAGAATCCAATTTACATATTAGAGATTTTCTTATTAAGACCACATGTGTCTTCTTGGCCTGATTGGGTGCATAATTAAGACTATTATGGGATGCAGCATCAGGTTCTGCAGGTCGTAGGGGTCAGCGTGAATTATACAGATGATATTTCACAGCTACATGTGGTCAATTAATGTGACATGCAAGATTAAGACTAATCCCACACAGCATGACGGGATCAAAGAGATTCTATGAAAACCCACACAACCTGTGTTCAGTTTGATTTAACATGAGTCTGTTAAACCTGGGTAATGAATATCAGGAGTAAATTATTCTGAGGGGTAAATCTACATTCTTATAACTTTTAAAGATTTTCAGAAAAATGAGGCAATTTTTCCTGATATAACATACCACAAATCCCCCTACTCTTTCACTTTTCCTTCCCACCATTATAATCCAGCAATGACAAATCTGTTCCCTGAAGGCTCAGGGTGCCACGATCCCTGAGGCCCCAAATCCTAGCCAATCCCAGCCGATTAACCCACAAATAAGCGCGCCCCGGAGACCCCACCAAAATCTTATTATAACTGCTCGGTTAAGCCCGCACTAAAGACGGATCAGTGTCAAGCGTTTTACCTCCAGATATACGGCTGGAAATGAAACTGCGTTTTAGGCGCGGCGATTAGCGCATGTCAAAGGCAGGTTAATAAGGCGCAAGATGAAAGGTGTTTTCTCTGATCATATTGATTGGATTTGCTGCTCGATTCCGAGGAGGAGGAGGAGGAGGATGCTCACAGTCGACGACAAGCTACGGTCTTCACCCAGGCATCATCGTCATCGTCATCGTCTCAGCCCGCGGCTCTCGCGGCGAAACGTCAATGAAAGCGGCCGCGGTGACAAGAGGGGGATTGGGAAGGCGGGGGGATTAACACTTTCATCATGGTATTAGGCAGGCAGGGATAGAGCAGAAAATTGTTTCCATTCACAGCTTTTTAGGGAAATGAATAGATCAGCACCACTTGTTGCCTTGAAAGGATATTAAGTAGCAAATTGGGGATGGGATTGTTGATGGTGTGATGAAAATGATGATGATGATGATGATCAAGTTGATGATAATGATGATGATAATCTAAATAATCATTACCATAGTAACTTTAATAATAATAACAATAATAATAATAATAATAATAATAATAATAATAATAATAATAATAATAAAAATGATAATAATAATAATAATAATAATAATAATAATAATAATAATGATAATAATAATAATGATAATGATAATGATTTTAAAAAATAACAATAATAACAACAATAATAATAATAATAATAATAATAATAATAATAATAATAATAATAATAATAATAATAATTATGACTTTATGATGAGGAGGCCGATAATGATAAGGGTATCAAAATAATCATACTGAATGGATTATAATGATTATCATGGTTACATCAATGATTACAATCAGGAGAAAATAGTAGCGTTATGATTTACATTCATCAATATCTATAGTCCTCATGGATATCTTGCAAGTGTATTAGTAGCACTATAATGATAGAAGTAAGATATAGTATAGAGGAGACAGTTGAGTTTGGCCGTGTCTCATTTAATGGATAAAAAATGAAAACCAAAGGATTAAGATTCTTAATAAAAAAAAATAAGACCTATGTCTGTTAGCCATCTGGGTACCTACTATTGAAGATATAATCTAAAGGTGCAGACCAATTGTTGCTAGCTCCATGTAACTGGCTTGTAGCCAAATTCTGTATAAAAGAAGGGTTCAGGTGATCTTGTAAGCTCACCAATAGGTATCTAAGTAGAGGTACCCAATCCCTTTGGTTTTGACTAAAACACACAGGGAGACACAGTGGCGTGTCCAGCTAGCGACCCAAGGGCCACGAGTTCGATCCCAGCCAGCAGCTACTATGGTCTGTGCTTCGGATGGCACTTCAACCCCTAGGTCCAGTCAGCCAAGAGCCCTGGCATGGGAGCTTGTGTTTATTGTAAAAGAAATGACCGACTTAAAAATATAGAACACTTTACTTTACTTAACCTCTTTAACTTTTGCATTCATGACTCTAATTCTGCCAAACACTTTTGACTTAATGAATCACTCTAAAATTATAATCAAAAGTAAAATAGAACCAGTATATACCAGTACATGTTAGGAGAATCGATCGATCGAAATAATTTTTCCAATTAATCGAGAAAAAAATATTATGTCAATCGAATTAATCGAAACACATTTTTTCAGCCTTTTACACAATTTTTAGCCAAACACTATTAAGAATTTTGAAGAGAAACTCAAGTATCTAATCAGAAAGTGTTGAGAAAACCTTCATTGTCTTTGCATTGTGGGAATCTTAGGATCCTAGCCACAAAAATAGTGTGGAACATATGAAAATATTCTATTACTGCAGTTGTTCACAATCGAATCGAAATAATCGGAATCGAAAAATAAAATGTCAATGATCGAATCGAAAAAAAATGGATGTCAATGACAGTCCTAGTACATGTATATGCAATTTTTGCTATACCCCTAAAACTGGTTTGTAGTCAAACTCTGGACAAAATAAGGGTTCAAGTGATCTTGATTGATTGATTTATTTATATCTATTTTGGTTCATTGTATATACAGATGAAAATTTAATATCATGGTAAATCGCAACATAACTTAAGGTTAAAATGCAACCTACCAATCTGAGATCCTGTGTCTGTCCATAAGTTAAAGCTAACTGGTCAAAGGGAACTTCTAAAAGGTCACTTGATCTTACTTCATGAGAAACCTATAGAGAAAGAATTTTGCATACTGCTATTGTATTGCCCTGAATAATTAGTAGCCGTCCATAATTAAAGCATCAAAAGACCCACCTCTGAGAGAATGGATACAATCAGCGCTTAAATCTATGTGAGAAAGAGAAACAGAGGCTGTTTGCTTAGTCTCTACATGATCACATGTTTTTCCATGGAGCTTGTAGTAATACAGGCGGTCTTGTTTCATTAAGCGTCTACCATCGCAACCTATTCAAACGCAGGTATTTACCTAAGCTCACTTCAAATCAGGGCACAGACTGTGCTCCCAACGGCATTGTATATATAGAATGAAATTATAAACACAATAGTCTCGATGCTTAGGTCTTTTATTTGGGGGAGAAATCTCTGGGGCTAAGTTTATTTGGTAACGCTTGCAAATAAAATTGATCAGCGTCCATTTCAATAAAAATTGCAGGAAAATGATGATAACAGTTACTGTGTTTAAATGTGATTCTCCTGTGTTCCTGACTAAACATTGACACATGTCATATTTCACATTCCAGAAAGTAGATCTGCTATTTCATATATTTGGTATGTTTACATGCAGCAAGCCATAATGCATCATTTTATCAGATACCCTGAAAAAGTATAATAAACTTAATTGAAAGTAAATAACTTTTAATTGGGTTGCTTTCCAAAAAATAGTTCTTTAATTAAGCAACCTTCATCCTTATAAACTAAGTTTACTACAGATAAAAAATGATAAATTTAGATAACTGTGACAATGAATTTTCATAAGATACTGTTCACATTATAATATTATCCAAAAACATGCTTATCTAATTTTTTTAGAATAATACCTGTGAAAAGCTTATTTAAAGGAAAACACATTTTCTTAGCTCTTTGATTTATATACTAGGACAAATAAGGCTTGAATAAAGGAAAGACTAAACAATACCTATCGTTGAATTTGTAATCCCTTTATTTCACACATGATTACCTTTGAAACAGCCTGACACACTGGCTGTGGTACAAAAAGGGTACTGAAAATCAAATAAGACCAGCTGACTATTCATAGGTCTTATTTACATATACACCTAGGGCGTCCCTGCATAGCATATACTACGGCCCAGTATTACTGTGGAAATATCTTCGCTCTCTCTCTCTCTCTCTTTCTCTCTCTCTCATACTGTAGGTCTGTCCCTCCCTCCCTCTCCTTTCTCTCTCTCTCTCACTCTGTCTGTCTGTGTCTGTCCGTCTCTCTCTCCTCTCTTTCTCTCTCTCTCTTACTCTGTCTGTCTGTCTGTCCCTCTCTCTCTCCTCTATTTCTCGCTCTTTCTCTCACTCTGTCTGTCTGTGTCTGTCCCTCCTTTCTCTCTCTCTCTCTCACTCTCTCTCTCTCTCTCTCTCTCTCTCTCTCTCTCTCTCTCTCTCTCTCTCTCTCTCTCTCTCTCTCTCTCTCTCTCTCTCTCTCTCTCTCTGCTCTTTTGAGTGCTGTGCTCTTAAAATCATTAAAATCTCAAGTATGCGACTATGGATTACCAGCACCGCTGAGGGCAAAATCTTTCACTACCTACCTACAGACTAACTCCTGTATAACACACGTCTCATACAGAGAGTGGCAGTGGGAGAAAAGGGGTTCACTCAGAAAGAGGGGTAACCATTAAGTGAAGAGCTGCCTTGATTTCTCTCTCCATGTTCAAGTGCCGTCTATAAAAGCAACTTTTATACCCATGCTCAGTGAGTCAGAAAGTAAATGTTTGCACTGCCTCTGTACATTTCTACTAGGTTAACCCATCAACTACCAAGATGATCAGATGAATACCCAGAATATGTAACAAAAATACACACAATTCCCCTAATGAACAAAATCTTAGAAAATATTCAAAAGGATTTTGTTAAGTGACTTCAGGAGTACAACTTATGATCAAATATTTGTCATAATACCTTATTATTCTTCATAAATTTTGCTAATGTCAGATCATGACGAGATGACGCAGGTGTGAAAGAGTTCTCCTCCTCCAGGTGTGTGGTATTGAAGCTAGACCCAAACAATCTTCACCTGCAAACAATGACGATACATTTTCTTGTTGTGTTTCAAAGGAATCTAGACTGCTACTGGCAACAAAACAAATAGATCTCTTCTAAGTCAACTCTATCACTCTCAGAGTGTGCAAGGTATATGCACTATGAGGGGCATCTTTCAAGTAAAAACAATATTAGAAAAATGCTCATACTAGGTGTAGGAGCACAAGTATATACATAAATAACATACATAATATATATAATAAACATTATATACATAATATATATAATATATCTAATATATCTAATATATATAATATATATAATATATAATATAATATATATATATATAGACATATAGACATATATATATATATATATATATATATATATATATATATATATATATATATATATATATATATATATATATATATATATATATATATATATAGGACAACCAATGTATCAAATGTTCTTCAACTGATAATAATCTTAATATTCCTTTGATCAAATTCTTAAAATGTCTCTTATTACAAATGCTAATATTATGATATACACAACTTTCTGCAGCACGGGGCTATGGGGCTAGTGGTTAGCCAGACCCTGCTGTCCCCAGCTTTAAGTTACAAGGGTTAAAACAACATGGCTAATAGTGGGGGAGGGTAAAGATGGTTGTTCACTTGAGCTTTTAACACCTACTCCAGCAATAGCTAGGCATCAGCAGGGAGTATATATATTTGTTTAAGAGAGTATCAAGGGTCAAGTTGAGCCATATAGTGAAGTGGTCAGGTGAAAATATTTGCTAGATCAACAGCATTGTATTACCTGTCAATAGCCCTGCCTATGCCCAGACAGGTACATCAAAGCAGCTTTAAATCAACATCTACCACACCTGAGATGAATGTTTGCGTTGCCATGTGGCTCAGCCTCTTAAAGGCCTATTCATCTACCTGTACTAGCACTGACTTCCTTTCAATAACCCTTGCTTGTTTATTTTCACCATTACTTCTGGTATGTGCCTTTTTTTCAGACAATGCACGTACAGGTAACCTTAACGAGCTTTGGCATCCAGGTGTGCATTCTTAGCAGGTGAGAAATTCAATTGGTGCTTTCTGGGGACAAATCATGTGCCTGTTTCAGAGGTAAACATTCTGGAACTGCTAGCCATTGCCAAATGTAGCTGAGATTTCCAAGATTTTCTGAGATTTCCTAGCATTTTTTCTGCATTTAATCCTCAGAAATCCTCGGTATTGCCAGCTCCATTTGGCAAGGAAGGCTATGCATCAGCTACTGCCATTAAAGAGAAATCAGGAAAATAATAAATCATAATAACTTCAAATTACTACATCATAAACTTAGTCTTGACTTATTCTCAGAGTACCCAAAAACACCATTTACTTTCATACCTGCTCTTTTAAATAGACATTTGAATTAATGATCCCTTAAAATCCAACAGTTACTTTGTAATCAAAAAGCGCACTATCCATACACAGAGTAATCTATTATGAAAATGAAATTGAAATGAATCTGCAGATTTGCTCATATAAATAAAGATTATGTACATTCAAAATGACTTGCAACACCCATTGCCAATAGCAGTACAGTGTTATTAAAGAAATATTGTATACTTTCCAACCTACCTTTGTCTAGGGCAACTTTACAGAATTTTCTCAAATATTTGAGACTAGCAATAAATCTAACAAAACTTGTTTTCCATATATATGTTTATGACCTGATTTATTTCCCTTTTTTACATTTTTACGTAAAATTTATAATTGCTAACTGTACTTCAATTCAA
The DNA here is from genome assembly GCA_963942565.1 of Maea johnstoni. NCBI lineage: Eukaryota > Metazoa > Annelida > Polychaeta > Spionida > Magelonidae > Maea > Maea johnstoni. The sequence goes on from OZ012690.1 coordinate 24,534,923, forward strand.
TATCAATTATTTTCCAGTTTGGAATGGTGTATGTTACATGATCCAATTTCTGCTCTCAATACAAATAGAAAATGTTAGGTCAAAATCAATGTTTTCAAAAAAGAATGATGTAGTGATATGTAGAAATATTAGATATGCCACATGACATGTCTCACATGAAATATGCCATAAATGACATATTTCATATAGAATATGGCACAAATCACATATTTCATATAAAATATGCCGCAAATGTATATGAAATATGAAATATGCCACAAATGAGAACATGTCAAACACATACCTAGGTTCCCTCTAAAGCAAACTGTTTGTAGCATGTGCTAAAGATATACAGTCAGCAGATAAAGTGATGAATAAGATATCTTTCTGCATGGTGTTATCTGCATGAAAAAAAGCTTTTTTATCATTTCTCATTTATTCTCAACTAGGGTTGATAACATACAATTCAACATGCACATTTCTATCACATTAAAACACACACAAACAGTCAAAGTACATACATACATACATTATATATGTCGTGGTAGAAACTGCGATCCGGTAGGATTGGCGATCCTACCAGTAGAAACTGCGATGCATGCATGCATACATACATACATACATACATATATACATTCATACATAAATACATACATTCCTACATTCCTACATACATACAAACATACATACATACATACATACATACATACAAACACACACACACATTAACATACATACATGCATACATACATACATACATACATACATACATACATACATGTCATCTCTTGTAAAATTGAAATTTTAATGTGAATATTCTTTTTTAAATCCTATAATTTTAGTGATATTTTCAAAATTTTCAGAACATCTAAATCCTTTGGGCTTGAAAGGGTTAACCCTCTTCTTACAAACTCCAGGGCAGGAAGTCACTTTGATGTGAGCAGTTCATACCATAACATGTGTCCCTCCCTGCAGCTAGACCACCATGCCCATCTATATAAACTAGGTTGCTTTAAGTATTCATTGTCTTTGCCTCACCCCGCTGACCCCTGGTGGCGTGTCACAGTATATAGACGCTGGCTGCTACTTTCTACACTCACACATATTGCAAGCTAAGACTCCTTTCCTATTCACAATACCTGGGAGAATATTATGATGTACAGCTGGTAGATATTTCATAGAAATCTTAAGACAAATTCTCATTTCTTTTCCCAGTCCATATTTCGTAGCATGTATTTAGACACAGTGCTACTTTCTACACTCACACATTGCAAGCTAAGACTCCTATCATATTCACAATACCTAGGAGATATGATGTAGTTGGTTGATATTTGATGGAAATATTAAAGACTCATTTTTGTTTCTATTCTCATTTCCATATTTCTTAATATTTATTAAGACACAGTGCTACTTTCTACACTCTCACATGCCAGCTAAGACTACTATCACATTCGCAATACCTGGGAGATATGATGTACAACTGGTAGATATTTGATAGAAATAATAAAGACTATTTTTTGTTTCTATTCTCATTTCCATATGTCTTAATATTTATATGGGTGCAGTGCTACATTCTACACTCGCACATACAAACTAAGACTACTATCACATTCACAATACCTAGGACTAGGAGATATGATGTACAGCTGACAGATATTTGATAGAAATCTTAACCCTTCCAATGCTGAGGCTACTATCGTCCAAAGCAACGGGGCACAAAGATTTTTTGAAAAACATCTAAACCCTGCATGTTGGTATTCATGGGAATGCTCTCGTGCTCTCGCTGCAAGAGTACTCTCAGATGAGCACCCATTTGCCAGGGTTTCAATAATTTTTCATTTTTTTGCATAATTTGTATTGGCCATATTAGCCACCAGAAGCATAAGGGTTAAGACTTATTCCTGTTTCTATTCTCATTTCCATATTTCTTAAATATTTTTTGTTTGTATTTACTAGTATTGATTGATTGATTCTTTAATTCATTTAATATTTTAACTATTCTTTTATTCATTCATCCACCTATCTGTCCAATTATCTATCCAATACGTTAATTTACTTATCTATTTATCTATTCATCTATATATTCATTCACCTTCCATGTTTTGATTGTCTGTTAACTTCATAGGAATTAACATATTCATGACTTCATGAACTACATTTCAGATTTCACTTACGTATCAAATACTTTATTTGAAAGGTGTGTCTGCAGTGCTGGTGATGCTAAAAATGCGGAAAAAAATAAATTTGTATTTTTTAAACATCTTTGTCCATTTCTACTCCTGTCTAGACAGGACTAATGATGGTGATTCATAACACCAATATTTAACCCATTAATGCTTAAAATAACTCATGAAATTGTCATCTGGATCTTTGAGTTTACCAAAAGCTGTATGATATTTGTTGGTAGTGTTCTAGATAACATTTCTCTTTCAAATATTTCCCAAATTTGCTTTTGCCAGCAATATTTCATCTAAATTGTCAGGCTTCTTTCGGCCACTGTGAGCAAAAATTAATGCGTTAACCCTTATGCTGCTACTGGCTAATTTGGCCAATATAAAAGGATGCAAAAAACCCGAAAAATGACTGAAACCCTGGAACATGGGTACTCATCTGAGAGTACTCAGCAAGAGCTATCCAATTAATACCAACATGACAGGGTTTATATGGTTTTCAAAAATCTTTGGGCAAAAGTAGCCTCAGAATTGGGAGGGTTAAAGAGAGGAATATGGCTCTGTTAATTAAAAGCAAGTACAATATTTCTACTCGTATGGCCCTCACACTTGAGTGTAATATAAACTAGCACGCCTTGCTTAATTATCAATAACAAACATGCTTTGATTCATAGAATACCCATGGGCAACAAGTCAGCCACTCAAAAATAACCCCTTTGAAAAATTCATAAATATGTTCTTTGAATAATTAATGAAAAAGCGTTTCCCTGACAGATGCCACTCTCTGGTGTAATATTACTGAGGGGGAGAAACAGGTGAGCAGACCCCATCAAATACCCCTTGTGGTACCCACCAAGAGAGGACCCACTTATGGGCATCATTATCCTGGGTAGTGGTAGAGGGGTGTTCTGATTGGGCACCCCCTGGTGATGGGGTATTCAAGTGCCAATATGTGGGTATGAATACCCTAGGCTATGTCAGGAGAGGGTGTTCACTAATAACACCCAGGTTGTACCCTTAAGGTGAACTTTATCCACTAAACCCTATTAATACTGCACACCTACAAGCTGAGTGGTTACTTTGGAGATATTTATCTCTAAAAAAATGAAAATAATATTAACTCGTTATTAAAACATCATCAACAAATTCAATCAAGCATGTCTACTTATAATGTTTTTTTTAACATCAACATTTTTAACATCTTCATAGTCTGAGTATCTAGTGACTTAATAGGAAAGAATGCAAAGCCATCAATATAGTCTCTACTCAAGTTAATTGGGGTTTTAGTAATGGCTGTTTTTCAAAAATTAAATCAAATTCATTTTTTGGCATTGCACTTAGAGTACTGAGCTTAAATAGCAACTATAGAAAAAAAAATATTCAAACACCACAATGCAACAAATTATATGGATGTAATATATATATACAAATGGATTAAATGTCACCAAAGTTTACCTAACGGCCCGGATATTAATTAATAGCAGAATCCTCCTGTTTCATGTTTACTTAACATACGTAAAATGGAAAGAAGCATGTTTTCAGCCACATTTTAGAAAAAATTACAAAATTTAATTTTGGATACTCAAACATTTTGGGCCTCAGGTTTCTCTGACTTAAGTGCCCACATTTGACCACTGAATGATATGATAAATGCGGAAATTGGGAATGACAGTTGTAGCAATTAATGAAAGTTGAACCTAATTGAGGTACGGATATCATTGGTTGGCGATTCCATTACACTACATTAAGGTCTCCATGCTAAAATAGCCAGGAAGAGCCTAATTGAGTGCTCACATGCCATGTGTATCTCTTAGTGACCCATACAGGGCTCGAAATTAATGTTATTTTCTAGGGAGCCCAATTGCATCTTCAAAAGTCATCTAAAGGCGTTGTGTAGAGAAACCAGCACATCTATAGGCTCCCTGCAGAATATTGAGGGTGCCGCAGGACTGAGAATTCAAGGGAGCCCTGGGCTCCCGGCACAACCTAATTTCGAGCCCTGCCCATAGCTCACCAGGGTACCACTGACCCATAACTCACAGTACAGGTACACCACACTGTACATAACACAGAGAAACAACTCACCTGCCAGCCACGATACCTGTCCACCGCGATGAACGATGAACGATCCTTGATTTCACACAACTGACAAATCCTATGCATCAAATGTCAACCGCAACAAACCCAATCAGGAGTGTCCTAATTAAATCCTTAATTAGTGTTAGATTATCAGGTAAGCTTCCAGGATTATCTACCTGTACCTGTGGTATACCCAGCTGAGGGAGAGTAATCCCTTACAAGAGAACTACACTTGTAACGCTAGGGAAGAGCGGCACTAGCAACATGGGTGGGCTCTTTGATTTTCTCTCGAGGGGAGACAGGTTGTCCCCACGAGAAATCAATTTTCATTCATACATTCATAACTATTGATTTTTGACTGTGAGTAAGCATGCAATGTAAAAATCAACTCCGAAACAATATTTTTTACTCAGACAAGTGACTAGAACGAGCAGGATATCTTTAATTGGATTATTTTAAGGGATTTCGGAACATGCTTCCACCCCTGTTTTTTTCGCCCGGAGGAAGTGGGTCAGAATAAGGGGGAACTCTGTTACTGTGAAAAGCCTATGTAAACACAGCATAAAACACAGCACTTCACCTGCCCTGCGATTGTACAATTTTTATGGACTGGAAAATTCCCCAAAGAGAAAAACATTTATTTGTAGAAGGATATTAGTTTAAGAGTTTGGTTCAACAAGAAAGTCTACTGAAAGAATTCTTTGTTGGAAAAACATTGAAGAAATGTGATTTTTTTTCTTTTCAGAAAATTAAGTCTGCCTTTCAATTAGCACAAATTAATTTAAACAGTTCTCATAATCAATGTATAAACACACATAAAAAATGCCTCATTCAAAATGGATTTTTCTTCTTTTCAGAAAATTAAGTCTGCCTTTCAATTAGCACAAATTAATTTAAACAGTTCTCATAATCAATGTATAAACACATAAAAAAAATGCCACATTCAAAAATGGGATTTTTTTCTATTCAGAAAATTATGTCTGCCTTTCAATTAGCACAAATTAATTTAAACAGTTCTCATGATCACTATATAAACACACATAAAATGCCTTAGTTTCTTCAGTGCTTTTGATAACACATATACTTATACTAAATCTATCTTAATCAATTTAAAGCACTCAGTTTTCAACATATTTCACTAGACAAAGTATAGTATCTCCAATAAGGAGCACAATGAAATATAAAAGTGCCAAGGCCCTGAGGTTGGACATTTTCAGGTTGTTCGGATTCAAGATGAGTTCAGACAAAAAATCACATAGCCAGGTATAAGTATTGACAAAATAGTAATTTTAAGCGAAGATTGGTGTGAATTATAATATAATAGGTATGCTGATGCAACTTGCAATAAACAATTAAGTATTTTCTGGGTACCGTAGAATGTAGTTTTATACGTTAATGTCCCACACTCTTCAGATTTACCCTTTCTGTATACATGCTAAAAACTGGATTCTCTCTCAAAGATCAGCCCTCCCTCACTGATTGGGGTAAAACTTAGTCAGGAGATCAGTCTGAGTTGAACCCAAGGACTTAACAGTCACAGGAATTTTTCTATTGCAATTGCATACACATTTCATGTGTGATAAACTTATCATTGTATTGTATTTTTAAATGTTTATATCCGTATTCAATTGCACACATATTTCACATTTGATAAACTTATTATTGTATTGCATTTTTAAATGTTTATATACACATTCACCTTCCCTGTACTCTATACAATGTTAAAATATAATCCTATTTGTTAGTGAGCCGAAGCTTTAAGGGTAAAATGGGCAAATTTAAAGGATGAGTAGGCAATCACAAATAGAGAACCCGAATACAGACGCCTTATTATGATGGACAGAATGAACAGTAATGCAGTGCATGATTTCCTATAGAAACCAATAAAAAAGAGTTTAACTCGCTTCTATGTTGAATTGAATCAATTAAGTGTCGACCCATTAACTCCATTGAATGACCAAGTGGCTTAACAATGCAAATATGAAAGAATGACAATACAGATTTTTCTAAAAGAATGTTGATGTTAAAATTTTACTTTAATAAAAATAACTCCAGTTCTATACCCTGAAACATGTAACTGAATTCTACTCACCATAATGATTTCTTTTCACATAATTGTTTGTACCATTTGAAGGGAATAGCAGATTTTACAAGGACAGGTTGTGTTATCCCTAAATGAAATTTACATTCTATTTTGTCTTTTTCATTGAATCTATTGATAGCTTGGTTTTAGGTATGAATGTGACATGAAAGTGGTATACACACACACACACACACACAAACATATCTATCTATCTATATATATATATATATATATCTATATATATCTATATATATATATAAATATATAGATATATATATATATATATATATATATATATATATATATATATATATATATATATATATATATATAAATATATCTATCTATCTATCTATCTATCTATCTATCTATCTATCTATCTATCTATCTATCTCTCTCTATATATATATATATATATATATATATATATATATATATATATATATATATATATATATATATATATATATATATATATATATATATAGCAACTCAAAAAGAAAGGAATCCTGTATTACAGTTTTCCTAGAGTAACAATTATTTTAAATATATCAGCCACCAACTTCAAGCTGATATTGAATGGCATGGATGTTTTAAAAGTGTTATTATAACAGCTTCAACTATACATCCAACAGACATGAAAGAAACCTAGGGATAACTCCCCAAGAGGCCTCAAGGGGTGTTTCCATTGATGGTAATAATGCAGAAGCACCAAACAGAATGTAATCCACCCTTCTGAGTGCCTCGCGTCTAGCGTATCAGTTCCCTAAAGTCAGCTGAAGTCAAAGCTCGCTTAAAGGAACTTTCTCATGAGTGGGTTTAAGTGTAATTTACCGAGTGTCCTTGAGTGTCACATACCCTTTTAAATACTTCTAAGTGCCGCAACTCAGGCGGAACTGTTTTTATGAGGCGACAACCTCTCGCTGTGCCCCAAGGTATGATGGGAAGATTGATAGAGACATCACCTTGTTAAAGCGAGCTTTGTTGTCACAGTGTAGTGAACTCTTCTTGTCACAAGGTTTTTTTTTCAGTTAACTCTCTCACGTCCAAGTTACTCTGCTGGGGTCAGTTGGAAAATCAGGGTTTAATAAGGAATGCTAAAATAAACATACAGGGCCAATTTCATTAAGGTGAGATAAACCCACCCAACTTAAACTAGGTGTCAACTCTGATACCTGGTCCGGCTGTTAGCTGGTTTAGAAGTTAAACCAGCCTAACTTTAGTCCAATTTCATCAAATGAGTTAGTACCAGGTAACAACCAAACCTAGTTTCAACTATCTAGGCCTTGGTTTTCGCTCTATTCTGGGCATTGGCAAGGGCTTGTGGTCAGTATAACAATGGCTATGAGTAGAGGACCCCATGTTGAGGGAATAGAAACCTTCACTCCCTCAACAAAGCCTATTGCATCTATAGTGGATGACCAGTGTAGGGTATTATTTCTTTGGAATGAAAAATACATGTATTAAGTATTGTATGCAATTATGATGTAAAATGCTAATTAAAAGTATGGAATATAAACTAAAGTTGATACATAAAATATTTACCATTGTCAATTTTAATTGATTTGATATTTATTCTTACTTATGTGTCAGATGCTTTGAATGCTGCACTCTGCAATTCAAGACATGTATCAACAACACTCAAACTATCTATGAATATCAAAACGTAAGTGTAGAAGCAAGATATCTTTAAAATGCAAATGCCAGTGGTTTATTTTACTACTAAGACAAGTTTCTTAGTTTGCTCCCAAACTGTGTTTTTTTATTATTTGAGAGATTTTTCAAAGAGAGAGGTACCTGACATTTTTGTTGACAAAATCTATGACAAAAAGCATGTTTTGGGAAACGTGACAAAAGCCATCTGTACAAATTTGTTAGCATTAAGGTGTGTTAGAATTGTCTGCATCACATAATAAATGCATATTTACAAGCATGATTTTTTTTCTGTAAGAAAAAACGTGTTTTAGTTATGATTGTACCAGAATAATCATGAAATGGCTATGTATATGCTAATTCCAGTTTTATACTCAAAAATAGCCTTTATATCAGGCTTATAAATATTTAGACCAAGCCCTATCTCTTATTTAGAAAATATTTCAAGGAGAATTGAAACTCTGAACTCTATCTTCAACTTTCCTTCAAATATTTTGCAAATTTATGCTTCATTCTAAAATTGTTCAGATTTATGCCAGGTCCAGCTGACACTGGTCAAGTACATATCTGGGCATGAATAGATTAACTTGTTTGAATCTGGAGTAAACAAATCACCTTTCAACTCAGAACTCATCAGTCATAGTAATATTTGAAAGATATTCCAAGAGGAATTGTTAAATCTTACACAAGAAACAAATTTCAATCAAATATCTCCATTATATTAGTTTAAGCAGAATTTTCCAATATTTTGTGAGAAAGTGTATGCTCTATTTGCATATAGGTTAACCATGCAAATAAATATACCTCTCCCTAACTCACATTAAAAGTTTCTATATTCCTGTAGAACTGAAAGGCACATGCTATAAGTGAAATAAATATGCAAGTTGTTCCTATGGATTAACCTCTGCAATTACTGACTTTTAAATATTTTCTGAGTCCTTCTATGAAGGATATATCTACATTTACATTTGTGACACTTATAGTGTGAAACAGGTAATATCCGCTGTTTGATGATATTACTCAGGAACCTATGGGATTGGATGAAAAAGAAGAACATTTGCATGGGCACAGCTGCATAAAATTTCCATTTCAGATAAATTACAGTTATCCTTTAGGGCAAAATGTAAAGAAACCTGCTTTTATGTGAGAATTTATGGTTTTATAATTGGCAATGTTACTAGTATTTCACTTCTTACTATGGATGATAACATAGATTTATTTTGAGAGTACTTTTAAATATCAATTCAAAGGGTGTAGGCTATTGACCAACGCACACAAAATACTATAGTGACGTAAATCATTCCCTGATGATATTTACCCCCACACCTTTCAGCAAACCCTATGCTGCTAGGAACACAAGAACACCCCCCCCCCCCCCCCCCCCCTCCCATGCCTCTTCTTCACAGCATGACATTACTGACTCTTAAGCATGATATTTACCCTAACACCTTTCTGTGGACCTTTCCTCCAGCAATCTCAGATCCTTTACTTAAATATTGACATTTAGTCTATAGGTGGCGCCACTATATGGATCTGGTAGACAGCCAACCGTAAAGGTAATAGCTGGGAAATATGTTCATAGCATGATTAAAGCAGTCCTTTTAAGGTGGATATTGGGATTTGGCCACGGGATGCACCACCCCATGGATTTTGTGAACCATCAAACCTAAAAGACAGATTGAAGAAATATTGAAGAATATTGTACATTGAAGAACATCCTTTAATCAGCTCTACACTTTTTAAGGTATTGATGTTTGGCCCATAGGTGATGCAACTTAATGTATGTGGCAACCAAAATTAATAAAGAAATTAATGTACATATTCTGCATTCAAACAATTTCCTTACCTACTACTAAAAAAGCTTTTTCCTATTTCAGTTTGGCCAAATTTGTAGATTTGTATAAACCTAAACTTCCGTACGGGAAAGTCTACAGTGATCAGAGGTTAGTTTGTGATCTTCCTCAACCAATAACTTCTGACTATGTAACGCTTATTTTAGCTATATGTTTTGCCAGTTATATGCCCCAACATAACAGTACCCAAAACATCTACCTACTTTAAAATAGGTTTAACTGTAAAACGGGTATTGCATAACAGGAAACTCTTGGTCATTGTACTTTTAAAGCATGTGTAACAAAACAATTTATTTGAAAGTTAACCTTACACTGTTATCTTATATGAGTTAACATATGTAGAAAAGTAATTATTCAATAGCACATGTCCCTCAAAACTGCTTACAGCACTGTAATCCCACAGTGAAAGTGTCAATCAGTAACCTGTGGACCCAGGAATGGTATTACTTGTTTAACTTATTACAGCAAGGGGATAAGGGGATAAAAAAATTCTTACAAAAGTAATTATACAATAGCACATGTCCCATGAAATTGCTTACAGCACAGTAATCCCGCCTAAAAAGAGTCAATCACAATCAGTAACCTGTGGACCCAGGAATGGTATATTACTTGTTTAACTTATTACAGCAAGGGAATAAGGGGATACAAATACATTTGAATAGAATGCTCACGGGGCAATATTATGAGGCGCACAATTGCAGGAAGATTGGCAAACAATAGCCAGCAAAAAAAACTCGGTGGATGAACTGAGAACGGAATGGGGAAGTGATTACTGACAGGAATTGTTGTATTTTACAGAAATAACACATGTTCCGAATGAGAAAGGTGGCATTTATTTGATGTATTCCGTAGAGATAACACAACTCTATTGCTGAAGTGAATACGTAATTTAGTGTGGAGATGGAGAGAGGAAGGGGGCTTAATGTAAGACAAACACAGAACAGACCAAGGTACCGGCACTCACATAATTGCCACAGTGTATGAAAATAGCTGTTCACACACCATTGTCAGCCTATTTCAATAACTGAGTAGACAAAGGGGAAAATTAACACCGCCTGAAAGAAATTAACCCTCGCTGTGTATAATCAAAGGGAAATGGACTGATGGGCCAATATATGAACCTAAGAATAAACAGACAAAAGGGAAAAAGAAATATAAAATTTAAGAGAATTATACTGAAAAATCAAACTAGAAACTGCAATTTGAAATTAAAATCTGGCTTCAAAGATATACACTATTAATCCTTTATTTAACACAGTTCTTACTTCTAAATTAGATTCAACAGTACAAAACCAGTTGATTTGATTAAAAAAGCAGTTTATCATTATGAACAGAAGCAGTATTTTAGAAGAGGGGGTCTCTGATTAACAAAATGAGGAGGTTGGATTTGAACACATTGAAAACAGCATATTTTTTTACCAATAAACCTATTTACAACACATGCAAGCTCTTACAAAGTTAATCTTTGAATACCAAGAATTCCTAGAATTTTCCTACAAAAATACAAGGAATACAATTCGTCTTTCTCAATACATTTAGAAAGACGGTGTTCCTTGATCCTGCATCCACTCTCCTACCCACCCCCCCACCCCCATTCCGCCTCTAAACCCTATAAAGAGGGTGGCAATTCCAAGAGCTTGAACACACGTACGTCTGATAGTGAAAAAGGAAAAATTGTAAGAAAGGGTTTTAAGCATGAAGAACCCTTCATAATGATCAAAGGGTGTCTACGAGTCACCCTAAGGGTCTAGGTACGGTCCTTTCTAATCCCCTCCACTTAACAGTTAGGTAAGCATGATTGTGTGAGGTGTTGTTAACTGACTGTAGGGCGGGCGGTAGAAGCCAAGTGCTAAGCTCGACAGCTTAGCACGCATGAGCACACCCTTTTAGCGTCCGCCTAATCTCGTTAGTACCTGCTAACACATCGCGGCTAACCAGGTAAGCTCCACCATATCTGGCACCTGCTTATTCGTGTGAGGACGGACAGACAGGACGGACGGTCGGACAGACGACAGGCAGGAAGGAACATACTTTTTAGAGGGCCTCAGGGAAGAACCTTAACATTGGACTGAGTTACACACTTTAAATAAAGGTTATTAATATTATTATTATTATTATTATTATTATTATCATTATTATTATCATTACGTGAGGACTTTAAATGCTACACCTAGTACTCACATGAATTCCACACAATAGAACAGGCATTATAGTTAAAACATTCCGGATCCATTCTCGCTCAGAACACCAAGAAATGCTGACATCTTGAAGAAGGACAAGGAAACCTATCAAGACCAATCATTTCTAAAAAATGAATCGAAAATTGTATTCAAGTATTTCTCAAAATGCAGCATAGCTGACAAGCCTCTTTCAAATATTTTGTGATTTTTTTTCTTAAGTTAATACATTTTTAAAATGTATCTGACATGACATTTGTCAAGATCGCCAGGTACATGTATGAATGAGTTATAACCCATTATTGCTCACAGTATCCAAAACAGCCTAACAATTTAAGAAAAATAATTCCAGCTAAAGCAATTAATTAAGGAAATATTAGGAGATATGGTAATCAGAACACTACCAACAACGCTTCTTCAAACATTTCTTAAAAATTATTCTCGATTTCCAAATTATAATAAAAAGTTTCAAAGATCCGGCGATAATTTTGAGAATAACTCTGGAGTATTAATGGGTTTAAAAGGTACTTTGTGTGATGGTGGAAAAGACAGTCCTACACAGCTCCCCTCTCTAGGTATCCTAGCCTAGCTACTAGGCATTACTGTCTTTTTCTCTATTATATATGAATGTATGACTGCACCTATGCTGAAATAAAGGACAGGGCTTGCGACGCTCAGGCTAATGCCCTATTGCCCGGGGCAAGTTCGACAGTATGCCTCTATAGAGTTTATTCTCATAAAAATGCTGAAGAGGCATCCAAAATAGGATGTCACTGTGTTAATAATGAACAAAGTGCAAAATAACATTTTGGGTGGCAAGTTGAATTTATTTTCGGGCAAGCAAAACTTGGGGTCGCTCTGCCCGAATGGGCAAGTGCCTTCAAAAGTTAACATCGGTCCCTGACTACCCTCCGCAGTGCCATCGATCCACAAGGGATGACATCTAAATATGGCCTGGGAGGCAGGCTATAGCTATCTATACTGAAATCATCTTCGTTCCTCCCATTCCTCACCCTGCTTTGAGTACTGTTTTGACCCTGTCTGACCCTGGACCTAGAACAGCTCAGTGTCACCGGGTACCAGGCATGCTGCCTATGATGTACAGCACCCTTTGGCTAGCAATTATTATTTCTACACCAAAAAGTGACTCATTTTCTGTCCATAGCTTGCAAGGGAGCTGACTCACAGGGGCCAAAAGTAGCCTGTTAATTTTGAAGAAATAATGCAGGTAGAATAAAAGTTTGGAAAATATTTGATGGAGTAATGTCAATCAGACCATTATAATCAATTCTCCTTCAAATGTGTTAAGAAATTGATTTGAATTCCAGAATTATTGTCAAAAGTCTCGAAGATCCAGACGACAATTTCTCCATATTTGATGGAGTAATATCAATCAGAACATCCTAATCAACTCTCCTTCAAATGTTTTAAGAAATTATTTTCAATTTCAAAGTTACTATCAAAAGTATTTAAGATACAGACAACAATTTCTGGAGGAACTCTTAAAAGCATTAATGGGTTAAGAGAGCCCAATTAGAAAGTGCTTTGCCTCAGTGGTTTTCCCTCTACCATTATCTAGTGAAGCCTCACCTTAGCCCTAGGCAAAGAAGGTGTGTAACTTCCTTTATATCTAATAACTTAAATACACTGAGTCTACCCCTATTTACTTTTACATCTTTCTATATGCGGACACCTTGAGATCTTTCCAATTACTGTGGTTTTAGTTATGCAATCTATTTAATTCCAAAGAAACTAACACAGAAACTGAAAGTAGATGTTGAAAGATAGAGATTGTAATATATGTATAAATATGCATATATATGGGGTTAATGACAAGATAAAACACTGTCAAAATGAAGAAATTTAGTTATACAAAATTAGGAGGGAACCAAACAGAACAGAGAACAAAACATACATATGTAATAATAATAATAGTAATAATAATGATAATAATGACAATAATAATAATAATAATGATAATGATAATAATGATAATGATAATAATGATAATGATAATGATAATAATGATAATGATAATGATAATAATGATAATAATAATAATAATAATAATAATAATAATAATAATAATAACACAGCAATACTCATAATAATAATAATTATTTCATGAGGCTAACACAGTTAGAAACAGTAGGTGATTTTTGCTGACACACTCAGGTTTTAGAGGCAAATCCTTCACCCTTCAGGACCGAAAAACTCATCCACCAATGATTAAAATATTCTTCAAGATATGAATAGGGTTAAATCCTGTCACTTTCATTGGTGATATTTTCTCCTAGCTGTCATGCACAGGACCACACTGGGTGTCAATGAGTTAACCCATTTGCATCTGAAGTACACACATGCCCTGTCCACTCTGAAGATGACATCTCAAATAGAGAATATCTGAAAAAAAATGTTTGAATTGGATTTGTTAAACCCAACACGAACACCATTTGCTCAAATATATATTTTCAAAACATAAACCCCTAAGTTTAGAAAAGAAATCTTGGAAGCAGACACACAATTTGGTGGAATGAAACTTCACAACTTAGAACTATTTGATGCTGCTCTCAAGGCTGGATGGTTAAAAAGATATTTAAGATCTAATGCAAAGTGGTGTGTCATCCCCGATGAGTTTGAACTTTTTAATGTATTTAAATATGGTATGGATTTCTTAGAAAGAATACAAGAAATGACAGAAAACTCCTTTTGGAAAGATGTACTGAATAGTCTAAGAGTTTTGGGAAAAAAAGAGGGTTTCATATCTTCTGAAAATATTTTACTAACTCCATTATGGCACAATCCTCAATTAAGATTGCAGATTAAAAAAAATTGGCTAAAAAGTGGAGTACAAATAATCAGTGATTTACTGGATGATGATATGAAACCTTATGCCTTAAAGAAATTTGAGGATAAATTCGGTATTAAAACCAACTTCTTGGAGTATGGTGCTTTTTGCAAAGTAATAAGAAATCATCTTGAACAAAGGGAGCTACCTATGTATATTCCTTTAATGCCTACAAACTCATGTTTAAATACTGTACTGTCTTTAGACAAAAAAGGTGTATCCAATATTTATAAGATTATGCTGGGAAAGAACAAAAATATTCTCGTTGAGACCTCAGATAAATGGAATGAAAAAATGGAACTGAGTATATCATCCTTATCCATGGGTAGATCTTTTAAAAAGATCTTAATAATAGATGATACATATCTTAGATACATACAATTTAGAACATTACATCGAAGATTTTATACCAATAATGTACTGCACAAAATTGGTATAAAGGACTCAGACATTTGTGGGCTTTGTAAAAAAGAAAAAGACTAAAATGAACATATGCTCATTCAATGTGAGGTCTCAAACGAGATATGGACTCAGGTTCAATCCTGGATACAAAATATTGGTATTGAAAGGTACACAATCACAGATGAAAAAAAAATTCTTGGAGATTTTGATTGTTCATATTGGGTAAATGCAATTATCCTTAATACAAAAAAGTGCATTTTTGTTTCAAAAGTTAAAGAAATCAAACCAACTTTATCATATATAAAGTCCACGGTAAAAAATATGCACAGCTATGAAAAATTCAGCTTTCAATTAAAAGATAAAGAAAGAGCATTCTTGCAAAGATGGGGTATATACACAGAATACATGGAAAACTGATCGTTTTTATATATAACTTTATTGTGCAAAATATTGTATCACTGTTATACATAACATGGTTCCAATACCATACATACATGTAACTAGATATCACTTTATTATATATTTGTACTACTGTTACTGATGAATGTGGGCCAGCTTAACCTGGTGCCAAGGAAAATAAAAAAAGTTTTAAAAACAAAAAACTTAGTTTTCATGATTTGTCCTTGAAAATTAGACAATGTGTGTACTCCGGACATGAATGAGTTAAGTGACACAACCAAATGTTTTCTCTAAAAACACGACATATTCTTTACCATAACAGCAACATCAGAGGCAAACCTTAATCAATGTTCACATACAAAGAGAGGTGAGTAAGCGCAATACCTCCCATTATAATGGAATCTTAAGTATTCAGTTCATGTGAAACGGGCAAGATTCCACCTGGAAATTATCCTCATGGGAGATCGATGCCCTCACACACGTTTCTGAATGGCCGCCTATTAAAACTGTCCAACACATTTCTCAAGAAAAACATGTCTCCGCTTCCCTCCCGAACTGGCACCTTCTACGTTTGTTATTATAAAATTAGCCCCGCTTTTCCCAGGATAATACCCTGAGAGGTTTATTGTAAGTAATTATCGATTGTTTGTGAAGCGGGTGAGGGTTTCTCTGGAGCAGTTGGTTTTGTTAGCATTATATTGCCCTGACAGCTATGAAAGATAGCAGGAGATATCATTATAGGACTATGACTGCCATATGAGGATGACCTCACTTGGTGAGAATCTTTCAAGGAGATCATTTTATTTTGCCGTTCACTCAAAGCATTTGCTTACAAGAGCCTGAATGCTATAAAATAGATTACTTTGATTACATTATAAATTATATAATTATAGATTTAATTTTATGTCATTTTTCAACAGTAAATATTACATGTCTTGACCGTAAATATAATTTGGATATATATTTATTTACTTTCTTCAGAATAATTTAATACTACCTAGACTACTACTACTTTGATTACTACTATTACTACTACTACTACTACTACTACTACTACTACTACTACTACTACTACTACTACTACTACTACTGCTGCTGCTGCTGCTGCTGCTGCTGCAGCTGCTAATACTGCTACTACTACTACTACTACTATAACTACTACTACTACTACTACTACTACTACTACTACTACTACTAATAATAATAATAATAATAATAATAAAATGATAATAATTATAACAATATTAACAATATTAACAATAATAATAATAAAAATAATAATAATAATAATAATAATAATAATAATAATAATAATAATAATTATTATAAATAATAACAATAATAATAATAATAATAATAATAATAATAATAATAATAATAATAATAATAATAATAATAATAATGATGAAGACTACATGCCTATGCCCCTAGTGGCTAGGCTACTCTACCTGCTGAGTCTCCAGGTGTGTTTTTTATAGTAGCTGTATAGTAGCTGTACTATAGTAGTTGTTTAGTGAGGCCACACATGGAGACTGGTCTCATGAATACATCACCCCTGTAATTAGCAGTCAAGTGGCACAGAGAACAATAGAGGGTGCTGCTGAGAACAATCAATATCTCACCATCAATACCTTACAGCATGAGCAGCAAGCACCTGCTCTGAGCTACAGTGACTGCTTAGGGTACTGTTAGGCATAGCTAGGGATAGGTACCGGTACTCGGTACGACACCAAATACCAGTATCGATACGATACCAATTACCGGTAGTGAATGGAAAAATTTATTGTATCAAAAAAGTGAAGTATCGTATCGTATCATATAGTTAAAGACTAAAAATATATATACTGTAAAACTGGTAATGATTGCGTGATTTTAATTATTGCGTTTTAATGCGAATGCATGAGGACGCAATAATTAAAACACGCATAAATCTGTCCCTTCTGTTTCAGATATCTGACGTCTGGTGGCGTCGCATTAATTAAAACACGCATAAAAGAGAAAATGAAAAAAACGCAATATTTACTACACGCAAACATTACCAGTTTTACAGTAGTATCAAGTTATTAATTGCTGTTTTGACTCCTCCGAGTGAAAATAAATAAATTGCTTTCTATTAGTGAAATTTACAAAGCATAGTGCTAAATTTAACAAAATTAGGTCTCTGGGAGGCAGGCAGTATTGTCAAAAATATCATTAAGGTATCGTATTGTTAAGGAAATATCAATATCATATTGTAATGTGAAAATTTTAAAGGTGCCAATCCCTAGGCATAGCCTGAGGCTGAACAATCTTTACATTTCTTTTATATATAATTTTAAAAGTATTCAGATTCAAAATTGCATCTATCCTGATTTAGTTCAATATTTGCTCACCAGGTGGCCACAGCAGGATCTTTCTAAACGTTCTAGCCCCCTTAAATAAGGATGATCATCCTTGGTGTCACGTATGATCAACCAAAGAAACTGACAGCTTGACATGTAGTAAAGTAAGAAACCACAACAGAACAGAAAAAGGAATTAATTAATCATAGTACTGTAGACTAGGAGCTAGTCTTATGTACTGTTGGCTGTGCAAAGGAAGAGTCATACAGCTATAATAAGACTTACTAGCTCCTAATTTATGAAATACCTTTGCCAAATATACAGTCAAACCTGACCGAGAGATCACCTCCAAACAAGGGCCCTGTAGCTGAAATACCATAGAATTCTAAGGAAAATGCTAGAAAAATGCAAGGATTTCTATGAAAGCCTCTGCTACATTTTGTAAGGGTATTTAGATTTTTCTGTTAGGATCTATATCATGTCATCAATGGCCAGGTATCATTTTTTCAATAAATGAAATGAATACATTCAATTAGCATTTTATAAGGATCTCTTTCAAAAAATTCATACCAAAATACTTGCATTAGATAATTACTTCGGCAAGACAATCCCTGGTAGAATAGACTGATCAGATTAGATTTGTCCAAATAAACTTTAATGTATTGCAAGTTAACTCAATTTCATATGCCAATTGTTGGTACTACCATCCGTCTCAGACGTTTAACCCTTATCCCGGTATACTATATAGAGCACCAGTATATAGCCACCACTGAAAAAGACACATTTTATGTCGAAAATTCTAGGCCATACCATGATATTCCATACCAGATTTCTTTATTTTCTGCCATGATAACCTATATAAAAACTGTATCATTTCCGTTCAGAATCATCAGGCCTATTAGCATATCTTTTTTTCATAAGATTTGGTTGAGTATATTATTTTCTATGGGGGAACAAGCAATGTTTAGCCAATTTGAAGAAACATCAAGACTCACGGTCGTGACCAGCGGTGAGTCTACTTACATTGCATCACGACTCAGAGTCATATTCAGCGGGATAAGGGTTAAGAAATAAATCACATGACGTAGTCCTAGTGAAATAAGCCAAGGAAGTCCTAGGATTATCCCAGAAAAATTCTAAGAAGTCTCGGCTACTGTAACTGTAAGTAAATGTAAGACCTGACAAGGAAACAATGCCATTTTCCCTGTATGGGTTCTTATAACGTGCAAAGTAAAATCAATATGCACAACATTTAGACAATATAAAGTAATGTAGTTGGAATAGAAAAATCTAAAGAAAGATGAACACTTACCTGACGCAATTGTCACAGATAAAATCCCTTCCCTTAGTAATAGAAGCAGTAAAGCAAACAGAGTGCTTATTTACAGATGTATCCCGGCTTCCTTATTCTACACGCTAACCTCAGGAACTGACACGTACATCAATAACAGGATGCCAGGCATTGGCTGAAGTTTGCATAGCCATGCATGCATGCAGGATCATCGGCAGAAATGCATCCAAGTTAGGAACCACCGTCTTGAGCAAACAGATCTGTGTTCTACAGCGGACCAAAGACGCATAGTCTACATAAAGGCTTTTCCACCTGGCTGCCTTTGATCAACACACTAGGTGTGCTCTCCAGGTACTCCTTTCTAATGCACACCTGAACATTGATTGCTCCCAGGTAAAGGGTGGACCTATCACAGGAAGTGAGGGGTGGCGTACGTCAAGTCACCTTTTGTCTTATTATCGGGATACGGCTTGGAATAAGAAGAGCAGTCACCCTAGCTAATTGCATTCACGATTAACCCTTTACCTCTTGACAACTTTGTCTTCATTCACAATTAACCCTATACTTCAAAACAACTTTGTCTTCATTCACAATTAACCCTTTACTTCAAAACAACTTTGTCTTCATTCACAATTAACCCTTTACTTCAAAACAACTTTGTCTTTGTATCGCGATATAGCTTGGAAAAATAAGAGCAGTCATCCTAGCTAATTACATTCACGATTAACCCTCTACCTCAGCACAACTTTGTATTCCTATCGGGATCCTTAAGCTAATTGCATTCATGATTAACCATTTACCTCTTAACAACTTGGGTCTTAATATCAGGATAGTGCTTGGAATAAGCAGTCACTCTAGCTAATTACATTCATGATTAACCCTTTACCTCTAAACAACTTTGTCTTTGTATCAGGATACGGCTTGGAATAAGAAGAGCAGTCACCCTTTGATTTTTTGATTTTTTTTTGTTAATGTTGAGCCCTTTTAACCCTTACCTCTAGGCATCATTGTCTTAATATCAAGGTAAGAGTTTGGAGAGTAATTTCATTCATATTGCTTCTACTTTTTTCTAACCCATTACATTAAGACATCCTAGTCTTAGTTCCAAGAATACAGACAGACCAGTTTTCTTGACTAGTTTTCATTCATGATGATCATGACAATTTAACCCCTTCATCAAGTCACCTTTGTCTGAGTATCTAGAATGCTGCTTAGAATAGGAACAGTGAAGTTACACTAGCTTAGTTCATTCATGATGGTTATACTCCTTTTTAATCTGTCAGTCATCACAACACTTTTGTATTAATATTGAGGAATTACTAGTGGAGCCGAGCTAATTTCATCCATGATAATTCTTCCATTTTACCATTTTATATCAAGACACCCTACTCTTATAAAGGGCTGTGGATACAGACAAGGAGTATTGCTATATTTTGGAGCCCTAATACGTTACTGCTTAATGTTTTTAGGCTTGTGACCTAAAACAATTTTTTAGGGGGGGGGGGGGGGAGGGAGGACTTTTGCTTATCTTTTGACGTCATTCTCATGATAGTGATTGAGTGAAGGAGGGAGAACATGAAAGAGACGTTGTAGCCCATTTCGACCCTTGTACGTAATGAACCGCCTACATACCACACATACTGGTGACAGCATTGGGGAAGGGTAGGGGTGCCGTGGACGTATTTATGAGGCTCTTGGTAATCATTACACTGTTTTCATCCACTATTACACACACAAGCACACATACACCATGGGAGTCTGTTCTGTGACATGTACCATACGCCCTCAGACATGCTGCTGACATATATATGTATATACTTTGCATCTACATGTACTCATATGTTAGTGCACTATTTCGCCACCAGGTGGCATCACTCACAACGATCTGTATGAGATATAATACACTCAATGTACAACCCACCCTGATCCACTGCTGACATATATGTGTGTATATATATACTCTGCATCTACAAGTACTCATATGTTAGTGTTCTATTTCACCACCAGGTGGCATCACTCAGAAAGGGGTTAACATATGAGATGTAATACACTCAATGTACAACCTCTACCCAGACAAACTGCTGACATATAAATGTATATATACTTTACATCAATACATGGACTCATATGTTAGAGTGCTATTTCACCACCAGGTGGCATCATTTAGAAGGGTCTATTAGTGAAGGGGTTAACATATGAGTTGTAAAACACTCAATGTACATCCCGCCCAGGCACACTGCTAATATATATTGATTATACCTAAACTTATCCATTGCTTTTTTAAAATCATAATTGACTTTTACTGATACTAAATGATTTTCAATTAGACTAAAGGCTTCTCATAGAAACTGATTTATTCAGAGTGATATTAACTGGTTCTTGTTGATTCTTGTTGGATCTTATTGAAATTGATTGATAATCTAAGATGAAACTGATTGAATCTTGTTGCTATCAATTTATTCGCACTGATGCTTATTGGTCTAAACTGATTTTTTTGTATCATGTGTCACCTATTTGACTTTATTGCCGTAAGTGATTCCTTGCATAGATACCAATGAAATCATCAAAATTGACGAAAAGAAAGTTATTTCCTGTACTATCAATCTGCCCTGATGGCTGAGTGGTCTAAGGCGTTGCCACTGACTGTTCACTGTCTCTCACCACTGCCAGGGCCTGCCCTGATGGCCGTGTGGTCTAAGGCATTGCCACTGACTGTTCACTGTCTCTCACCACTGCCAAGGCCTGCCCTGATGGCTGAGTGATCTAAGGCATTGCCACTGTTTGCTCGCTGTCTCTCACCACTGCCAGGGCCTGCCCTGATGGCTGAGTGATCTAAGGCATTGCCACTGTTTGCTCACTGTCTCTCACCACTGCCAGGGCCTGCCCTGATGGCTGAGTGACCTAAGACATTGCCACTGTTTGCTCGCTGTCTCTCACCACTGCCAGGGCCTGCCCTGATGGCTGAGCGATCTAAGGCAGTGCCACTGTTTGCTCGCTGTCTCTCACCACTGCCAGGGCCTGCCCTGATAGCTGAGTGGTCTAAGGCGATGCCACTGTCTGCTCGCTGTCTCTCACCACTGCCAGGGCCTGCCCTGATGGCTGAGTGATCTAAGGCATTGCCACTGTTTGCTTGCTGTCTCTCACCACTGCCAGGGCCTGCCCTGATGGCTGAGTGATCTTAGGCATTGCCACTGTTTGCTCGCTGTCTCTCACCACTGCCAGGGCCTGCCCTGATGGCTGAGCGATGTAAGGCATTGCCACTGTGTGCTCGCTGTCTCTCACCACTGCCAGGGCCTGCCCTGATGGCTGAGTGGTCTAAGGCAATGCCACTGTCTGCTCGCTGTCTCTCACCACTGCCAGGGCCTGCCCTGATGGCTGAGTGATCTAAGGCGATGCCACTGTCTGCTTGCTGTCTCTCACCACTGCCAGGGCCTGCCCTGATGGCTGAGTGATCTAAGGCGATGCCACTGTCTGCTTGCTGTCTCTCACCACTGCCAGGGCCTGCCCTGATGGCTGAGTGATCTAAGGCGATGCCACTGTCTGCTTGCTGTCTCTCACCACTGCCAGGGCCTGCCCTGATGGCTGAGTGATCTAAGGCGATGCCACTGTCTGCTCGCTGTCTCTCACCACTGCCAGGGCCTGCCCTGATGGCTGAGTGATCTAAGGCGATGCCACTGTCTGCTTGCTGTCTCTCACCACTGCCAGGGCCTGCCCTGATGGCTGAGTGATCTAAGGCGATGCCACTGTCTGCTTGCTGTCTCTCACCACTGCCAGGGCCTGCCCTGATGGCTGAGTGATCTAAGGCTTTGCCACTGTCTGCTTGATGTCTCTCACCACTGCGAGGGCCTACCATGATGGCTGAGTGGTCTAAGGCATTGCCACTGTCTGCTCGCTGTCTCTCACCACTGCCAGGGCCTGCCATGATGGCATCAGTGGTCTAAGGCATTGCCACTGTCTGCTCGCTGTCTCTCACCACAGCCAGGGCCTGCCCTGATGGCTGAGTGGTCTAAGGCATTGCCACTGTCTGCTCGCTGTCTCTCACCACAGCCAGGGCCTGCCCTGATGGCTGAGTGGTCTAAGGCATTGCCACTGTCTGCTCGCTGTCTCTTACCACTGCCTGAGTTTGAATATCGGATGTGGCAGGTGTGAAATTTGCAAATACCTAGGAGTTAGGCGGTTAGAAGTATTATCACTTAAAAACTTAATTTTATGGTAATTTAAAATTATCTTTACACAGGGCAAAACGTCACAAATAATCCAACCTAACCATCTCAAAGCCATACATAGACTTGCTACAAGTCTGTGTCAACTGGCTCTCTCCGAAGTCTCATTGATCTACCCGGAAAATATTTCATCCTTAGTTCTGTATCAATCCTCAAGGGGGACACACTAGAGCTGTTTTAATAACACATTTCAAACTGCAACTTCTGAAAACAGTGCTGCCATCTATAGGTTGAGAGAGATATCACACCTACTTAACACCCAGAAGTGGTGGTGGCATGGCATTAAACCTAACTCAGCCTGAGAAACAGGCTAAGCCATACCCTACTATGGTAGAAACAGTCCTACCATAGGTTTATCATACTAGTATGTTAAACCTTTGGTCCTACCCTATCATGAAGTGGTAACATGAATACTGTGGACATACCTCCTACACATATGCTTACCAAATGGCACTATAAACCCATGGTATTCACAGTCAGTATCCTAACAGAGCTAAGAAAAACAAATCCAGGACTGCTGCCTGGAATTCTCTCCAGCCATCTGTGACTAATACAGAAATAACACATAGAAATCAACAGGGACTTATCTATGACCCTTGACCAAGTGCCATGTCCCCCTAAAAGCAACATGCACCCCCTCATGTAGTATAAATACCACATAAGGAATCCTATATTGCAGTTTTGATTTTTCTGATACCCATAGTAGGAACATTAGGGAAGGAACCAAAAAAATCAAAAATATGTTCTGTGTAGTTTTTGTTAGGTTCTAATAAATGTCATCTACAGATATTTTTTAAAATAAATGCTTTTATTAGAAATATATAAATAAGTTTTCAGTCCCTATTGCATGGGTAAGGTTGACAATGAGATATCAATCTATCCATCCCTGGAGTACCACTATACAAGGGATCCATGTACACAGTCATATACATAGGATGATCAAATGCTAAAATACAGGTGAAACCATCTAAACGCATACAGCTGATCTTTCTTTTCTTCTTTTTCATGGAAATTGAAATGTACATCAATTCAATGTAACATGAAAACAATTTTTTGTAAAAGAAATGAAACTTCATTATTAATATATTTTATCATGAAAAGAATACCTCTACAATTATGCACCTCTCTCTGCCATGGATAAGGAGTATGAATTACACCCCTTATCAATCAAGAGTGTCATTTACATGATGGCCTTTTTCACAGAAAGTCATGTTTTCAGAGACCCATCATACTGCTTCATGCTGAGGCCTAAAAAAGTTTCCTGTATTACAGTAACCCTACCCTAACAAGTTTTTATTAAAAAAATCCCTACCCTAAAGTTTTATCTGCCCTCCCCACTCCCAATCAAGGTAAAACACGCATAAAACACATTTTTGACCGAAAAAACAATGCAAAAAAAGTTTTTTTATCAACCTACCTACTCTATTTTTTTCAAACCGTTACAGGAAACAAACAATATTTTTTTCTTGGCCTGAATAGGAATGGGGTACCCCTAAATCACAACACTGAGGACTACAATGGGTGCTACCAAATCACCATATGTGTGCCCCAGGTGCTGCAAGAGGTACCCTTAAAGCACTACATTCAGAATGACTACCATATCTCTGCAGTACTACCAAATGACAATATTTGTGTACCAGGTCCTACAGAGACCGTCTCAACTACAAGTACAATGCGGTTTTGTTCCATTCTAGAATCTGATCAAATTTGCCTTCAAGAGCAAAAAAGAAGAATCTGACACATAATGGGTTGTTTCAAGATGACAGGGATGGAAGTAAATGTATGAGTGTTTGTTATTATCGGATGTTTAATACATAATAATAATAATAATAAAAATAATAATAATAATAATAATAATAATAATCTTTATTAACGAGGGTAACACAGTCAAATACAAGATTTGATTTTACGCTGTGGCCCTCAAAAATTTATTCAGAATCTATTCTGGTCAATAGGGAACTCAGAAAATGTTAAAAATCACTATTTCTGAGATGGCGACCCTGAGATCACCTGCGAGATGTCAGTGTTTTGTTGTTTGTTATTTTAGGGTTTTTGTAAGAATCTGATCTGGTCAGTTAACCATAGGGCATTGGGATTGACAATGAAGAGAGTGCTTCCAAGATGGCCGCTAAGAAGATCAACAGTATGTAAGTGTTTTAGGGTTTATTATTGTAGGAGTTATTTGAACATGATCTGATCAGTGCACTCCAGGGCACTAGCCCTTAACCCTTTCCATGCTGAGGCTACGTTCGTCCATTGGAGAAAAAATGTAAAAAGTTTAGCAAACCATCTAAACCCTGTCATGTTGGTATTCATTGGATAGTTCTCGATGAGTACTTTAAGATGTATACCCATGTGCCAAGGTTTCAGTCATTTTTCAGCTTTTCTGCATCATTTTGTATCAGCAAAATTAGTCACCAGCAGCACGAGGGTAAAAGCATCAGCATAAGGGTCTTTTCAAGATGGCTGCCTGGATATCGACAGTATGTGATTGTTTAATGGTTTGTTATTGTAAGTTTTTGTTTGAACATGATATGGTCAGTGAACTGGAGGGTATCTACAAACAAATCTATTGAAGAAAGGACATTCCAAAATGGCCGCCTGGGGATGGAGTGTACATGCCACATTCACAGTGTTTTTAATTGTTTTTTATTAGAATGTGATCCTGTATGGTGTAGGACAACCCCCTGTGTTGAATGTTTTTGCAAACTTGTGATATCACTCACACTCTTCCGGGTTCTGAGGGGGTAGTATGCCGCATTATAGGATCACCCTGATGTGCTGTTGTCACCCAGTCCACCAACTCTTGATCTAATCAGTCTTTCATCTCCTAGACAGTCTTCTCAAATGGCCATTCGACGAGTTCAATATCAATGGGCTACGCCATAGAAAATTTGCAATCATTTCTGAAATAAGATCATAATGCTTAAAAAAATAATTGATTGTTTCCTGTAACCTACCCTATTTTTTGACCCTTTAGCCCTATATCTTTTTATGACATTTTGAATCAAAAACACAGTATTCCAAATGAAAAGATGAAGAGCTCAACTATGAGCCTACCATTTATCACTAAAACTATTTCTTAAAAAAACATTTTCCAACCTATCTACGCTAATTTCTCTTGGGGTGTTACAGGAAACAAACAATATATTTTCCTATGACAAATGTGGGGTGTATACCAAGGAATAATGTATCTTTGGTTATTTCAAATAAGCCCTATTATAAAAGAGGGGTGGTTTAGGCAAATGTGGGGTGTATACCAAGGAATAATGTATCTTTGGTTATTTCAAATAAGCCCTATTATAAAAGAGGGGTGGTTTAGGCAATGGGTTAGAAAAATAGATAGGATTTGAACAGGAATTTTGATTATTATCACTATTTCTCCCCTATTTAAGCTAATTCCTGAGTGCCCAGCGAAAACAAGCATGCATTACATATTTCATATTTGATAACTTAATCCTTTGACAATTATATATTTGATGGAACATAAACTTTCACTCTGTTAGAAGTTTTTGGATCTGGTACATACTCCTGATTTAATTATTTCTAATATAATCTGATGATTTTGTAAGAGAGATGTCACCAATTATAGCCAGGTTAATGAGCAAAGTCAACCTTTCATTTTCCTTTGACCCTATTAAATGCTGCTTGTGGCTAATTTGGTCAACACAAAATGATGCAAAAAACCTAAAAAAATATAGAACCCTTGGCTCATGGGCACTCATCTGAGAGTACTCAGTAGTGAGAGCTATCTAATCAATACCAACATGATAAGCTTTAGATGGTTTTCAGAAATCTTGTGCTTTGGACAAAAGTAACCTAAGCATTGGAAGCGTTAAATGAGTATGATTCAACATTCAGAAGAATATTAGAAGACTACCCCCACTTAGTCAGATCTGGTGTATAATTTGTGCTGATTAGTCACTTCGCGGGTTTGCGCCCCTTTCCACGTACCGTGCCTGGGGCACACATGGCGGTTAACCTTGGGCACCCCACACAGCCCAAGACCCCACTACGGAACAGCTGGAATGAGAGCCTCACTCTGGTCCCAACCTCAAGGTCACAAAACATATGACAAAGTCAACAAATATCTACCCTAAAAAACCTACAGCACTGTTTACGAGGTTCATAAAATACAGCTTGTTTGTTTGCTAACCTGTTAGATTTTACAAGTTCAAGAATTTTTGGGCCAAAATCCTGCAGCACTATTTAGCAAGGTTTAATAAAACCAACTTGTTTGTTTTTGAAATTGTCAGGATGACAATTTGGCAGGCTTTTTTCTCAGATAAAGTTTAACAAAAAATATCTCAATATCTCAAGACCAGGTCCTGCTTTATTAAAGGTAACAGGGGGAGTGATATACCTGCTTTGTTCTCACTGGTTGCTTATTTTACACTTTCCTTATAAAACCAGGTAGTAAGGGATCACAACAATTTTATACCCTTTTACCAGTCCAACAGTGATTTTTTTAGTAATGAAAATGATTCTCTTGACAATATCTAATTCTCTACTAACATGAGCCTTCAACTAAGTACAATTAAATAATAATAATAATAATAATAATACGGGTGAACTTGGATATGACGGACCACTGTACGACAGATTTTTGCATATGACGGACGATGTGCTTGGTCCCAGTCCGATGCATATCAAGTATTCGTCATATGTATACGACGGATTTTGCATATGACGGACCAATTTTCCTGGTCCCATTGAGTCCGTCATATCCAAGTTCACCTGTAATAATAATAATAATAATAATAATTATAATAATAATAATAACTATAATAATAATAATAATAATAACTATAATAATAACAATGATGTTAATAATGATAATGATAATAACGATAATAATAATGATGATGATGATGATGATGATAATAATAATAATAATAACAATAATAATAATAATGATATAAATAGTAAATAATAATGTTAATAAAGATAATAATAATAATAATGATGACGATGATGATGATGATAATGATGATGATGATAATAATAATAATAATGATAATAATAATAATAATAATAATAATAATAATAATAATAATAATAATAATAATAATAATAATAATAATAATGAATGATGAATGGCCACATGACCTTTGACCCCATAACCTCCTCATGGCTTGCTTATAATAAAACCCTCACTACACTCGGGTCTGGTGCTGACATTCTGACACTTTCCTGGTAGCCATCTTTCCCCCACTCCTTCCTGCTGAAAGTTCTCGGCGGCGGCGGACAGTAATTACCTGCCACCCTCAGGGGTCAGGCTTAGGTTAAAAACTCTAAGAGACCACCGGACTTCAGGTTTTCAAATCGCCATAGCCCAACCTAAAATCTTATAGCCCTAGATTTTCTAAATGCAGCAGTACCTCTGCAGTCCTTCCCTCAAAATATTTTTGGAAGGCGTAAGCTATCTTTTCACTGTTCTATAGCATATTGAAATTGTACCAAAGGACAACTGATGTGTCAAATGGTGTTCTTCAACTGATTTTATCATTGATATTGCTCTGAGCATGATCTTGAAATTGCATTTTTCTTATAGCCAGCCGGGCTATGAAGGCAAATAATTTTTTTAGCCCAACCCATTTTTTTGTAGCCATTGGCTATGGGGCTAGTGCTGGACCCCTGCACCCTCCTAGGGTTGTCGACCACCCCTCTGCTGCACCCCTCAACCTGATCTCTCCAGGGAGGTCCCGAGTATCCGACCAGCAGGGATAGTGTTGACAGAGTGAGAGCTATTTACACTACCTTCTCTATGATGTGGCGAAAAGTTCACCAGCTAAATTATTGCCATGCTTTTTTTTCTTGATCTGTACCAGATTTTTCTGGCTCATTCGTTTTGTTTGCCTCAGAGACTTTCTTTGTTTGGTATACATACTAAAGACTGCTGGCTAACTATCATGTGTGTTGTTGTTAATGAAGTGGTGCATAAATGTGATTGTTTGCAAACAATGATGATGATGTTAATGATGATGATGATGATGATGATGGAATCAGACTACCCTATTAGCATTTCAAATTACCTATTCTATTTGTGAACATAACTAACTAAAATTGCTCTATGTAATTTAGCCACTGTGTAGCCTTTTTTGCAAACCTGTGCATATTTTGTGATAATTCATTTACCAAATACTAGGTTCAATATTAGAAACCCTTTTCAATGGGGTCACTTCAATGGGTACCCCTCCCCCCCCCCCCCCCCCCCCAAAGGCTGAAAATACCATTTCAATGCAATTCAAAAACACATGGGAAGGGTAGTCAAATTGGACAAGCTGCAGATACACTGACACTCATTTTTTTATTAATAGGTAGCCTGGGACTATAGGATTATCTGCCACGGCAAGCCTCAGTTTAATCCCTAACGTTTGTGGCTTCTCTTTCAGTGTTGCCCGTAAATGCCAAACAGCGCTAGAGTCTTTCTTCTCATATCCCCTTACCCTAATGCCCATCTGACCAATTTCCATGTTAAAAGAACATGACCCAACTCCCACTTTCAAAGTGGGTTGGCCAGGATTATTTGGACGCAGGGTTTAGGGTTACTGATGTGTTGATAGTGGCGTTAAGTGGAAGCCAATGTCTGATGGACAGAGATAGATTGATGCTTTTAACCCATTTGGACCTGGATATTACCATAACATGTGTCATCTGGAACAATGACATTTTTTTGGAAAAATTACCTAACAGTTCAGTATTGATTCACTAAGTATTTGGGGCGAGTTGTAGTTTTGGTTCTGATAAATACTTCTCTTTTAAATATTTTGTGAAAAATTCACTAGGCTTTAAAATATTACTTAAATATCACAGACAGAATTTTTTTGCACTGCAGGCATGAAGGGGTTAACAAATGATAGACCATTCTGTTTGACTTGTGAACAAACATACAAAAACACCGCCTGATGGCGATAATTTGTCATGATCAAATAACCTATTGTGGCATTTAAAAAGTTTGGATTTGATTTCAAAATTGCTGGATTTTGAAAACTGGTATTGGCATTTGCATCAGTAAATGATGGCCCCAAAATGGACCATTAAGTCTAGCCACACTCACAATTCTAAAATTTATTTTTTATAAACATATCTCGGCTGAAATATTTATTAATGATATCAATGAGAACATGCGTGGATGATTCTGCCCTAAAACTCAATTAGTAATAATTTTCCCTTCCTCCATACTGCCCTCTCCCATCACCTGGGAAATTTGAGAAAGTTGCTGGACAGTGACATGAGTACGCCAGTGATTTTTGTCGATTACTGTGGGTCCTCCACCATTAATAACTGGCTAGACACTAATCTAGCCTAAAAATGACAGAAAAAAAGTGATAAACGAAATTCCAGAACAACAATCCCCCCACCAGAACTTTTGAAGTTTATAAATCTACCTCTATTTCAGTTCATGCTAATGCTAATAGGCTAAAACACAGTAAAGCGTAGTAGCTGGGCTATTGAAGAAATGTGCCACTCTTCTATACCCCATTACGCAAGTATGTCTTGTATGCCTGATTATCACAAAGTTGGGAATCAATTGTATCAATCAGAAGCCAGGAATGCTGTGAACTAAATGTGTTGGATCACTTCACTAATGTTATATATATATATATATATATATATATATATATATATATATATATATATATATATATATATATATATATATATATATATATACATATCCATATATATATATATATATATATATATATATATATATATATATATATATATATATATATATATATATATATATATATATATATATATATATATATATATATATATATATGATTTGTGCTCTAGTGTCTCCCTCCCCCTCCCCCTGTGGGGTGGTATATATCTCCCTGTGATCTATGCCCCCTCAACACCCCAGTGGTGATCTACACCCCTCCCGGGCTCCCCCTCTCTTACACCCCCCCTGCCTCCATCATGTAATGGTGATTAATTGAGCAGTATGTGCCATAATTGAGTTTAAATAAACAGGGTGTGCCAGTGTTTAATGGTCAGTCAGCGGGACACTGGCCACCGGCATGATCTGGTCAGCTAATTAAGATCTGCTGGGCTTGTTCAGGGCCCCATAAAACAAGTGCCTGTAACGTGTACCACCAACGCTAGCCTGCTGCACAGACCTCAATAAAACTGTCAACCGACCATGATCTGGACCACACCAGGTTAGCAATACTTCAGCAAGTGAAAAACAACAGGTGACAGTCACAGCCTTTAATATATATCTACCCAAGGCTCGACAGCCACCTTAAATATCAGGTTGTCCAGCAGGGCAATCTGATTTTGGGTCCCACTCGCCATGCTGAACAGCGTGATAATTTAGTTAACACACAAAATCAGGTTTCTCTTTATGATTTGTAAATGAGAAGGAATAGTCTATAAAGAACCTTGTAAATACCCTCTCTAATCTGCTTTAACCAATTCATACCCCACCATTTCTGATTAAATTTCTACCAAGCACAGCAACTAAGTTGCAGCAATTCTTTAAAATCCAATATCAACACTTATAATGCTTCACCAAAATTATTAACCTGAGATTGTATGGCTCTTGTATGCTGCAATACATACATATATGAATAAACAGTATACTCAGTACTTAGTTATTTTCAGTTAAATTAAATATCAGATTGAGTGCAAAGTTATACTTAATGTCACAAATTATAAATCATAGAGATACAATGTATAAATATGTTACATTCTTCAACTTGATATTGTGCAACATAGCATAGACATGCATTATAAAGTATACGTCATATAAGCTGTTACAATAAATTATTTTCACATTTTGATTCAGATTCTATTTTTTCTAAATGATTCTTGTCCATTTATAGTGGCGTTCTGAGGATGAATGTGTAAGTAGTTTCATCATTTAACTCTGAATATTGGTGAAAGGAATTATCTGATAAGGTCTTGGTGTGAACCTGTCAGAAAGGATAGTAGACTGGGTAGATCTGTGTCTTCATTTTCTTTGGTAATTAAAGGCATAGTAGGGTATTCAACAAGGTGACAGTCCAACTTAAAGTCCATTTAAAAAATACCCCACAGTTAGAATTCCATTAAACTTTGCATAAGCTATCATTGTCAGATCACTTTTGAAAATCCAAAGTAAAAAAGGGGGTTCACCAGTCATGCCGTCCATATAGGTGGCACTAAAGTGGCATTAAATTTGCAAATTTCACATCTAAAATTTAAAGTCCATTTGAAATATACCCCACAATTAGAATTTCATCAAACCTTGGATAGGCTTTCACAGTCAGGTCCCCTTTGAATATCCAAAACAGGGGTCAGGCTTTGGTTAAAAACTTGCAGAGACCACCGTACCTCAGGTTTTCAAATCGCCATAGCCCAACCGAAGATCTCATAGCCCTAGACTTTCTACATGCTGCAGTCTCACTGCAGTCCTTCTCTAAAAACAATTTTTGAAGGTGTATTGCAGCTATCTTTTCACTGTTCTATAGCATATTGGAGTTGTATCAAAGGACAACTGATGTGTCAAATGGTGTTATTCAACTGATTTCATTATTAATATTGCTCTGAGCATGATCTTAAAGTTCCACTTTTCTTATAGCCAGCCAGGCTACAAAGGCAAATATTATTATAGCCCAACACAATTTTCTGTAGCCATTGGCTATGGGGCTAGTGTCTAGCTGGACCCCTGCAAAATAATGGGGGTCACCAGTCATGCCTTCCATATAGGTGGCGCCAAAGTGGCACTTTCATTTGTGAATTACATGGTTTGCCACTTTGGCGCCACCTATATCGACAGCATGACTGGTGACCTCCCTCTTTTATTTTAGATATTCAATTGCCCCCAGTTATCAGCCACTAGTACATAGGATTATATTGGCTGAGCAGTCCCTACTTAAAGGGTAGCTAGATGTCCCCAGTCATTGATTAATGGTTTCTCCTTGCATGTTATTCTATACTGACAGGTCTGTGCCAGCCAGCAATATTTATGACAAACGGCAGGAGAGGACTTAATTATGTCGTCACCTTGTGGAAGTTTTATAGTCGGACCGGGTCTCTCACCCTCAACAGGAAGAGTGAGTAACACACACAGAGTGGAGTTTCTCACTTTACCAAAAAGCATCATTCATTCAACAAAGTCAACCTGGTAGGTGCCAAAAATAACTGGCCAATTCTATTGGTATTATCTGTTTGCGGAAAGCTTTTTTTCTTAAATATTTGATAGGTGAATGTAATTCAGAATCAATTCTTGCGATGTATAGTTATTCCAAATGTGAGTTCCTCAAGACATTAATATGAAACTTGGGCAGGACCTGATGGCCAAGTGGTCTAAGGCATTGCCACTGACTGCTCATAGTTTCTCACCGCTGCCAAGAACTGCCCAATACCCAAGTCGTCTAAGGCATTACCACTGACTGCTCACTGTCGTTCACTACTGCCAGCTCATGACATATGCAAAAGTTGCTGGTGATTGGGGTTAACACTGGTTTCCCACTTCCTCCACTATTTACAACTATTTAAAGCCTGAGTGTGGCAGAAACGATGATGATAAAAAAAATTCAAATTCCCTAAAATTCAAAAAAAAATTCTAGCGCATGCTTCAGACACACATCTTCTGAACACCCAAACTCTGGTCAATCACACATACCAGAACACTCACATTTAATGGTCAGAAATAAAGGTGACTGTCAACTACACGAAAATATATCAAATTTCACTTCATGGACATAACCATGAATTGTGTTTTGGCATTAAGTAAACACACATACATTTTTATCTGAGTATATTGGTATTTTCCCATTAAGGCCCATTTTTAACTTTCAATTTCAAAATCCTGGGTAATGAAAAGAATTAATAGTATATTTAGAGATAATATAAATTCTATGTCTGATGTTATGAAATGAGATTTGGGTATCTGAAAGTAAATAATAAAAAAATCTGCCATAAACTTAGCCACAGGCTTTTGCCAGTGCCCAGAAAGCCAGAAAGAATTCCCCCTGGACCATAAAAACAGAGAAAACACTGAATATTGTGAATTAACTATCACCATTTTTTCTCATTTTCCAAGACTTCCGGAACTACCTTTATCCAATTATAGTTACTCGTGTACTAGTATAATGCATGTACATTTCATTTTTTCTTTTTTTATGTCTTTAAATAATTTGCCGAATAGCAAATGGCTATCAGTACGATGGTGCAAGTGTGAAGGCAGAAAAAAAATATTTAAATTTTTTTTCTCCACCATTTTTCCAAAAAACAGCAGAAAAAAAATATTTAAATTTATTTTCTCCAACGTTTTTCCCAAAACAGCAGAAAAAATAAATTTAAATATTTTTTTTCTGCTGTTTTTCCATTTTCCAAAACAGCAGAAAAAAAATATTTAAATTTATTTTCTCCAACGTTTTTCCCAAAACAGCAGAAAAAATAAATTTAAATATTTTATTTCTGCTGTTTTTCCATTTTCCAAAACAGCAGAAAAAATATATTTAAATATTTTATTTCTGCTGTTTCACATAGTTTGCCATTCTCCCGCTAGATGTCCCCCTTCACCACTTCCAAGGGAGCACTCATTATTTGAATTTGATAGTATGTGGTGACCAAAATGGCATGTAAAAGTGGACAAAAAAGACATTTTGGAACATTCATAATTGATATTGAATATTGATAAATGAATGAGGAATTTCATAGTTCATTTATGAATTGCAAATATTCACTATTCATTATGCAGTCGTGACCAGACTCGGCTCTACGACGGTCAGCCTATATAGGCCTGTCATGAGAGTGGCATGGGGAAAGATCGACTCTGTATTAAAGGAGCATAAGCACGGCCACTTTGCACCTTATCAGTTACTCAGGAAATCACAAGTTTACCTGAGGGGGGGGGGGGGGTCTAGTATTTAACAAATGATAAACATGATTCGAGAACGCCCCGACCAACTTCCAGTTTGGTACGACATTTGTACTTAGTGTTATAAATTTGCCTCTTATTCAAGGATTGGCTTCGTAGCCTAGAGGCTAATTGTCCGGCTCTCACGCGGACGATACGGGTTCAATTCGCCGACTCGGATGACCTTTTTTTCTTTTTTTTTTTTGAAGATTGAAAATGAAACAATTTTTACTGTCTATATCTGACCCCGAATATAAATATATATATATATATATATATATATATATATATATATATATATATATATATATATATATATATATATATATATATATATATATATATATATATATATATATACACAAATATATCCAGTTTCTTCTGCCCCCACACGACCCCCTTCCCCCAGAGAAAAGTGAATTAGTATATATATATATATACATACATATATATATATATATATATATATATATATATATATATATATATATATATATATATATATATATATATATGTACGTACGTACGTACGTATATATATATATATATATATATATATATATATATATATATATATATATATATATATATATGCATGCATGCATGCATGCATGCATGCATACATACATACATACATACATACATACATACATACTTATTCACTTTTCTCTGGGGGGAGGGGGTCGTGTGGGGGCAGAAGAAACTGGATATATTTGTATATATATATATATATATATATATATATATATATATATATATATATATATATATATATATATATATATATATATATATATATATATATATATATATATATATATATATATATATATATATATATATATATATTTGGGGTCAGATATAGACAGAAAAAATTGTTTTATTTTCTATATTCAAAAAAAAAAAAGAAAAAAAGTTTTCCGAGTCGGCGAATTGAACCCGTATCGTTCGCGTGAGAGCCGGACAATTAACCTCTAGACTACGAAGCCAATCCTTGAATAAGAGGCGAATTTATAACACTAAGTACAAATGTCGTACCAAACTGGAAGTTGGTCGGGGCGTTCTCGAATCATGTTTATCATTTGTTAAATACTAGATCCCCCCCCCCCTCAGGTAAACTTGTGATTTCCTGAGTAACTGATAAGGTGCAAAGTGGCCGTGCTTATGCTCCTTTAATACAGAGTCGATCTTTCCCCATGCCACTCTCATGACAGGCCTATATAGGCTGACCGTCGTAGAGCCGAGTCTGGTCACGACTGCATAATGAAAAGTGAATATTCGCAATTCATAAATGAACTATGAAATTCCTCATTCATTTATCAATATTCAATATCAATTATGAATGTTCCAAAATGTCTTTTTTGTCCACTTTTACATGCCATTTTGGTCACCACATACTATCAAATTCAAATAATGAGTGCTCCCTTGGAAGTGGTGAAGGGGGACATCTAGCGGGAGAATGGCAAACTATGTGAAACAGCAGAAATAAAATATTTAAATATATTTTTTCTGCTGTTTTGGAAAATGGAAAAACAGCAGAAATAAAATATTTAAATTTATTTTTTCTGCTGTTTTGGGAAAAACGTTGGAGAAAATAAATTTAAATATTTTTTTTCTGCTGTTTTGGAAAATGGAAAAACAGCAGAAAAAAAATATTTAAATTTATTTTTTCTGCTGTTTTGGGAAAAACGTTGGAGAAAATAAATTTAAATATTTTTTTTCTGCTGTTTTTTGGAAAAATGGTGGAGAAAAAAAATTTAAATATTTTTTTTTCTGCCTTCACACTTGCACCATCGTATATCAGCGAAGGAACGACGAACATTAATATCAAAAGGGATGTCTACACGACAGGATTAGCTAGACTCGAAGCATCACACATTGCTACAACCCCACCTACCAAGTGTTATCAATGTCTGAAAAGCCTTTGGTGTTATCCATTGCCAATGGCATTGGACACGTGGTCGAAGGGCGGAGGTCTGGTTCATTAGAAAATTGGTTTCAATTCATGTAATGTGGTCTAATCACTGCGAAACTTCATTCAACAGCTCAGGGAGCTAGGGCATTAAATGGGGGCATTCTGTCTGCTTACCTACCTCTCGGCCGCTCAAATGTCGCCTTTATCAGCCTGTGGCGGGGACCTGCCCTGGACGCTGGGGACACATGTCAGCCTGATTTACGTTTCAGCAACTGGGACCAATATATCACCTCGCATCATCTAAGAGCCGTCCCGCCATCTGGCGGATTTTTGGTAAACTAATAGCACGTTTTGCTACCTTTGAAGTTGATAATGATGATGATAATGAATGATAATAATAATAATAATAATAATAATAATAATAATAATGATAATGAAAATAATAATGACAAGGATAATACTAATGATATTAAGTATAATAATAAGTATGATGATAAGAACAATAATAATATAAGTTATTGTTACATCAATAAATGCTGAAGATGAGTAGTAGTAGTAGTAGTAGATGTAGTAGTTGTAGTAGTAGTGTAGTAGTAGTAGTAGAAGTAGTAGTAGTAGTAGTAGTAGTAGTAGTAGTAGCAGCAGCAGCAGCAGTAGTAGTAGTAGTAGTAGTAGTAGTAGTAGTAGTAGTAGTAGAAGTAGAAGTAGTAGTAGTAGTAGTAGTAGTAGTAGTAGTAGTAGTAGTAGTAGTAGTAGTAGTAGTAGTAGTAGTAGTAGCAGCAGCAGCAGTAGTAGTAGTAGTAGTAGTAGTAGTAGTAGTAGTAGTAGTAGAGGTAATAGTAGTAATCAAAGTAGTAGTAGTCTAGGTAGTATTAAATTATTCTGCAGTAGTAGTAGTAGTAGTAGTAGTAGTAGTAGTAGTAGTAGTAGTATCATTATCAATAGTAAAGGTATACTAATAATACTAATGATAATGAAAAGCAGGAAGGGAGAAGAAGAAAAAAGAATGAAAATTAGTTGATATTTACAGTTCTTTAATGAGTAAATACAATACCCCTGCCACAAACTGCCACAAAAAGTCAGAAAAAATATACAATTAAAATTTTAAAAATCTCTTTCAATGAAGTAATCCTTTTGTAGCATTTCGTGTTTGTCAAAGTGTATGTTCCGTGTCGGATTAATTCAAAGATAAAGTCAACAAGAAGCTGAATCCTCGAAAACGTTTTCCGCTCTTGACCACATTTAAGTTCATGCAATCTACTCCACGCAATTGAATCACACACGTCATTCCCTTTCTATCAAAAACGAAATTGAATCCACTGAAGGGGCGTAGTGGTCATTCACCCCAAAGAACTTGGTCAAAGTTAATTAACATCTCCATTTCATTGTATATGAACGTTCGATGAATATCCACATCTAGATCTCTGGACGAACACCTTTTACGATTCTTAGAATGCACGTGAATGTTTGCTTTATTATAATGGGTCATATGCTGTTTTTGATGCCATGATCAACAAACGAGCAATTAAAATAGGATTACACTATGTGCTAAATACGATGGACCAAGTGTGAAAGAGAAAATAAATTTAAATGTATTTTCTCTCACCAATAAACGGGAGTGATTTTTTTTTCTCTTTCACACTTGGTCCATCGTAGCTAACGTGTCATACCAGTATGTAGTCCCACGAGGTCGGTTCTAGTTTGTATTTTGAAAGGCAATTTCACTATGAATAAACCAAACTTCAAGAATTGGCCTTCACGTAAGATTTTAATTTTTATTACTCCTTTGAAAAAGCCTGTGTATTGAAAGCGGCTCCTCTTTAAAAAAAAATATTACACAAAAGCGTAAGAGGGAAATCCTGGAATTTGATAAAATGATAATGAAATTCAATCATCTTTATCACAGAGGTCCAAAGATAGTAACCGATCACTCACATATAATGGTTCCATTGTCTTTGGAACTGTTCAGGCATGCAGCAGTGTGACGCGGATCTGATGAATGACGTCACTAACCTTAACC
The DNA here is from genome assembly GCA_963942565.1 of Maea johnstoni. Classification (NCBI taxonomy): domain Eukaryota; kingdom Metazoa; phylum Annelida; class Polychaeta; order Spionida; family Magelonidae; genus Maea; species Maea johnstoni. The sequence continues at coordinate 24,574,200 of OZ012690.1, forward strand.
CTTCAAATGCTGAGGCTACTTTCTTCCAAGGCACGACAGTGCAAAAACTTTGAAAGCCATCTAAACCCTGCCACTTTGGTATTCATTGGATAGCTCTGATTGAGTACTCTCAGATGAGTACCAATGTGCCAGGGTTTCAATCATTTTCAGGGGTTTTGCACCATTTTGTATTGGCCAAATCAGCCAACCAGCAGCAAGAGGGTTAAAGTCAAATGTAGCGGATTTCATTGATTACGTTTGTTGATTCAATTCACGGCGGAGATGTTTTTCTGTTGATTTCAAGATTTGCAAACGTCTAGTATTGATCCAATCCTGAATCATTGTTTGCTGTCTCGAGAATTCGGTGTTTGATAAAATCTCTTATTGTGTTTTTTCAATATTTACTTTGACAGGAAAAGTGGGGTTTGTGTTAAGACAGCTTCTGCAAATAAGAGAATGGAATGTCTTGCATGCTGCAACGTGAGTCCTACAACATCTGTGGAAGGGGGGGGGGGGAGGAAATGGAGTGGAGGGGAAGGGAAGGGAAAGTAAGAGAAGCGATGACGACGGAAGAAATTGTTTTTTACGGCACTTTCAACAGCTTACAGTACAGACATTTAGTTCCTGCACCAGTCGACCGGACGTCTGCCAGTGCTTGGTTGTACAAAAACCATGAATAACATGTCAAAAAATGATCCAAGCACATCAATGACCTTAACGTAGCTTGCTAATAAAATCTACGTTCAATTTGAAGGTAATCCATGCATCCATGTCCACTAAACGGGGTGTCAATCGGGCGAGCGGTCGGGACTGCCCAGGCATTTAGTGCAGGAATTTAATGTTGGCACTGTAGGTCACATCGCCACGACGGGAACTAATTCCCATCTCTTCACGAATAGTTCCAAGGGGTCTTTTAGTTGCAGAAGAACCATAGACAGCACTCCACAACTGAGAACGGAAATGGAGAATTCTGGACTTTAAAGAACACGCATGATATTTGCAGATGTCAACAGGAATTGTTTGGTTTACCATTAGTTAATCTTGAAATTGTCGTCTGGATTTTTGATACGTTTGACTCTTACTTAAGAATTATGAATGAATTCACAAAATATTTCTAGAAGGGTTGTTGGTTGTGTTCTTTACAAAATTTCGCCATTAAATATTATACAAACTTTGCTTTCACTTGCACAATTTTTATTAAAATTGTCAGGCAGCTTTTGGCCTCTGTGGGGTAATAATGGGTCAAACAAAACTGCCTCTCCCTCTTCCATGAGCTGCTAAGGTTGCTACCCCATACAGAGCCCATTTTTCCATGAAATATTTTTGGGCGAAAAAATTGTCCCAGGAAACTTTTTGGGCAACATATTCATTTCCATGCATGAAAATATCACCTCCGTGAATGAAATGTTTATGCCTCGTTTTTCATGTACCTCTGCCCAATCCACACACCACTCCCCCCCCCCCCCCCCCTCTTTTTCAGATGCTGAGATTGGCCTCCCCTAGACCGACACACAACAGGGCTAAGCTGATAATTTCTAGCTTTTAGCACTATGATTCATAATACCAACAACACTCGCAAACGGGTTTGATCATAAGCCCATAAACTCCCCAGCCTGGGGCTTATGATTCTAAATTGGCTTTTATGGCAAATGCATCTTCTGTGGTGGGGTAGCTGTTTACACAAGGACATTGCCTTCATGTTATTGACACGTTACTCTATCAATATCACCAAATATGATTCAGTAGACACAAAAGAGCGTGGAATGCTAGAATGTAAGATTAACCCTTATGCTGCTGGTGGCTTATTAGGCCAATACAAAATGATGCAAAAACACCTGGACAATGACTGAATCCCTGGCACATGGGTACTCATATGAGAGTACTCAGCGAGAGCTATCCAATGAATACCAATATGCAGGGTTTAGATGGTCTTCAGAAATATTTGTGTCCTTACACGTGCTTTGTAAGAAAGTAGCCTCAGCACAGGAAGGGTCAAAGCATATTAAAGTAGACTAGAGTGCAAGCTTACTGGCATGGTTTCGCCCAACCCCAACCTATCCATATAACACCCTACTGGTCGGGGTATACCTAGCCCCCATCCATCCGGACAGCACCCTACCGGTCGTGATTTACCTAAATCTAACCCCATCCATCATTACAGCACCCTAATGGTCTGGATATACCCAACACCCATCCATCCATTTAACACCCCTATAGTCTGGATTTATCTAACCCCAACCCATCCATATAATATCCTACTGGTCTGGAATTACAAAACCCCATCCATCCATATAGCACCCCACTGGTCTGGATTTATCCACCCCCAACCTATCCATAGAACACCCAATGGTCTGGATATTATATTTGACCTTCACCAATCCACATTGCACCCTACTGGTCTCAAATCACCCATCCCCCATCCATCCATATAGCACCCTTCTTGTCGGTAATTGTCAAACCCCTATCCAACCATAAAACATCACCCAACTGTATTCCTTATAATACTGTAATAGAAAGATATGAGTATATATACAGACTTTTCAATGGCTATACCTTATAACAAAAAAATGATATTTGGATTACTTACCTAGTTTGAACCAACGTGGACGATATCATATGGTAATAACCCCTGCTGGCTCATAGAAATCCAGGTAGCAAGAGTCTGAGTTTCTGATTAAAATACTGGGTTCGAAGCCTATGCCATGGTGAGGATCAGGTTGGTCCTGTATATACGTAGCGTTGCATTATCGCCGCTGTAGAGTGTATCACCTTCCAGACATATTCTGCACGTTAGAGTCAGGTAAGTTTTATGCCCTCCTGTATGTAATATACATGTACAGGTAGCATACGCGTAGAGCCATGTGCCTGCGGTATTTACAATGTGTAATTGATACAGGTGAGAACAATGCACAGGTGAGACAATGAATAATAATACACACCTAGACAAATCAATACACATAAGTTACATGCAGCACTATTTCTATGGCCTTTACTACCAATACTAGGCTAGACTCGCTTCAATAAAGCATTATATGTGTGCTATTGGCAAAAGGAACTCCCACCCCCATTCCTAGGGCTGCCAGAACGAGACAGGCGTTCTATTGATTGGCGTTTATTTCAAGTTCGGGAAATATAAAATTAAATGGCTAGTTTTAAATTGGAGGTGTGAGGGCTGCTTCAATAAGAGCTGATGATAAATTCGTTACCCTCTTTGTAAGAAAAGGGATACGGCCTGGTGTCTGCGTTCAGCCAAAGGCTGACTTCTCGCAGACACCTGGCCGTATCCCTTTTTTTACAAAGAGGATAACTAATAATACATTTTGAGTCCACTTCTGTTCAAGTTATTAGATCTCATCAGGTGTAATAATAATAATAATAATAATAATAATAATAATAATAATAATAATAAACAGCATAATAAACGGCAACAACAGCAACAACAACGATAATAATAATAATAGTAATAATAATAATAATAATAATAATAATAATAATAATAATAATAATAATAATAATGATAGTAATATTAATAATAATAATAATTATCTTCTAAATAATGTTTCTGGGAGTCTCCGAATCCAATTGCATCAGTATGACGTAGAAAGATTCCTAGGGAGTTGTTATAGGAATCAGAAATGATCTAAACCCTTCCAATGTTGAGGCTACGTTCGTCCAAAGCACAAGGACCCAAAGACTTTTGAATACCATCTAAACCCAGTCATGTTGGTATTCATAAAATAACTCTCGCCGAGAACTCTCAGACGAGTACCAATGTGTCAGGGCTTCAGTAATTTTTCTTTTTTTTTTCATCTTGCGTTGGACAAATTAGACACCACCAGCATAAAGGGTTAACATTGCAGCATTGTGGAGTCGGATAAATAGTGTCACAGTGTACGTTTTAGAGGGTTAACTACTATTAGTGTTTGTACAGAGGCGCCAGACTAACCAGGCAGAAACAATTAGTTAAACACCTGCCCATTTCACACCTATAGCAATCACCCATTTGACTTTGCTAAATGATGGAGTCGCAGACCACCTACCCGTGAAAACAGCACGGAGCGAAACCGGAGTTTCGTTTGAGCAGAGTGGTAGATCTACATCATAAAGAAGAGTAACATATTTTAGCAGAAATATCAACATTTAATCAGGGGAGTCCAAACTTTTGAGTCCTGGAACACAGAGAAATGGCTCTGGACCAAAGCTACATTTGATGGTAGCTGACCGAAGAATCAGTTCGAATATTGTCGCTAGGTGGCGCTACCATATCAGGCTTCGTAGAAATAATGGAGTCATGTATCAATCTATAGGTGGTATCAATTACATAGAGATTGCGCGTTTTTGAGTATAATATGTATTTAAACTGTTAAAAATACAAGTGAGACATTTAACAGAATCATCTATTCATGCTTCCAGAAAAGTTTCCGTGAGTTAAATTATGATTGACGGGGTTGTCTTGTCGCGCGTTTTGAGGCCTCAGTCGCTGGCTAGTGCGACCAGTGACAGTTGGACGCCCCTAAAGTGTTTTTTATCAAGTTATTATGTTGCTAGGGGGTGGGGGGTCGATTTCATTCACCCCCCCCCCCCCATATTAATAAGTCGAGCATACTATACTCTGCTACAGTAGGTTCTCAGACGCCCTGATAAGTTCCTTTCTGAGATGACCAACAAGTGTGGTGTTAAGTACCAGCAATGGTAGATAGATGGCACCACATGATCCTATCTTTAGTGGCTTCGGAGTCAAACGCAAGCTTAGTCCTCTCCGTTCACCTGGTGAGGTAAATATTAACTTATTTGGCCACTCAGGCCACCTCGACTACTTGGTGTCTGGTAAAAGAAATATTTAAAGAGAGAAGAACACATATAACAGCCTCGTAGGTTTGATATCTATATTGGATTATAGATGGCAGCACCCTCCTCGTATATTGGAGTTGTTAACCACAGTTCCAAGGACAAACCACAGGGATTAATTTACAACTAAACCTGGACTGAATTTCAAAAATATAGACTCGAATACGACAAACGAATCCACGAAAACTGCTGGAAACAAACTAATTGTGTGAAAGATTGATTATTTTATGATCTCCTTCAAATGGCAGAGGGTGTCCCACACTCAGTTACTATCTAACACGCAACGGCACAAAGAAAATACAATCTGTACTGACATGGTCATATAAACCTATCATTGATATAAATCACATAGACAAAACTCCAGAAGAGTTTCATATAATCATTAATACAACCAATTGCACCATTGTCCAAGCTATCTATCTAATTCGATTATCGCTGAAATGGACAATTTAGACAATCAAGATCAGTTTTCTACCGTCACCAATGCGAGGGCCTCCCCTGATACTGGAGTGGTCTACGGCGTTGCCACTGGCTACTTGCTGTCTCTCACCATTGCCGGTTAGCGAATCCCTTATTGGGGCACGTAAGAATTCTTTTTTTGAATTTCGCTAAACAATTACTGTTTTTTCCAATTGACACAGTAGAAAAACAAACATATAATAAATAAGACATATAACGAATATTTATAGTATAACATAAAGAGTAATTGGTCCCTGAACACTTGATATTCTAATATATATATTCAATGCCAAGTTTATATCGCTACCGTCCTAAGGCAGATACTTCCTGAGAAATTAAGTCCCAGGTTTGTTCAAATAGTGTTCAGACATGAAAGAAAGTTACCAGTTGCTTGGCGTTAGACAGTCTCTACCCCCCACGTCCCCCCCCACCCCGAACTTTATTCAAAACTTTAAACAAATACTAAGTCATAACTCATCAGGTCAAATCACTTTAGTGTTCAGTGTGTATTTCATATCTCTGTCTGAAATATCTGGGTTGAAGAGCTACTGCAACAAGAAGAGGAGTGTTACATTGATGTGCTCTACACATATCGTCGCATGCACTAAACTTGAGTATTGATATATGGTGCTATAAACATAGTATCTCACAGTTGAACAATTCAACAACTATACAGGCCACAAATCAGATATTTTGAATTACAAATACCGTTCAAGTGTTTACCCGAGCATTGCATGTACGCAAGATGTTCGAAGGCCTACTATATATTTGTGCACACAGCTGTCATCTTAAATAAATTGATTCACTACTTATTCAAAAGGTGGCAGCACCGTTCAATGAGAAGTCAGCGTGTGTTCTGTTTGGCTGATCCCAATCCTCTCCCATAATCAGTCTGAATGCGGTTTCAGGATGGTGGGGTTCACAACAGAAGTGATCATTACGTATTTCATAATTCGATTATCATTATTATTATTACTACAACTACTACTATAGTTATTATCATTATTATTATTATTATTATTATTACATGTGACACATTCTCCCGACTTACTACTATTATCATTATTATTATTATCATTATTATCATTATTATCATTATTATTATTATTATTATTATTATTATTATTATTATTATTAGTAGTAGTAGTAGTAGTAGTAGTAGTAGTAGTAGTAGTAGTAGTAGTAGTAGTAGTAGTAAGAGTAGTAGTAGTAGTAGTTAGTAGTAGTAGTAGTAGTAGTAGTAGTAGTAGTAGTAGTAGTAGTAGTAGTAGCAGTAGTAGTAGTATTGTTGTTGCTTGCTAAATCTTCAGAAGGGGGATTAGGTTACCCATATTTAATTTTGTTCAACGATGTATTAACGCTATCATGGGTAAAGAGATTATTTACTGCACAAGATGAGACAAATATTTTACATATGAAGAGAATTTTGTATAATCAAATGATCAAAGAAAAGGTCCTAATGTCATTTAAGGTTGAGGAGTCAAACTTTTGGAGAAAATGGAGTTCGATAGTAGAGGACTTAATGCAGATATATTAATGTTAAAAATTCATTAATATTTGAGCTGTGTTTACTTGAGATATTGTTAGGGAAGTATTGATGAACATCCATTCTTACTTGAATGTATATTTATTCCTTTGACATATGCTCGTGACGAATAGTTGTATAACTTGAAACTTCCATTTTTTTGATGAATTACTATAACGTTGAGAGACGACAATAAAAAACATTGCACTGCAGAGAATTAAAAAATGCACATCAGAGAAGCAGCTAGCCATAATCGCCGCATGTGGCTGCGCGAGCTTTAACTTCTATGTTTAACGATAGAGGGCAATGTTAATGGTTATATTTGTTTCTAATGATATATGTTATTGTAATCCCTCTATGTACGCAAGAAGAGTTAGAAAGTAATAAAATTCGTATTCGTATACCTTGAACGTCCGTTTTTGATCATTAACAATTAATAATTATTTCAATGTGGGCACCTATAATTACCATGGTTATGATATCATTCGATGGCTTTGGTTTTATCTAACTATTACTTTTGGTGTGAATACTGTAAATTCGGAAAATATTGCGTTAGTTTAATTTTTGCATTTCTTTTTGCGCTTAGCCTCGGACACAAAATTAAAATTCGAAATGATTAGTGCTGCCACTAGCTAGCTGGCACTCCATGTTCGCACAGTTAAAAAACCTAAAAATCGATTTTCTGTAAATTCGCAAAATTTACTCTATACAATCTTTTGTGAATCTACAGTAACTATCCTTCAGTGATTTTGGTGGATGAGACGGCTTTTTATAATAGCATACAGACTGCCCTCTCAAGTAAGAAGGGGGATAACTTGTGGAAATCAAGACAGTCGTACGGTGTACAATTTCAAGTACAACTTCTGTAGTAAAGAACAAATCAATTAAGCAACCCTACAATACATTATATTATCAAAAGACCGCATGGATATACACCATCACGCAAATAGTTGATATGCAACAATTTTTCCATATAAGTAACAGCAGAACTCAACCGGTGCCAGGAGTATATATATATATATATATATATATATATATATATATATATATATATATATATATATATATATATATATATATATATATATATATATATATATATATATATATATATATAATAGTGAGGAGGGACTCAAAGTATAAGTAATCATTTTATCATAATTATCAATAATCGTCAAACTTATGATATAATTAATGAGGCACAGTTAGATAATATTGAAGGATTGATTGTCCTAGTGGACTTTGAAAAGGCGTTTGATAGTTTGGCTTGGGATTTCATTTTAACTTCTCTAGAAATTTTTAACTTCAGCTCAGACACAATGAAATGGGTGAAATCTCTCCAAAGAAAATGCAACTTCATATATGTATTACAAGATGGTCATCTATCAGAACCCATATCTTTAGGAAGAGGATGTAGACAGGGGGACCCAGTGTCCCCCTATCTATTTGTCCTAGCAGCTGAAATTTTAGCAGAATCAATTCAGCAAAATTCCAAAATTGAAGGTTTAAAGATTCATGGGAAAGAACACTGAGTGTCTCAGTATGCGGACGACACTACCCTATATATCAAGCAAAAGCATGAATATTTGGCTGAATGTTTAGATACCCTAGAAAAATTTGCACAAATTTCTGGATTAAGGATAAACGTGGAAAAAACAAAAGTAATTCAGATTGGGGGTTAAGAGACAACAGGATGAAATCATACAATAACAAAGAACTAATATGGACATCAGAGTTTGAATCACTAGGGATTACTTTTAAAGTCAATGGAATGAAACAAATATGGAAAAAAAGTTAATTGAGATTGACAAAATTATTGCTCTTTGGCTACCAAGAAACCTTACTTCATATGGCAAAATCACTCTATTTAAAAGTCTAATGCTATCCAAATTCACACACATCCTGTTGTCTCTTCCCAGCCGAAAACATTCCACCTTAAAAATATTTTTAGAAAAAAAGGTCCAAAAGTTTTTATGGGGAGATACTCCACCAAAGTTCAAGCAAAGTATACTGGAAAATGTTAAAGAATTGGGTGGCTTGCAACTCACCAATATATTACGTTTTGATAAAGCTTTGACATTATCTTGGCTGAGAAGAATATGTAATCAAACAGAGGGTTGGGCATCTTTTCCCCACTATTATAAGGTTGATAAAGCAATTTTTTATGGTAGTATTTATATTGAAAACATTGAAAAGAATATGGAAAATCCTTTTTGGTTTGATGTCGTGCAAGCAATTAAGTTGCTTTGGGAAAAGTTTTATCCAACGAATCATATAGAGAGGCTGGCCACTCCTGTATGGTTAAGTAAAGAGATACTTGTTCACAATAGTAAGGAAAATCTTTCAAGTGCTTACCGTTCTTTATATGACATTGTGGATGCTAAGGGTCATGTATTGAGTATGCACGAATTAGAAAGATCAGGATATCAATGTAATTTTATTGAATATAATGCTCTAAGAATCAAAACAGCAAAAATATAAGGAAACCTTGACCGCGTCGGGATTCGAAGTGCCCAAGCACGTCACTGCCCGTAGGGCTTAATAGGTTCAGCATTCTCCCATTCGCCCAGATGGGATATTACTAGGTAATAGGGAGAATCGACGATTACAAATTCGTCGTCAATAACGGTTTATGGTAGGAGTTTATTGATGAAACTGAGCGGCCAAAAAATCAAGTCATGCGTGCGATTGAAACATTGTCTGAAGCTTATATATGGGAAAATTTTTGGCATATTTTCGCGCCCGTGTACTTTTAGCTAATATGTCGAAAAAGGGGAACAACTTTACTGTAATTCCGCGCATAGCGAGACAGCGAAATATGTATAGGACGTACACCTACGGAATACTATTAAACTACGGAGATGCCTCATTCTGAGAATATCGCTAAACTGGCCATAAGTTCTTAAATCATGGTACGTGTGTGTTATGAATTCTTCAATTGATATTGTGCACGTACGTTGGCATACCCGTCAGCATTCAACAATCCAAAATCAGGATATATCACTTATCAGGCGGTTACTGCGACGTCTTTTGGTTTCATTTTGTTTAGTTCCAATTCTGGGAGGGGCCAGGTTAGTACTTTTGCTTAAGGAGCGGGCCTTTAGAGTTGGTAATCATGGAAACATATGTTAATAGGATAACTTTAATTTTAGCAGATCACAATTGCTGCATGATAATATTCACACAGTTTTAAAAAACACGCAGATAGCTTTGGAACTGAAAATGTCGTCATCAACAACATTTACATTGTGTGATCTTTCCAGACATTGTGTGATCTTTCAAGATCAAATACTTACTATGTTCAGCATATTATGAAATTCTTGGCTCTTGGCTAGAAAATGAATTTATTCTTGAGGAATTGTGGATGATTTTTGAAAGTTGGCAAATCAGTAGCTAATCTGAAGATTTCTGACCAAGTTATATAATTCATACCTGTTAACATTCAACCATCCAAAATCAGGAGATTTTATGCGGTTCCAATCCTGGCCACCAGGGGTCAGATTAGTTTATTAGTTTAGGAGTGGGCTATCATATTTTACAGGTGTTGGCAAATTGATAACCATACAAGTATGATTATGAAATAACTTTAATTTTATGTAGCAGATCACACTTGCAGCATGATGACAAATTCCCAGTTATGAGAAACACAGAGATTGCTTTTGAACTGAATACATCATAATAGTCCATGACCCAGAGGTGGTCAGTATCATATTGGGGGAGGGGGGGGGGGGGGCAAATTCTGATTAATGTTTTTGAATTCCCCATATTCTCACCTTTATGGTATTTCAGTAACAAATATTTTCCAAATCAGACCTTTTTTTCCCAGGTGAACATAGCTTTGAATATTTACACGATCACTAATTTGCTTTTCCTCACTACCCATATTCCTCATATAACTAATACATCTATATCCATTCCCCTTGAGACATGGATCCGTGCGCCGGCCTACATATTTTGGCGCACGGATCCATTCCTCTGCCATACCTCCCTAACCTTTGCGCTGTGTTGCGCCCAGCGCCACTAGCTTCATACTACTTTCCATTCCTTTCATTTCCCCTCCTATCACCTTGTATCGGACTTTCTCTGGATATCAATAAGAGGGAGGGGCCAAATATCCCACTTTTACTCTCCTTAGTAGGCAATGAAAAAGGCTGTTCACATATTTATAAAAGAATAATATCAAAAAATGGGGATATTTTAAGTAAATGTGCAGGAAAATGGTCTGAAAGTCTGTTAGAAGAGATATCAGCAGTTAAACTTAGTCAATCTTTTAAGAAAAAAGATAAAGATATTGATTGCACGTATTTCAGATATTTACAATTTAGATTATTGCATAGAAGAATCTTTACAAATGAACTTTTATATTGTATGAAAATTGTGGATAGTCCAGAATGTCCTCTATGCAATAACATACCCGAGACAATTGAGCATGCATTTCTTGAATGTCAGAAAATACATACATTGTGGCGTCAGATTGAGATCTGGTCAGGAATGGTACTAAGAGATAACATTAAAATTTCAGATTCAGAAAAAAAATATTTGGTACTGCCTACAATAACTCACTAATTGATACAGTAATTCTATTGACAAAAAAGAAAATATATAAAAACAGAAAGAATGGTAAAGTGACAAATATCGCTGAAATCAAACATGAACTATCAGTGCAGTTACAATATGAACAGAATTATGCTGAAATTGAGGGAAAACTTCCAATATTTGAACAAAAACGGTTAGATCTAATCCAAATTTTAGGGTAAGATTGAAAATCTTATCTCACAAGGTGTAGGGTATAACATTTAAGATCTTTGTATATAAATCCAAAATCCTCCAATATTGTACAAAAAGATGCATTTGTTGTGTGTTATATGTGCCAGTATGTGCTTGTTTGTTTTTCTTTTGTTTGTGTTGTTAAGAAATAAAAAAACATGCGTTTTGCAGAAATTATTTTTTTTATCAATTATCATTCAATCCTTTGATTGGCAATTCGTCGAGGTGTCGCCATCTTTAATCCTTTTGAAACACCTACTGGTAGGTGCAGTGGTACTTTCCTCATACATTGATGGGGTTTTCTAGATGCAAACTGTGGAGGCGTAACTAGATCGATCATATGTGTCTTAGACGAATTGCAGTTGCTTATTTGAAGTGTTAATGTCAAAAGCAGGTGGTATGGCGGTTTTTTTACGTCAATGTTGTTGTGGAAATGTGTCAGTAAGTCCTGAAGGCCATCACTATTTACATGGATGCAGCACGTGTTTGCCCGTCGTGTTTGTCACGAGACGATTTATGTCAGGTCATTAAGTACAATGTGCATTGTACCTGTCTATATCGAACTGCCAAGACCCATACTTCCCACAGTTAATAAAACATATCTTTATCCAGAAAGACTAAATTCAAGAGATGAAATTTGTATTGAGGGTGTAATGCTTTGGTAGGACACGCGAAGTGGTGCGGAGATAGGGCGCCCGCGACTGCACGTTTGATGGAGAAAAAATAGGTCAAATTCGCTAAACTCTACAGACAAAAGCCAATCCCTCCACCACCCCACCCACGCTACCATACCCCGCACACACCCTATTGTTATAGAAAGAACATTCAAATAACAAACACATTACCTTGTGAGGGACCTTAAAGAACTTAAGAAATCAGCGTGTTATTCCGGTTTCTGCGAGAAGTAGTTCGTTGCATCACACGGCCATTAGCAATGCAAAGCGTGCGTTAATACTCACGAAGCCAGGGACACAACATTTTACTGGCAGATGATCATAATAGAATATTTTTTTAAGTGTGAAAAAAACGCATTGAAAGGTTTTTGGTGTGGCCACGTGATCACTCTCTTTCCCCAGATTCTGCCAACCAGTGAAAGCCAGAGCTTTCGTGGAGGGTAACTTGAAACTAAGCGGTCATCCCACAACTGCTTGGTGCCGGACTTGAATTCATGTACTAAATGCGTTGACAGCCCGGGCATAATACATAACTGCACGACCACTTGCCACCCGGTTTCCTGGGCATGGATGCGACCATCGGACAATGATTTCACAACGGAACGTAGCTTTGATTCGCAAGCTATGTGAATCATTGATGTGCTTGTCTTATTAAATGTATATGGTATCCATTGGTGTTTGTACAACTGGCACCGGCAGACGCCCGGACGGCAGCTGGAGGAGTAAAATATCTGCACTGTAGTTATGTGTCACACTTGTCACAATTAATCCATTAATGCTCACAGCAGCCAAAAGCAGCCACACAATTTTAATGAAATCTTGCAGGCAAAAGCAGAGGTTGGAACATATTTGATGGAGTAATGTTAATTAGGACATAAGCAACTATTCTCCTTCAAATATTATGTAAAATAAGTGTTGATTCCAAATTAATTGCGAAAGGTATCATAGATCCAGACGACAATTGCCGGAAGAACTCTTTAGCATTAATGGGTTAAAAGCGTGTTAATCACCCCCAGCTTCCAGTTATCCCCGAATCATCAGAATGGGGGTCATTGGGCATAATATTGCACCCGCTCGATGGGTTAAACATTGTCAGTACCTGTCGGACAATCATAACTTTTCGAATCTTTATATATTATGAACAACACACATAATAGGCCTGTCAGATATCATTATTAAGAGATATTATTATACCTCACGTGAAGATTATTGATTCTGATTGGTCAAGGGCCATGGATTAATCGTCATGATTTCCTCATTCCTTGGTGACAGGCTGTTGTCCTTGACGGCTCATGAATTATTCCGTTAATTCACGGCATCAGCCGTGAATTAACACGATAATCACCGGTGAAACTAGGTCAATGCTCGATGCGCATGCGTGCATATTAAACGTCAGCCATCGCCGGCAATCGCCTACGTGAAATCCGCAAGGCTGACCGCCTCAACTTTAAAATTGTGCCTAACAAGCACCAGGCAACGGATTTTTATCAAATAAAGATAGAATTACATAAACAATCAAGGTTATATGGTACGAACGTGACTGGGTTTTTTTTGGGGGGGGGGGGGGGGGGGTGTTTCAAGTTATAGATATCAGCGCCCAGTTTTCGTGGCGCAGATGCTATTTTTTATAAATGCTCGGATCTCTAAGTTAGAGTCTAACTGTGATGAGGCCAATAGACAGCATTTACCTAACAACGGCCGGTACCACAGTTAGAGTTGTTCGAACTAATAAAGACAGTAAAAGTACAAACAAACAAATAAGGTTCAGTGTCTTGCTAATAAATAAGCACCTACACATGTAGATTGATTAAGAGGTGGTATCAATAAATGGAGTTTAAGCGTTTTCTGATACAAATTTTATTTGAAAAAGGAAGCGAAACATCGATTAGACTCATTTGTTCATGTTTTCAGAAAATTTTCTGAGTCAAACTGAAAATTTTCTCCTCTTATACGTGTTGGGGCTTCTGTTGCACTCTGATGCGTCAATGCAACAGTTGGACATCCCTGTTATTGTAATTTGTAATATTTTTACAAAAGAGTATTTATCCAAAATTTCTGGTGTTTGTCATTTTTCCCCTTTTGTGTTTTGTATTTTGTTCGGTATAATAAAACAAATATGACATCACTGTGTGGTGTACAACAGGAATAACTCCCCCTCGAAAGGATTGTCGCCCTCGGGCGATAATCCTCTCTCGGGAGAGTTATTCCTGTTGTACACCACACAGGGATGTCATATTTGTATAATATATCATTCTATCACAGCCCCTGTATGTTACGTTCTGAGGCTGCGAACACGGGGTTTTCATAGTATCTAAAGCTGAAGAAAGGCTGTGATTGGCATCTTTAGATAGGTACCATATCAAGGAATATGTAAATAAATAGTTCTTGTGAATTATTATGTTCTCTTTTCTAGTTGTCAAGTGGCCAACCTTTCTGGGTGTGATTTTGGATTTGGAATTTCGTTTTTCGTCACATAAAATGCCAATTGTGGATCATTCGTGACTAGCCTGTTGTAAGTAGTGGATGAAACCGGTGTACCCGGCGAAAAGTACAGCTTACCTCAAGTCACTGGCAACTTTCTCACGTGCCCAGGCCGGGATTCGACCCAGGCAGTGATGAAGGACAGCGTGCAATCAGTGGCGGTGCCTTAGACCACACGGCCGTCGGAGCATGCCCTGTGAATGTGATATATATTTTGATAATAAGCTGCTCTGTGAAGTGGCGGCTGTTACATTCTCTCCCCTCTGATATTAAAATGTAAACAAAATGATAATAAAGAAAATCTGTGTTTTACATGCTTTTGACTTCCTAATAAAATGAGGAACATCAAATGGAAAATATTTCAGTGAAATAGTCGCCCTGCGATCGACAGCGGTCTTGCCCGAGTTGTTACTACATCGCGATATGTACGTTTATGTGTTGCTACTGCGGCATCAATAGGTCCTCAATAGATCGTCAAGCAAAACATCAGTTTACGATGTTCTCGCGATGTAGTGACGATTATTGATGCATTACCAGTCGGGAAGACAACGTGAGACTATCGCTAAGCATCGCCAGTTGTTGTGAAGAGGCTCTGGCTACGTAGGTCATGGGGTGTGCTTGGCTTATTTTTTGACATGTTATCTATGGGTGTTTGTACAACCTGGCATTAGCAGATGTCTGGTACTGTAGACCTTCCGTTCAGGATATAATCGCCTATTTCCTTTCCACACAAGTTATTTACTACTTACCCTTTTGTCACCCTATGCTATGCAATTAACTCGAGGTTTCAATCGCTAAGCCCCAAACTTTTGCCGTCCTTTTTACAAAGGAAGCAGGGAAGGGGTAGGAGTAGGCCTACCAACCACGCTGTAATCTTTTCCGTTAGGGGAAGTTTCACATAATTAGGCTAATCAATAACACACAGAGTAATTGGGCCAGGTGACCTACACTAAAAAAATAAGCTTGATATTTGGTGTGGGTTTCACTTAGTCAGCATACCAGTGCCACTTCAGGAGAGTCTCCATGTCAGGTGCCTCTTTAGGAGACAGATAATTCGTGGTGAAACGTTTGGGGACATTGGGAAAGTTGACAGGTAGGAATAATAATAATAATAATAATAATAATAATAATAATAATAATAATAATAATAATAATTAGACTGAAGTTTGTCACATAAAACCCCCAAGGCCAGGGTGGGTGGATGGGTCAACAATGAAGGTTCTGCTTCATGGAAAGATGGTGGAAAAAGTTGCTTGTGTATGACCTACCATAGGGTGGGAAATGCTAACAAGGGACTAGGTAACGGAAGAGGGGGGGGGGGGGTACTGAAAACTGCTTTGGTAGGGGTAACTCCCATACTGAGAAGGCGAGAAACTAGAGCAACTGAAATAAAGAAGAAGAATTATAAACAAGTAGCTAGAGAACATGATGAGCTAGGAACACACATGTATATTTATGTTGCGGTTTAGAAATACTGACATCTGTGTCTTTCCAGTCCAAGTGCTCCTTAATTAATAATGTTATTTTTGCATATTCAAGGAAATTAGTTTTAACTTCTAATCTTTGGATAAAATCGTCCATCGAATATGGCATTTTCAGATAGTCAATAAAATCAGAGACACACACTTGCATACATGTGCACCTTCATATTAGTACCCAACAACGAATATGTTCACCTACTTCCGACTTATCATGATACAAACGTACATTGTCGCACATCTGATGTTGTAGTCGTACATCAATCGTACATGCTGTCGTGTGATGTCCTATACTTTCGAAGTTGAACGTACATATCTAAAGTATGAGAAAAACAGCAATTTTATAGCCAATTCGCGGCTTCAAGCGTACACTTGAGATTGTGTATGTTCGCACATTAAATTCGTATGTGGGAGACTAGCATTAGTATTTCTCTTGAATTGTGTATTGACTTGAATTCAGAGGGCCCACAGCGGCGTGGGGCATTATATAGCTACCGTATTGAGATGATAGTTACTTTAATGTACCAACTTAAACTGTAAGTTTTATTTATATTGATGGAACTCATTTATTAAAACTGCAGCTGGTGGAATCAGTTAGCCCATCCGAAGCATGTACCAGCTGATGATTTTATCAAAATAAATTACAAACGCCTGCATTTATAATACTAGTATACACTTATATTTGTCCTGGAACAGTAGTGTTGCTACATTTCATTACTGTTGTGCAATACTACTAGTATACTGATAATTGACATTATTTTACATATCTACTCTGTTGGTCCACACATTTAGCATTGGTAGTTTTAATCTATTGTACATTGTTAGCAGACCATGTGTAGTTATATACTAGTATTTTAAAGGTTTTTGATGTTGCATAAATGAATGTTTGAATTGGTATTGCTAAACCCAACAGGAACAATAACTTTAGTCAATTATTTCTCAAAATTTGCCATTAAGATAGTGCCACATGTGTCAGACTTTGAATATGTTCAAATATGAATGGGTTAAGAGTACGTTGAACACTCTCCACACCAGGGTGCTCCTGTTGACTTTCCGAGTGAGAATTCCAGCATACAGCAGTACTTATCATCTCACTATTGTTTCGTCATTGAAATGATAATGCATATTCTGACATTCCTACAGTTAGGTCTGACAGGAGAAGGTGATCATTATGACGGAGAAAGGTGTAATTGAGAAGGAATGGAACAGGCTGGATGGGACCTGGAGCTGTGTGATAATGGCTGCAGCATTCTGTTGCATGGCGATGACATATGGAATATGTATGACGGTAGGAATCTACCATACCATTTTCCTGGAGGCTTTTCATGGAGGGAGTGGAATCACTGCCATCATTTCAGCACTGCCCTATGCAATGATGTGTTTTGTCGGTAATGTATAAGTTATTTACTCCAATCAATATTTGTGTAGCTCATCTAAAGCGAATGTAGAGTTAAGATATGAAGTGAGAGTATAGTAAAGATGCCGTAGTTAAGACGGGAACAACCCTACTAAAAATTAGTGAAGTCCAAAGGATGTAAAAGACACTGTAATATTTGGTGCATAAAAGGCATCCAACAGATCAAATGATGTGTTTGTATTTTTTTGCTGTTTGGATTAAGTATTATTTCCTTCAATGGCATAAACAAAAGAACTATATTTGCCTGGTGTTATATATAAAGTTGATATAACTGTTAATGCAATATTAAATTACTGGCATCAATGAGTAAAAGTTTTACCAATACCACTTGTAAAAGTCTATACCCTATAAGAAAGGGTTGCAGATTACAGTACTGAACTAAATGTTTAAAGTCACACCTCTCTTATTCGCATGTGACAAAGTTGGCAGTCACTTGGGGTTAGTTGGTGGTTTTCCCTGGATGATCTTGTTTCGGCCATCATTAGTCTTCAAGACATGACAGATATAGAATGATGATACTATCAATAAAAATCCATAACTTATACCTTTTATATTGCAGGCCCTTTGTGCACCATTGTGGTGAACAGATGGAGTATACGGATATCGGTAATCCTAGGTGGCACTCTGACCAGCTTAGGACTTGTTCTCAGTTCTTTTGCAAATGGGGTATATTTTCTGATTATCTCATTTGGTGTCGTGACAGGTAAGTTAAACGCAAGCACAAATTCACAATCACACACACAGTCACATGAATATTTACATTCATACATGCATCCATATATATCTTTAACCATTTGCTATTGTAATTTTATCATAATCTAAAGTATTGAAGTCCAGAATTGTTTATGAACTGAATATTTCTAAGTTGTAAGAACTTTACTGCAGACATACATTAGTACAAACATACATACTTGCATTCGCATGCACACGTATGTACATGCTTATGTACATGTACATACATCCATACACCCTTACATACATACATGCAAACATACATACATACAAACAATCAAAATGCATTGGCTTATCCTATGTAGGTTTCACCACTTAATTATGATTTGAATTGTTCCGAATTGTTTTTTATGGTGAAATATGGGTAAACGTTTTCTTGGGCGGTTTATCTAAAACTTTAAATTACCTTCATACAGAATATGTTGTGATTTCTGTTTTCAAAAAAGCGTACAGTACAGACATTTAGTTCCTGCACCAGGCGACCGGACGTCTGCCAGTGCCTGGTTGTACAAAACCCATGGATTATATGCCAAAAAAATTATCCAAGCACATCAATGACCTTAACGTAGTTTGCTTATAGAATCTACGTTAATTGGAGGGTAATCAATGCATCCATGTTCATGAAACTGGGTGTCAATCGGGCGTGCGGTCGTGCAGTATGCCCGGACTGCCCACGCATTTAGTGCAGGAATTAAATGTCGGCACTGTATGGTCATGTCTAATTTACACTGGATTGTATGTGATATTTTTCTTTTAAGTTTTAATTAGTTAAACTGAGCAGTTACATTTACGTAGCAAAATTGTGATACATCATCCTGTTCAATATCATCAATAAAATTAGCACTATTACACTATTTTAATCCTACCAAATCTTTTTATCATTTTTTATTGAAAGTTATCCATAATTTTCCTATTGCAGGTGCAGGACTTGGCTTTGCATATGCAGCATCGTTCATGGTCATTGCCAGTAGGTTTGAGCATTACAGGGGCTTGGCCATGGGCGTCATGTCAGCAGGGTCTGGTGTTGGAATCACTGCATTCCCATTCTTCATCGAGAAAGCCGTGTGTATGTATGGTTGGCGTGGATCACTCCTGCTTCTCGGGGGCATAACACTGAACATGTGTGTTTGTGGGGCGCTTATGTTTCCTGCCTACACACCAAGGCTGGGCTCTTCCCCACAGAGCTCAACGCTCCTGAGAAAACAGACAGAAACTGCAATGTGCCGGAATGTTATGACCAATCCACTTTTCATCATCTTATGCTGTAACTGTGTATTTTTAAATTATGGCATATCTGTGTTTAACACACACATGCCTGCTTTTGCCATTCAGAACATAGGCCTGTCAGATTATGCCACCGCCTCTCTGGTATCCATATCCGGGGTGATGCATGGTCTCGGCAAAGTACTGTTGGGTGTATTACTAAACTTTCATATGGTTAGGAACGATCTCCTCCTGATGTCATGTTATGGCCTGATGGCTGTGGGTGTGGCCTGTATACCATTTGCCTCATCCTATATCGAAATAGCATCACTCTCAGCATTGTGTGGAACAACAGTGGCGGCCTATGGACCAGTACTCTCTGAGTTGATGATCGCCTATGTAGGATTGGATCTCTATAACACAGCCTTTGGGTTCATGTGTCTCTTTTCAGGAGTGGGAGGTGTAATAGGTGCTCCTTCCGCAGGTAAGCAAGTACAAGCTTAAACCATTAATGCTTAAGGGTTTCTTTGGAAATTGTCTTTTGGATCTGTGGCACTTTTAAACAATAGCTTTGGAATTGATATTGATTTTAAAAAGTATTTGAAAGAAAGTTTTTAGCATGTTTTGATTGACATTTCTCCATCTAATATCTTCCCAACTGTGCTTCCCAAAGTTATTTGTTTATCAGTCTTCTTCGTGATTCCCAACCCTGTTGATTGATGACTTCTCCAGATTCTAATACCCATTAAGAGTATCCCAGTGAACTATGCTAATTTCTCATAGTTCTTTGAATAGATGTTGTGGTGGGAAGTGTTTCTAGGTCAGTAGTGAAACTCCTCTTCTTTGGATTGTTACAAGATTGTTCTAAACAGCGGCTTGTTCTCACAAGAGAGGCAGGCATGATCAAATAACCTTTGTGGCATGGAAATTTTTTTCTAGCTCAACTTGTGTATTTCGAACAGGACATTGATGTTTTGTCTGTATTGGGGATTCCCATTAATAACATATGTTTCACACATGGCAGATATAACTCTCGCACAAGATACCAGATATGCATTCACTTTTTTGCAGGATGGCTCTACGATGCTCTTGAGGTGTATCCGCCATTGTTTTATTTGGGTGGAGGATGCATCTTGCTCAGTGCATCAATTCTCGTCCTTCCATTGTGTCTGGAAAGGTGTGGCTTCAGAACAGAACAAAAGTCTACCTACAGAATGAACGATCCAGATGCTGGAGATAAATTTTTAGGGTAAACGTTAACTTTACAACTGCTCTAGATCTGTCCTGCCGTATATGGTGTGTGCAAATGACACATACGCATGTGTCTCACTGTGTGGTATATATCTATTCAATTAATAGCTTGATGATAATTCTTACGTTATAATTCTCTTACGTATTCATTTGTGGTGCTGAATCACCCAATCATAGTTTACATTATTGATGGCATTATAAGTCTAAAGCAATGATTAAAGGACTTTGGAGTTTTTCATAATTATACATATTTGAAAGAATTTATTTAAAAACACCTAAGTCATTTTATTCTGTCCGATCATTGTATATTACTCAATTGAATTGTAATCGTCCATGGCTGTTCTATTTACTATAGTTTATATTCCTCATGCAAGGAGTAGCTATCCCGGATTCAAACTAATGATTGCCCATTTTCAGTGCATTTAATAAAAGACAGCTTTCCTATATTTTGTTTTTATTGCTCAATTAACAGTCTCTCTAACAACCAGCTAATGTTATTACCATTTTAACACATGGGAAACGTTCATAATTTTCAATATGTTTTCTTCTTTTTTCAGGGCTGATTGCGAAACTTCAATATGAGGAGTATACTGTAGGACTGGTACAATAGCACACTATTATAGATACTTATAATGGCTTAATATATGTATATATGTATATTTATTTATTTATATATATATTTATATATATATATAGATGTGAATATATATGTATTTATATATGTATATATATATATATATATATATATATATATATATATATATATATATATATATATATATATATATATATATATATTTATTTATTTATTCATTTATATATATATATATATATATATTATATATATATATATATATATATATATATATATATGTAAATATATATGTATTTATATATATATATATATATATATATATATATATATATATATATATATATATATATATATATATATATATATATATATATATATATATATATATATATATGTGTGTGTGTGTGTGTGTGTGTGTGTGTGTGTGTGTGTGTGTGTGTGATCAAATGTATTACCCCTTGAATCTGTATGATCAAATAGTATCCTATATCTAAGTTGTTTAGGACACTCATCCAGTTCTTTCCTTGACTGTTTGCCACATGTGCATAGAAATCAGGTAACTTGCCTATAGATATACATATACATTCATATATATACATGTATATATATATATATATATATATATATATATATATATATATATATATATATATATATATATATATATATATATATATATATATATATATATATACATATATACCTGTATATATATATATATATATATACATATATATATATATATATATATATATATATATATATATATATATATATATATATATATTATATATATATATATATATATATATATATATATATATATATATATATACATATTTAAGCAGATATGGAGATGTTACTAAGGTCTTTCACCGCTGATTGGTCCAAGAAATAATAAATTCGGCAGGTGGGCTAAGCTCTTTACTATGCTGCTGGTTTCAATCAGATTGCCATACAATCAAAGTTATTAATGCTTCCTTTGGATTGTTCAATCAGCAATCATGATTTGTACCACGCGACCTATAATTCTATGCCCATAACTCATAAGATCGCACATCTAATAGTAATACCTCGCTAAGTTCACCATATCAAGCCATGGCAAGAGTTCAATGCTTCTCATACACTAATAGTCTATAACAACTGATCCCTGAAATCGTATATAAATACCGTTTTTACATATCCCAATCTAAAATTTTGTCAGTATCAATGTGAAAAGAATAATGCTTGCAAAATGAAGAATCTGCTCAATTGATCATTCTGAACGTATTAAATATATGATACATATTATTTAAATTGTTTTCAAACTTTCAGAGGAGAAAATATAGAATAAAAAATGTGGCTTTTTTGATAAAAATAAAACAAGCATACAATAAATAATTCTTGGTATGGCCTCCATACGTCTCTTTCTTTTCTGGCAACCAGCCGGTCACGGCATCTTTAAAAAGAACTTCTTACTTGTAGCAGTGGCCATACTACAGCCTAGTATAGGCATTTCCTCTATATGGGCACGTAGGATGGGTCCGATACAGGCCTGATATGGACCCGGAACTTAATGGCACCTATACAAACCCGAAAAGTTCACAAAAGGCTTGTAGCGGGCCCTGTGAGATGGGCTTGATACACTGCTATTTAAGTTAAGGGCCTGTTAAAATGATAGAACCGTTACAACAGGTATACCGCATAATGCAAAACCAACAACAAAATATATAGTTATATCAAATGGTGTTATAACGGGTCCGTAACATGCCTGTTTAAGTGATTATCCTGTTAGAACGAATTCTTTAAGAAAACAGGCTGGTAAGGTGTACGGGCACATTAACGAAGGGCTCCTACAGGCCTGTTTTTAATACTGTGAATGAGAGAAAGTTACAAAAACACCTTTGGTCAATAACCTCTAAGGACCATGTATGCCTGTTTAGTGTCTTGGGTAATTATGCCAAGTTTTTATCAATACATGCAAACTCTACATACAATGCAACACCTGCCTTTATCCAAGGGCATTAACTTTAATCAAAATATATGTGATCTTTCTCATGTGATAAAATAATATGAAAATAATATGAAAATAATTTCTTCACAAGGAAAAGCATTGGGTATATTTCAGAAAACATACTCTTTTAAAACATGTTAAACAACTTTAATTTTTTTTCATATCTTAATGATTTCTTTGAGAAAACTGTTTGTGTTGTGGGAGTATACTGGTTAAGCATTGGAGTACTTTCAAAGAGAAATGACGTATGACGCTGAGTGACGTTAATGGCTTTGACAGGTGGCAATTACTGTTTAAGTGGCGATCGATGGAAGGTGAGGACTTTCATCAAAAACAACTCGAGTGCAGAAACCAACAGTCTCAGCGAGAGAAATAAAGAATCGTCTTAGTTCCCCAACACTCGATAGCTGAAAAGACCAGTCTTGGTGGAGGAATACATTTTGTGCTGCAGAAACCATAATACTACTGGGATATAAAAATGGCAAACGCAACTGCAAATTGGACAGATTTGACCAGCTCGGCAGATAGGAGCAGTGATATTATTGCCGGCATCGTGACGTTGTGCGTAGGGGTCTTCTGCTTTCTGGTTGGCTTTACTGGAAATGGATTAGTAGTTCTGATTTACACAGTATCACCATCTCTAAAGAAAGCACATAACATTTTCATCGTGAATTTAGCCATTATTGATATGACGATACTATCTCTTTCGTCACCTGTTGTATTGACTGTCCACTTTGGGGATGGAGGGAGATTGTTGATAAGCAATCATTCTCTCTGCACGTTTGTTGGAATACTTTGCGCCGTGGTGTATACTGTCAGTGCCTCAGCAATGGCAAGCATTGCCATAAATAGGTATGTTTGCATCAACTGGCCAATGAAATCCAAGAAATACTTCACCACCAAAAGATGCATCTTCTTCGTCACTTTAACATGGATCTATGAGATTGTCGTACATTTGCCAAATGTATGGGGATGGGGATACATCAAATACGATAGGGCAATGGCCTTTTGCGTTTTAGATGTCAACCTCAGTCCATCCTTTAACATTTTCTCACTGTTTTTTGCAGTCTTTTTACCCACTCTCGTGACACTCATATGTTATGTTGGTATTCTCATGAAGGTTAGACAAAGCAGGCGACAGTTGCATGCCCACCAATCAAAAGGCATGGCGACCATTAAGAAAGGAGAACTCAAACTTGCTTTCCAAATGCTGATCATTGTTTTAATTTTCTATCTAACTTGGGCACCATACATAATCATAGTGCGTATGTACACAGGTGTTGTGACTTGGTACTTGAAATCGTTTATCAGTATTGCTTTGGCTTTAAACTCGATGGTGAACCCTTTTGTGTATTTCTACTATAACAGAACATTTCGCGAAGAATTTCTCCGGATCATATGCTGTAGAAGGATAGATCCCAGCATGGAAGGCCAGCAGCTTGGGAACACTACAATTCAAACCGTGTCCTGAAAACTTTGAATGAGGAATGAGGGCAGTTGAAAATTTACGATATACTGTCAATCACTTAAATATGGCGTGGACATTATATAGCGTAATTACGCTTATGGACAGAGCGCTATTATCGATATCTTATTGTTCCCGCTATACTTAAGTGATTTACAGTATTTATCTTTGCCAGAAACTCCATGGGGAGTTACCAGGTATGTATATATGTAAGGAAAATAAGGTACATTTCTTACAGTCCTAAATGATGATGATGAACTAGTCGAAAGAACCCATTTAAATGATAAGTATAATATTCAATGTAATTTCTCGGAATATGAACATATAACTTTTTCTGTGAGAAACAAACTGAGCTAGTTTAGTCATAAAGTGAAGCAAGCACAATAGGATCAGCCTTGCCACTTTTATTAGTAATGGTTCATTGTTCAAACAAAGGCTGTTGCAATATTCTTAAAAGAAATAAATGACAATCTTCTACCAAATATTCAAGAATATTGGTCCATAAAACTGAATGAATATATACCGTTCCATTATGTTGAAAACACTTTCCGGATGAGTCTTTGTGTTTATATTGGAAACATTTTCAAGACTCGTACACCTAGCGCTAATACATAATAGAGTGATGACCAATAAGATTCTCTCTAAAATGAATCGGGATGATTCGTTCACATGTTTATTTTGTAACAGAGAAGAGACCGTTGTTCATGCCTTTCTTGAGTGCAAACATGTTACTAGGTTGAGTAGGAGCATTGCATGTTGGATAAGAGAAGTGATTGATAAACACTTCAAACATTCAGATGTAGACAAGATATTTGGTACCCTTCCGATGAACATCCCTGTAAATACTGTGATTTTAGGCTGTCAAGAAATAATCTATAGAAACAGGCAAAAAGGTGGCAACCTCGCATTAGCGCAAATGAGACACAAGCTTTATGAACAGAAGATTAAAGAGAATTTATATTTACTAGCCAAATTTTCACCAGACAAACAACATTTTCATAAAAAGTGGGACTATTGAATATGTTCTATGTAAAAATAGATTACAAACTGAGTAGAATATGTCGGTATGATTCTGTATGCTATAATTATGGATTATTCATGTACAATTTGTTATCGTCTTCGTTGATATTGTATCGTAATTTATCCATTTCTCTGTTGTTTATGTAATGCATTATTATTGGCAATACTATCAATGTTACAACGGATTGGCCTGAATGAATGGAGACAATAAAAAAGCAGTTTACAGTGAATTAAAAAAAATGTTGCCTTATTGCCTCGATATTTTCCTTAATTTTAGTGTGTTCTTATTCTTGTATAGCACACTGGTTTTTAGTTCCCCTAATCCTCAAGTAAGAGGAATTTTCGAACCTTCTTTGGTGCCACGAGAGGTTATAAGCCTGTATACAAATGATGTCAGTTCCCTGAGTATAGCGAACCAGACTGAATATGTGAGGGCCGGTAGTCTGTCGAGTGTAACTTAATAATTTATGATTTTGTTGATTTGTGTATGTAGATGAATTGTACCATGTTTATATATTTTGGAAGAAAAGAAAATGCTTTATATATAGAACTTTTGTAACCCGTTTACAGTCAATAAAGAATATATATAATAATGACTCATTGGTCAACTTGGAAATGAATAAAGGTTTAGGTATGACGTACCAAACAATTTTATAACACACGTGGCAAATTTTATGAAAGCTAATCTGAATGCCTGTTTTGGTGAAAATGAGTATTAGTCAAATAAGTATTCGATTTCAAATTCATTCTGCAGACAATCAGTGAGGGCTAATTAATTTTAAAATCGTATTAATGGGATATGAAGAGTGGCATTGATCAACGAACCCATTGTTTCTGTACTGACGCATTCCATCACCTAGATTACATTATACAAATATGCCATGCCAGTGTGGGTATCCTGATGGAATGTCTCGCCCTCGGGAAAACCATCCTCCCGAGGGGAGACATTACCACACTGGCATGGCATATTTGTTTTATTATACCGAACAAACCCCAATTTGGTAAAATATTAATGAAAACAACAATGACTGCCGGTAGATCCAGTGAGAACGGTGGACGTTTTGCCGGTGGACATTTCGCCGGTGGACATGATGGAATGGCCAACCTTTGTTAGCCAATCGCGGCTTACGATTTTCACGTGAGGTATAATATATATATATATATATATATATATATATATATATATATATATATATATATATATATATATATATATATATATATATATATATATGTCTACGTAGTTGTGATATATATATATATATATATATATATATATATATATATATATATATATATATATATATATATATGTCTACGTAGTTGTGATATATATATATATATATATATATATATATATATATATATATATATATATATATATATATATATATATATATATATATATATATATATATATATATATATATATATATATATATATATATGTCTACGTAGTTGTGAGGCAAACTCGCTGATTAAACGTGATGTCAACATTGTACTACAAACGTAATGCTCTTGTGGTTTTTTTTTAGATACCAATGATCATGCGTTATTCTTATAAGTGCACATTCCCTTTCTTGCATAAAAGTTTTAGAAACAACATTTTTGTTCTCCATGTGCTGTTGGTAAAGAAGCTGATATACAACTAAGTTATGGAGAAACGTTGGTTTGAGACTTACCTGTATCACAATAATTAATTAGAGAAATATGTGCCATATAAGGAAGAAAAAAGAATTGAAAAAGATTAAAATTGATTTCGTTAGGACTCGCCGAGATATTTGAATTTGAATAATGGGTGGTTTACCCTTTTTGCGTACATTTTCAGCAAGTAGGTATTGAAATAGCCAATTCTAATCACAATTTCGAAACATGGTGCAGAAAATGATAAAGAAATCAATGGTGTGATGGTATTAAAGTGTGCTTTAACCATTGTATAGATGCGCCTTAATAGGGCATCAGTAACTGTCGAGGCACCTTAACCACGCTCGTATACTCGCGTAAACAGACAACCAGTCTGAGGATTAATACAGTTCTTCTCTGTAAGAACTATTTTTGTGTTCTTTATGTTACCTTTATTATGTTAAGTTCTTATATTTAGTTTATGTTATCTTTATTTCTATGCTCTGCTACTTTCCCCTCTATGCACTGTGAAAGTGCTAAAGTTGCAGGGACATAGACCAATATTTTCCTGTATGGTTTGTGCATGTATTTTGTAATAAGTTATTTTCCTATGTTTTCCCTGATCGCTGTTCGACAGGAAGTTTTTGTAATATTGTATTGCGTATGATTTGGCACAACCAACACGTGCCGTCAATAAACATACTTATACTTATACTGATTGCATTGAAGGCTATTTACCGGTACATACGCAGTAGAGAATGCAGAGCTAAGGCGGTACTGTGTATTCACAACACAATACCTATCTTTTATATTGGCAACGACAGTGTATTTGTAATTCCTTGACTGTTTATTTATGACACTAATTGTTTCAATGTGTGAAGTTTCATTTCATAATTCCCAAATCCACAATATAATCCTATATGAATATCATGGTTGGGCAAAACCGGTGCATAGCAATTGTATGGTTTATCTATGTCCGTAATATATCCAAGCCTGGTTGACTGATCAGATTATATAGGTATGCCAAGACAGAATTTTAAATACATGCCTATAGATATATGTCGAGAATTGATATGGAAATCTTATATCATATAGTATGATAACCCTACACTGCAATAATTAATACTGCAATTACGAATAACCTCTTGAAGTACTAGTATCTTAAAAGAATATTTTGACACTATAGCAGTTTCTTGAGGTTTTGTAAACTTATATCATCACTAATGTAGCTTATGTTATAATTCCCTAGTACAGCTGTAGGTCATTGGTCACAATGAGGCTGAACCAGAGGGTGTCAGATAAACATAAAATACAACTGACACACACAGGTCCCCTGAGGGGAATAGACTGACACATCTGCTGTGGTAGATGTATGCATACCTGTACTGTCGTGTATTACCTGCTGTCACCTTTATTTTAAATCTGAAAAGGAATTCGATTCTGTATTATGTAGTGAAAAATAGACCTCAACTGTGCCTAAACCTTTACATTTTGTTAAAACTTCGTTTTATTCTTCGGTTACGGAATAGTATTCCATTTTCAATCACCAATAAATACTTTCAGTTCATGATTATCAAAGAAGCGTGCATTATCAAACAAAAATATGTGCATAAAATCAAGGACACGTGGATGATGATTGTAGACTGTCTCAGAATCTTCCAGGTAGTGTCCATTTAGTTAACTACTGCAATTTTTCTCTAAGCTATTATACCTGCTTATAATACCCTTATTGTAGTATTGATTACACCATTTCAATGAGCATAAATCTCACGAAACACACATCGACTTCAAAGCCCTGTCTCTCCACTGTCTGGGAACGCTGGTTGCTAAACACCGCCTTATCATGTCAATAGATACCCTCTAGATTTGAAAATCTACAAAATATGCCAAAAGTGATTTTACTGATATTTTGATTTGTAAGAGACTACAAAACAGTGCAGCAAGGAAAGTATCGAGAACCAGGAAGTATGAACATATCACACCTGTTCTCATCAAGCTTCACTGGCTACCAATCAAATTCCGCATCCAATTTAAGGTCCTACTGCTGGTATACAAGGCGCTAAACGGACTTGCACCTAAGTACACCAAGGAGCTGCTCGTGCCTTATAAACCCAGACGCAATCTACGATCAGAAGCAAAGGGCCTTCTGGACGAGCCTCGGACTAGACTCAAATTTGGAGATCGCGCTTTCTCCATTAGTGCACCGAGATTATGGAATGCGCTTCCACAACACCTGAAGGATTCTACATCGTGTCAGGCCTTCAAGAAGTGTCTCAAAACACACCTTTTCAGGCTCGCCCATTGAGGCGTTGTGGACTATTACTCAAACTATGACAATGTGCAGCGCTTTTGAACATTTTATGAATGGAAAAGGCGCTATATAAATTCCAATTATTATTATTATTATTATTAAGAGGTGAAAACTATTTACTGCTGATATAATTTCGCTATTACTGAGTACCTATTCTGATTGAATATAATCTGCAGAGTTTGTTTTATTCCCACTGATGAGGCTATTGTGCATTTTGTTTTCTAGCAACCACATTTGCGATATATAGTACAGACATTTAGTTCCTACACCAGTTGACCGGTCGTCTGTCAGTGAATGGTTGTACAGACACCCATGGGTAACACGTCAAATCAATAAGGAGGATGTGTGAATCAAATTTATGTTCAGTTGTGAGGTCATCTATGCATCCATGACCAGGAAACCCGGTGGCAATATGCTTGCGGTTGTGTATTATGCCAGGACTACCCATGCATTTGGTGTAGGAACTAAATATCGGCACTGTATTCTAAGTAATTCTTCCCCATGAACATTAATGAATTCTTAGTTCATCCAACATTTAGCAAAGAAAAAATCAATTACCTCCGCTCTTAATTACAATATACATCAATACTTAATTAGCACTTAGTACATGTACATATCTATGGGTTTCTCCCGGGGTTTGCTTTAGATAATTAAAACCGGAGTGATCGATTTGTGCAAACATGAAATTAAATCCAACACATTTCAACAGCTAGCTTATTCAAATGACTGTAATGAATGGTTGCATATTATTAACCTGTTTCATTGGTAGGAAAGGTGAGACAAATTAAAAAGATTGATAGGAGTTTATGTAAGATAAATAATACATTAAATTTGGAGAGACGTTTTGTATTGAAAGTGAATAACTTGCTTTTGATAATCCTTCCTAGTGTTTAACATACCTCCATATAAATAACAGAATACTTGGTTTCTATGGCAATAAACTAGTTAAGCATATGGGGAATTCATAACGAACACAGAACAGCACAACTTTGATGCAATCACATTTCCAAAGTAGATACCATACAAGGCAGGTGTTGAGAGGACACATGGTACCAATGCTATGGTAAAGAAGATGTTGCTGATGATACTGTTACTAACAAAATGACAACAGGCATGCATCAACCTACTGAAGGATTTGAATAGTGTTTTATGCCAGACAATAAGAACAATGGAAACGTCTCAGTAAGAGGATTATAAGATCTACAGATAGAATGGCAAATCAGTCCGAAAACTGGACAGTTGTGGCTGACCCCATTGGGACCAGTAGTGATTTCATTATTGGCATTATGATGTTGATTGCAGGTGGCATATTCTTCTGCATTGGTTTCATTGGAAACGGATTGGTTATACTAATTTACACTGTATCACCCTTGCTAAGGAAAACACACAATATCTTCATCATAAATCTAGCAGTGATTGATATGGTCATTCTGCTGTTCTCTTCGCCTGTTGTTGTGGCCATCTACTATGGTGATAAGGGACAATTATTAGAGAATAACCATTCCCTCTGTACGTTTGTTGGAGTACTGTTGGCCATAGTGTTTTCTGTCAGTGCGTCTGCAATGGCAAGTATTGCCATGAATAGGTATGTGTGTATCAACTGGCCAATGGAATCCAAGAAATACTTCACCACAAAAAGATGCATTTTGCTCGTTCTCTCAGTTTGGATCTATGAAACTATCATATATTTGCCACTATTTGCAGGATGGGGGTACATAAGATATGACCTGGAAATAGCCTCTTGTGTTATAGACATTTTGCAGAGCCCATCATTCAACTTTTTCTCGTTATTCTTTGCTATAGTATTACCGTCTCTTGTGACACTTGTCTGCTACATAGGAATTCTAATGAAAGTCAGACAAAGCAAACGTCAGTTGCAAGCTCATCAATCTGATGCAACACCAGCAATTAAGAAAGGAGAACTTAGACTAGCTTTCCAAATGTTGATCATTGTTGTAATATGCTATCTGGCATGGGGACCTTACATATGCATACTGCGTCTTTACACAGGTGTTGTGCATTGGGTTCTTAAAGGTGTGGTCAGTACAGGCTTGGTATTAAATTCGGTGGTGAATCCGTTTGTGTACCTATACTACAACAGAACATTTCGTAGAGAATTTCTCCGCATCATACGCTGTAGAGGCATTGCAGTGCAGGACTTGGGACACTCCAGAACTGAGGGTGGTCACTCCATGGTAGTAACCCAAACAACTATAGAATGAACAATTGTGTAATTATATTGTCTAGTACACAGGTGAAGCTGAGTACAAGTTTTTTTCAACGAAAACACGTTTCTTTGCTCTGATATACACCTCTGAGTACACTTGTGTTTTGTGAGTGTAGTTCTTAACTATCGTGGTAGATATTCAAACGGGGTTCACTGAACATATTGTTAGTAAATCGTCACATGACATTTGTAAAGATGTATAATAAATTGATCTTTACCTGGTATTTGTACCAGGTAGTTGTATACAATCGTAGTAATAACATTTTACCATACTATTACTGTTTGTTATCTTTCCATTTTGTACGGAACGTTAGCCATTTTTTCAAACATAGAAAATCTATTGTTGATCTTGACCTGCCATTTTCCTGTTCGTACATTACATACAAACCCTGCGGCGTGTCTGCTGGCAATTAAATTGCATTCAGAGGATAGAGTTACATTGTTAATATCTCTCTAATGTATGTATATTTATTGACTATGACTTCCATCACAAAAAATTCATACAAATGTTCAATATAATGGACATGAATTATACATAATAAAGGCATACATTGGGCTAATTTCAAATAGTGGAAATCAAAAAATAAAAACAGAACAACAACTATTGATTTATGAATTTATACTTAACCAGAAAGTACCTGCTCTGCGGACAGTAATCATGAAATTGTTTTTAATGGCAAAAAGACAGAGCACATAGATATCCGTTTGGGGTATCACTCATGATTAATTCTAGTCCTATCTTCTCAAACCTTATTTTTCGTTTGCCAATTCTTTTAATGACAAAAATATCAGAGGCTCAGATATCCCCACACACTTAGGGCTACCTAACCTATGTATCAATAGTTCAGAAAGCTTGGCTAACAGATATGCCATTGATAGATAGGATGTTAAACCGACTGTAGAGTATGTCAGTTGCACTCGTGCTAGTTATTCTCCACGGACTTTGGTCATTCAGTAACATTTACATTTAATGTTCGTAGTTTCTTAATGCTACTAGTATTTTCGAGGGTAGGGTAGTGAAGGTATCGCAGGTATAAATCTCTAATGCATCATTCTACGTGAACTGCGATATTGCAGTTCGTAGACCCTGTCCGCGCTGACGCTCAGGAACACGCTTAGACCAGAATTTGGAATTTTCATTTTTCGTCAATTTTTCTGACAAATTGCCAGACAGTGGTGAGAGACAACTAGCAGTCAGCAGCAACCTCTTAGACCACACGGCCATCAGGGCAGGCCATGTAGTAAATGCCAGGAACCACCGACGTATCCTCCTTAGCCATTAGCATTCTCCTCACGCTTCCGACCTGATTAAAATCGGGAAGAAGGTAGGGGAAGCGCACAGTAGGAAACTATGCTTGACATAAAATCGCCAATAATACTACTAGTATTTGTAATTAGATTGGAATACAGTAATCTGCTTAGAGAAGTTAACCAAACTTTAACTTTTGCAAGTTATTTGATTGAATAAAACTGGTCAACTATAACTTTATCAAAATCGTGAATAATTAAGAATATTTCTATTGAAAGAAATATTCTTTATTGTGTCACTTTGTGTAATTAACTACTCTTTACACATCTGTTGGCGTCTTCCCATCTTGCGTTATAGCTGCTCATGAATATTAATTGACCAAAGTTCCGCAAATGTCATTCATCAACTGTGAGTGGGTCACATTTTCGGAAGTGATTTACTTTGCCTATGCTACGATATAAAAACACATCAGCAGCTATAGTATCGTACACTATTTCTATCTATCTATTAAATTGTTGATAACTGTTCTTATGTCATACTTTTGAGGGGAAATGTTAAGACCTGGTCGTTCATCTCATTTCGTGGCCAAACCTAAAATGACTAGAGAAGAGTCTGCAGGGAACTACTGACTTCTCCTGAAAATGTGTTTTGATATAGAGGGTAACAATAGTTTCTTCAGACTAAAGAAATAAGGTTTCTTGTCATTAATTCTGGCTGAATATTTGCAGACTTTGCTATTCAATATTATAAGATTGTTTGACCTTTCATGTTTAAGTGGCTATGGAATATTTTAGCCGCAACGTAGTGATAATCCGTCACCTTTTAAGAGGAACATCGGGACACCATCTATTGGAAATCAGCGACTGGATCAAACATCCTGCGGCATTGTAAATATAGTCATCTTTGATGTGTTGAATGTTTTCTAATGTTAATAACAATTGAAACAACTGAAATCAGAGAATACCACTTTAAACATATTATGGTCATTGCTTGCAATACAGTGCTGACATTTAATTCCTGCACTAAATGCGTGGGCAGCCCGAGCATAATACACAACTGCACACCTGAATGCCACCAAGTTTCCAGGGCATGGATGCCACCACAGGTCCCAGACCTCACAACTGAAAGTAGCTTTGATTCGCAGGCTACATGGGTCATTGATGTGTTTGGCGCATTGTTTTAACAAGTTATCCATGGCTGTTTATACAACCAGGCACTGACAGACGTCCGGTCGACCGGTGCAGGAATTAAATATCTGAACTGTACGATCTTATCACACATTGATTGATTTCAGAGGTAGTACCCCCTATTACAACTTACTGTAATTGTTCGACACATTGAACCAACCGTTCACGTTATTGTAGCATGTTTCAGCGACCAGATGATGACAGTCGAACCTGTTTAGGCCACTGATGGGACGATCTAGCTGTGGACTCTTGAGTAGTAATAGTTAAAAAAATCAATGCAGTTTACTTCATTTGGGGCCGTGTGTGCTATTTAATGTGGAGTAAAGAAATAGAGCCAAAACATCAATTTTTCTGTCATTCTGCAATATTGCGCGAAAAAGATCTCCCATGTGGGTATTTTCCTATTGAATTGTTCAATAGAAATCCAAATAGTATAAACTATTCCCCAAGTGGCGGGATATCTCCCATACCCACTCCTACCATACGCCACCATGTTTACACGACCTTTATCAAATTGTAGGATGTGCTGCCCTCTATTATACACAAGAGAAATCAATTTTCATCTTTATGCATTCTATTTTCTAATCGAAACATATTCTGCTGAAGAACCATCATCGAGACTTCATTGGTGTATCATTTCCTTTGTGGTATTCCCAGTAATTCGTTTTAGTCCCTATGCAACTTCCATTGTTGATTAGCGACGATATAACATTATCAGTGTTACATCACTAACCCTTTTCAATTTCCAGTGATGAGATACTGACCCCATATAAACCCAGTGATGACTTTTCATTATTCCCATTTATGTATTATTGACTATATGAAACTTTAGCTGATACATTATCACCTCTTTGTTGACTCTGTTATCTGTGGTGATGAGTTCTGCCAGTTATTCCACTTGGAAGCATATGAAACAATCGTGCCATGATACATAAAAATGAAGTACCCTTGCACAATACATAACTTGCCTAAAGCTCATCTTTACATTAATGGCTGGCTAAAATTAGAGTGAGGCATAATATGAAATAAGACAAACACATTTGCTGCCAGTTTGTAACAACTGATTTCCTTTTATTTGCAAACTAAAAAGGAATATACAAAGAAACAGACCCCTTACCAGGTCTCCACTATGCTTACGAGAATCGTAATATGTTATTACATTTAGGACTTATCTAAGGAAACGCTTATTGTAAATATGAGAATACAACAAAGTTAAAAGTATCTTGCATTGCAACTGTACAGCAATGAGGTCACATGAAGAAAACCTGTGTATCTAAATATTCTCAGTCGTTTTAAACTGTGGCATGTAGGGTTTTTGATTTAATAAGTATGCTCGTATAGAATGTGGAATATCTTTGCCTAAGTATGACATCAAATCTGTTGCTATTGGTTATTAAAATAGTGTATTATAAAATGACACTTGTTTGAATCAAAACCTGTCCATTCTATCTGAACAGCTAATCGGAAACTTGTTTGGTACCATTTTGGCCCATCAGAGGCATGTTTGTCCAACGATCACGACGTAAATTGGCCAATTAGATAACATTTAGCTTCCACTTCCAGTCACAAAAGACTGCACGCTATATGGGGCTACTTAAGTGTAGTTAGATAATTGTTACTATGTCAAATGTGTGCAAATTGGGTGAATTAGATTATAGTGAACCATGAAATTGGATTGGTCGCCATAATAATACCCATACGAATATATGCAAAGAAACAAACTTATTTGATAAAATTTATGTATAACACACTTAAACCTTCACTCTACATATAGAACTCACAAAGATGCATTGTATTGTCATAAAGACAGTTGTCCCTGTCGAGCAAACCATTCTTTCAATAAATGCTAAATTGATAGATATATTGCTTCAAATGCTGACATCTAATTTAACAATTTAAATATGAGTAACACACACCACACACACACAAACCTGAGGCAAACCTGATGTATATGTACATATATATATATATATATATATATATATATATATATATATATATATATATATATATATATATATATATATATATATATATATATATATATATTGATGGCCATGAATACGATCAATCAAACGTTTCCGCCTCATGCTGCCAACTTAATCCTTTCCCATCCAGAATGTATGCATGGTATGTCATCATATACAGAAAACAAAGCACCATCTTTGGGATAATTTGACCAAAAGTGGTTGTTCCTGATGAATTAACAATCACTGTTTAAATCTACCGTATTACCCCGCATACAACACGCACTTTTATACACTGCAGCACCTATGTCAAGGAGGGGGTGCGTGTTATCAACGGGTACATAAACCAGAGTATTTTACATCGATGCTATGGACGTGTAGGGCATGGTGGAAAATACTTTGGTGGGTTCCTATTGTCTATTGGCCTGTCACCATGACGAAGTTATGATGATTGCCATTCTGATACCCTGGATGTCCCAGATGATGTTTAAAAATAGACTTTTCCTGTACTGTTAATTGGTATCACTTGCAGTGACTCTGAGCACTATAAACACTGTACGATTTAAGCCTCTTATTCTCTGAATCAACGCGTGTTACGGTACTGGGGTCAAGATTCCCACTCCCCAACTCCGCCTGCGTGTTATAAACAGGGCATTGTATTTTACATATGGGAAAGGGACTTGGGGAGGGGGTGCGTATTATCTATGGGGTGCGTGTTGTATGCGGGGTAATACGGTACATGTATATCTTGTTTAACTCTATTTGGTGAGCTATGTTCAAATATATTAAATCTAATGCTAACATATTAGATTTATTTAATTTACCAGTCCAAGCTGACTGACATGGACTCATCTAAGGTCTTAATAGGATCAGACCAGGTAATAAAACCTTAGATAGAAATTCTATACTTGTTTTGCTAAATATCATTCTTTGGCCCACTTTTCTTTATTTTTCTTGCATGGACAGCATATGGATCAAGAAGCATGAGCCAGGAACCTGATCAATAATCTGTATGCAAAATATGAACAGGAAACTGGGTTTGAATAATCAATAAAGTACATGTTATTTTCAATTTTGACACTGCCATAGCATTCAACCTCAACCCCCCCCCCCCCCTCCCCCACACACACAACTGCATATTACACACCCTTTGCATAAAGACAATAGGATTTCTTGCAGTAACTCCTCTGGTAGGTTCAATACCAACAGCAACAATTGAGCTTGTTTTCATTTATTATTAACGCTAATTAATGTTATCAGCCCTGTTGAAACTTTCATTAGCACTACATGATAGAATAGGATAGTGTATATACGTATTTCTGAGTTAGGAGATCCCCCAAAACTGAAATGATTATGGTCACTGATGCTTGGGTGTGTTGTGAGGTAGATCCAACAATGTTTTTTTTTACAAATATCTCTCTACAACTGGCAGATGTCATACTTTCATACAATAAATAGTACAGAAATACAAATATAGAATTCTATGAAATTTGCGCATTCATAGATCATTCATCTGTCCATCACAGAAATCACATCTTACAATCAATTTTCTCATTTGCTGTCCAAAAACCGAAATTGAGACACTCGGAAATGTACCATGTCATCTTATGACTATTGTCCCAAACATTTTGCCATATATTCCTGTTTCGAGCAGTCATAGTACAATATACTAGAACTGTGATTTTACACTTGATATATCATGATACGAGTTATCTGAAATACAATAAAGTACACATTTCAATATCTTGGTGTAATGAAGGATGTTACCATCCTCCCATTGGTATCAATGATAACAACCAATCTTATACTTTGGTAAAAGTAAGTCAAAATTCCTGTGTGATTGTTATCCACTTCTCTGATGATTGACGGGCAGTATCTGGGATGGCTCGATGAGGTATTATTTTTTCCAGAGTGCATCAACTGCATAAGCAGAGCTTCCAAAAGAGGGTCCTGTCATAGTTGCAGTACCTGTGTACAACTTGCAAAGTCCAGAGATTTCTGAGTAGACATACTGTGCACAGGAGCCATACAAACGGCAGAATTCTATGCAACGGATGGCTCGTTTGAATATCTTTTCTGCTATTATTGGGCCAATTAAATCCTTGTTTTCACCAATTGGCCGGATCTGGATTTCTGTGGAGAGAGCAAGAACATAGACATAGTATGCATGTGTAAATGTGATGGAGCAGCGGTTGCCACATTAAGGGTGCACAAAGGTTCTTCGCCTCCAATAGTACATTTTTCTATTTGTTGGGCTTATATGAATTCTAAGTATACAAATTTGAGTTCTCAGATATTACTTGTCAGAGAGAATATGAGCCTGGATGCCTGAATCATTTCATCCATGTGTTTTTGCCTTCTATTTATGAAATCTGAAACTACCAGTCCAAAGATGAAATGGCTTCTTGAGCCAGAAATGCATTGCTAGTTTAATATGTATGTATATTATGGTCCTTGAGACATTTCCCAAGGCAAATCGACAAAACATCCTGGTCGTGTTCGGCTAACACTTTTCTTTGTACCTGAATTGTGTTCAAGTTCAGTGAACATATTATTACAAAGGTTCTGTGTGCCTGGGCACTGCATTTTCATGTGATTAATATCCTCAACAGCGTAAAAATCACACTGTGTGCATACCCTATTCGCTTGGGGGAGGCTTTAGCCTGACATCGTCACTGTTAAGGAGACTAGCATGACTTACAAGTCGAGCCATTGTTTCAAAAATTCCAATCATATCCGAAAATTTATTCAACAGACTCCAACACATTAGGTGCCTCGGTATTGGGCATATGCGGAATAGAAGATCTTATTCTTTGTGAAGCCTAGCCTCTAGGCACCAGCGAGTGTCTTCAAGCGGCCACGCCCTATCCCACACAATCCTCTTCCAAACCGTTTTGGGATAGAAATGACCTCTTAGGTACCATGTTCCTCTACTCGTTCCTAAGTTTAAAGGTGTTGGCAACTTCTAATAAGCCGCCCACAACACTCCATTCTTCAGATAGAGCATTATCAAAATCATGGTAGCCCTCTTGATGAAAATTTTCTCTGAGTCTTAAATGCATTGCTTATTTGATATCATAAGCCTAATGCTATGATAGTCATTTGACAGTAATGTGTATTATGTTGAAGTGTGCACTGTAAAGCGCATATTGCACCCTGCATTATTGTCATGATTCACAACATTTGTTCTCATGTTATTATCTTGAGCAGCTCCATGTATTTTCTCCTTCTGTCAACATTGTACCCCCATTCATATAATGTGATTTGAATGTGTTATTTATATGTCAACAAGCTAAGCTGGTATGATACAGTTAGCATTTGTAGCTGCCTTTTTAACTAAGCTGGGGAGATATACATAGATTTACTTGAAACCAAAACATTGTTCTATGAACTGTCTGTTAAGTGGCTAATTTGGCCCATTTACAATGGTGCAAAAAAACTGGAAAATCACTGAAACCCTGGCTTGTGGTTACTCATCAGAGAATACTCAGCGAGAGCTATCTAATGAATACCAACATGACAGAGTGTAGATGGTTTTCAAAGATCGTTGTGTCCTTGTGCTTTGGTGGAAGTAGCCTCAGCATTGGAAGGGCTAAGTAGAACTTTGAAACTGGATTACCAAATAAGCTCAGCATGAAAAATGTAAGTCCAAGTTTAGGGAGACTACTATTTAGTTCACAATCACTGTGTTTCACAAGATTACTACCATGATACAATCAACTTTAAATAAATCTTGCCAATTAGTTGTTTCAATGGACATTTTAGCCTTTTAATAAAAACGTCCGAATACCCTGATGTGTGATAAATGTTTAATTGTAGGTTTCCAAAGATTGACCCAGACACCTTGTTGGCTAAGGCCTAGTTAATTATCCCATAGGGTTTTATACTTCAGAGGCTTCCATCTTTAAGTGTGAAACCATTTCATCCTGAAAAACATACAACTGTGTTTTGATGAATGAATGATTATTGTTAAAAATATAAATAATAATTACCATTTGCTGTGGGCTCAGCGTAAACTTCTACTTCACAGAGGACAAGTGGGTCTGTATTTGGTGCTTTATCAATCATTACATAACGAGCAGGATAGATCGTATCACAGTTTAGAGTAACAGTGGCACCCAAAGCCACCTGGCCAGGGTGATGGTAGCAGCGTCGTAAGTCCTTCCCCTGTTTTGCTTTATCCAGGGACATTCCCCATCCAACCAGCACATTGAAATTCCTCAGTCGATTACCTACATTAAGCAAACATGTTAAATTAATGAAATTATCATCAAATTTTATTGAGGCCCACTTCTAATGTTTTATTTATATGCTCAAAAAGTTAATTTCCAACTTTCATATCAGTATACACTAATACCTGTACTTCATTTAAAGGCAAATACATGTTTCTCTAGATTATTAGATTTTTTTCTGAACTACTACAATAGAGTCAAATATATTTTTGATATTGCAGTAAGAGGTATGACATTGGAACACTGTTTATATTTGTATGAGGAAATTAACCAAAAAGTTTTCTTTAATGTCATTACTATACAATGTGTGACTTTCAAACTAGCAACTTTGAGTTACTAATGTGATTCATTGTGACTTTTGTGACTATATCATTTATGTAGTCTTTTTTCAATCTTTATCCAAAGGATAGATTATTTCTATCTTGCTTGAACTTGATGGCCACTTGACTTTTAGTAAATTTTGAGTTCACCTAAAATAATATGGCTGAAGCCATACAGCTGATGATACCTCTCATGAAGCATAGGCTATTCCATCAGACAATACTCATTTACTCATTTTGAGGTATCATATATTGCACTATTCTTTCTATCTATTTCAGAATCACCAGAAAGTTCAATAATATGCTATTTTTCACTAGAATTGGTGAGAATGATGCAATAAATATAAAGTATTCAAGACAAGAGATCTGAATAAAAAAGTAACAATTGCATAGAAAGTAGTTATATTAAGATATCAGAAATATTTAAGGGCCTGTTATGCATATCATTTGTAAATGACATTTTGTAATGAGCATTTGACATGCCACTATGTGGCCTTCTGGGTAGTTCTGTAATGGAATATCCTTTTGATTACCTCTCCAACATTGATGAAGCCACAGACTGGTTACTAAAAATGTAAAGCTGCACTCACCACAGCAGTCTCCACGATTGGTTATCTTAACTGTAGATACTCGATAGACCTGTTGTAGATCCACCATCCACCAGGTGTCATAATTATATTGGCTGGTATGTGTACAGGATCTATCGCCATAGCTAGTTTTTGTGTTGCCATCCACCGCAAGACTTGAATAACCTCCAAACCCATTTGAACTTTGAAAGGTTGGCTTTTGGAATGCTAAGTTTGCATTATTCTGTAAAGCTGAAATGAGAGTAGTGCTCAGTTTATATTTACTCTTAGCATAGAAATAAGTGGGAACTAGCATTTGTACTTATTAGCTCTAGAGGTGTCCATGCAGTCTGCTGGGCAGCCTTCGCCCATTACAATTAAATAATGAGGCTAGGGTGGAACCTCATCTGACCTAAAGGAAATTTGCATAATGACTACCCACATGGAGGTTCTTGGGCATTTGCGTGGTCGGATATTTAGCTGAATATGTACGCGAATTAGGGTTGGGTTTATGCCTAAGGAGAGTTATGATATACTTTTTCAGTTAATACTGAAAATTGACATTTAAAACAAGAGAAAATCGAAGTGGTTTTATTTGTCTTTTTCTTATCATTGTTACATGCCAAAAGTAACGAGAAAGTGTTACGAGCCAAAAG
Organism: Maea johnstoni; assembly: GCA_963942565.1. NCBI lineage: Eukaryota > Metazoa > Annelida > Polychaeta > Spionida > Magelonidae > Maea > Maea johnstoni. Next base: position 24,616,425 of record OZ012690.1, read on the forward strand.
TAAAAAGAATGACAGAAACCAGCAGTTTAACAGTAATAACAATATGATAACACGAATAATACATCAATACCACAAACAAACTGATACCCTAGTCAAGCCCTATCCTAGTCAGACTACCTTCACTATAATCCTGTGAAGCACTTTCATCTAGAAATTCTTCTGTTTAACAAGGCATGGTGTTAATTGCTGGCTTCTATCACACAAAAGATAATTTTCAAATATGCTAGAACTCAATGATCAGATCCTGGACGAGCCCCCAATTGTTACGAGCCAAAAGTAATGTCAGTAATAACAATTTAACAACACTAATAATACGCCCATATCACAAACAAAAGGATAGACTGGCCAAGCCCTATCCTAGTATAGTTAGACTACCTTCTACTGTATAATCCTTGTCACTTTCAAACAGGTCATTACTATTGATTATATGTGTTTAAACCACACACAGCAGAATTCCCCATTCACTAAGTGGTGATTAGTTTTAGAGAATCAACCCA
>OZ012690.1:24621921-24666921 GCA_963942565.1 Maea johnstoni
TTTAGAATGTGTCGCTCTAATAAAGCTGAATACTAAAAGCCTGGGTGCCTATAACCAATATAGCCTATTACTAGGAACCTTTTAGAGTTTGTGAAGTATTTTGAAAAGAAATGCGAAAAGAATGCCATTATGTGTGGTATCAGTGGTGGCAACATTGGTCTTATAATAATCTTTGATCCCCATAAATGGGTCTTGAGAGTATTATTGTTCCGCTATCTCGAGCTCTAAAAATGGCAAAGATATGGTGAATAAAAGGTTTTTGCATAATGGCAGCTTTGCTTGCAAATATAGCATGTGAGACATTTTGAGAAGCTTTTAACACGGCAAATTGTTTTCCGGATCTCTAGACTGGTTGAATATATGCACGCGAATTAGGGTAGGGTTTATGACTAAGCTCAGTTTTGATGTAATTTTGTAGTTAATACAGAATATTAAGACATTTATAACAAAAAAAGGAATAAAAATAGAAGTGGTGGTAGTAGATGAATTATCAGTTGATGAAATGATATTTTTTATTACCACAAGCCCTGCGTGGAGTCTGCTGGCAGTTAAATTTCACTCAGTGAATGGAATTATATTCAAAGGAAAATATGAAATATTAATATCACTGATTCTTCAGTGGCAGATGCGAAACCAATTATCTGTAATCATTGGTTAATGCAGGTGGTTAATGTGGGTTAACAATCAAACATAATGCTCTGGACATGTCAAAGCTTTCACAGTAGTCCCAAAAAGGCCCTACCAGCCAGGTGCATGTAATATCTGCCTAATAAAGGCATACTTTGGGCTAATTTCAAATGGTGCAAATGCAAAAATAAAAACAAAACAACAACTATTGATTTATAAAGCATGCCGGGAACGCCAAAATCTGACTGGGATCTAAACTCAACCCATCTTGTTTTATCGCCGCTAATGGATATTAATAGACCACAGTTCCGCATTTGTCATTCGTCGACCGTGATTGGGTCACATTTTCGAAAATGATTTACTTTGCGTATGCCACGATATAAAAACACATTTGAAGTTAGTTAGTGGTATACTATTTTTATCTATCTATTAAAGTGTTGATAACTGTTCTAATGTAATACTTTTGTTGGGAAATGTTAAGAGCTGGTTCTTCATCTCATTTCAAGCATAACTAAAATGACTGGAGAAGTGTCAGCAGGAACCACTGACTTCTCCTGAAAATGTGTTTTTAATATAGAGGGTAATGAAGGCGCCGGTTATAAATTCTCTAGTCATGTGTTTCCCACCCCACTCCACCTCATGGGATTTGGCCGAACAACACTTTCAAACTGGTCATAGATAATGAATTTATATATTTAAATCTCACTTGGCACATTTTCCAATTCTATAGTTGTTGGTTAGTATTAGAGAATCGACACTTATTAATTGGGACGGAACACAATATCTCATTGTATTTCCTTGACTAGCTTTCAATGTCACACCTTTTTGCATGATATTATGTTATAAGAATATCCAGGAATGCAATAGAATGTAAAGTGCATGTGGTATTATCATGAGCAAGTAATCCATGTGCATAGGAAATCCAACCTCTACACGTGTCTGCACTGCTTACTAGTTCAATAATATTGAACCTTACTATATGCAACGATATTATATTGCGTATGTTCGGAGTTGCACATGTATGCCCCGTTAGACATTATCAGAAATCAGTAAAAAGGGTGCTGGGGTTTCGGTACTGAACTTAACTGCTTATGTAAGAATTCAAATTCACATGCCATAGTTTTTCGCACGAGTCTAATTAGATAATTTTACTTTTGGAATGTGTCATGATTTTTTTATATTGACAAATAAAATGGTGATAAAATGAATTATTATATGCCTACTGCTCATTCTCTGCTGTGATTGGTCAGATCATGGTCACATGACCACCTTACAAAAGTGATATTGGGGTGCAATATCATTTTCCAACACTCTGACTCAGAGCTTTCAGGTTCATGTGCTCAATTCTCAAAATCAACTCTTGAAAAGGAAGCCAACAGAAGTGATTTGAGACAAGGAACTCAGAAGAGTTTGGGCTTCTTGTAAAATCACGATTAGGAAGGGAATTAATAAAACACATTTAAAAATTAAATGAATAAATCATCAAATTTCTACAACTAATGCATGTGACTTCTTCGGGTATTTATAGTATTTTGATTGCGATATTACTGAATTAACACAAGAAATTATTAAAGCTTAGAATTTTATAATAACCCAATGGTTTGTGGTAAAACCCAGATATGGAAAAACATATTAATAATATCTACATTTTCATAATTCTTTAAATTAGTAAATTATTCTATTTGAATGAGCAGTAGGCATATAATAAAACAAATATGGCACTTTGGTTTCGTGCAATATCAATTTTTATTGCACTCTGAAAAATGATATTGCATAATAATATCATTTTTCAGAGTGCAATAAAAATTGATATTGCACTCACCCAAGTGCCATATTTGTATAATATGGGTTCAACCAGCAAAAGCTGTGTACAACTATGAAAGGAGGGACTCTAAATGCTGTCAATACAGAAAGTACTCCATTTTCATTAGAACAAAACCTCAATTATGAGAGTAGTGACTGGGAAGGTACTGTAGGTACTGGGAAGGAAACAAAGGCAGCCAGGGAAAACAGCTATGTTGCAGTTGATAGGGGCACTGTCATTATAAATAAATACAAATAATTGATATTTGATATAGCGCCCTTTCCATCTATAATGTTCAAAAGCGCTTTACGGAATAGTCAGTGGACAGATGTGTATGTTCCATATAGTCAAATAAACTCCTTTCGAAATAGCAATGTGTACTGAGTGTACTAGAGCGCTCAGCTATGGAGGCAGCATCTCACCCACCCGATTGAAAGACGTACAGTAGTAGTGTAGTGCTTGGTTTGGCATTGCTAAAATGTCAATGCTAGAATTTTCCTTATCAATGAGGTTAAATGTCCACATTTTGAGAATCAGGACTCATGTTATTGTGAAAACCTAGAATAACGATCCGGGAAAACAATCACTTTCAATATGATAATCAAATGTTTTAAATACTGCCAAAACCTTGTGATCATTACACTAGAAAAATTAATCTTAACATTTATCTTAGTTCTTAGTATTCATTACCATTCTAAATCAATATTTCGATTATGCATCGTATATTATTAAAACACCAAATGGGCTGATTATTTCATTTGTATTGTAATTTTATTCTGGTCTCCTGCGGCTGCAATATTATTGTTTACTTGTACTTGCAAATGTAAGATTTGAAAGACCAAATAACAACAGTCTTTGAATCATTCACTCCCTAGCTGATGCACTTACTCTTTGCAAGTACGTGTTGTAGGAGCCTATTGATTAAAGAAAACATCTGTTAAAGCTTGTTGTTATTTCAAATACAGTTATATACTAGTAGTAATACTGCGATAAACCAAATAACTACAGAAATTATTCATCGCTCTTCCTTTCCGTGAGGTTTTGTACTTGTTGACCGAGTCTAGAATATTGAATCATAAGAGACACTCAGCCACTATTACAGAAGTGTGGGTAAAAGTCTGTCTCTATTTATCCTGGATTTCTCCTCACCTTGGAAGGGGAGATACAGAAACATATTCATTACGTTAGTTGTACAATACAAATAAAAAATCTTGTAAGGGGAGATACAGAAACATATATTTATGATATTAATTGTACAATTCAAATAGAAACTGCAATAGAACCAACATGTTTTCTACATGGAGATGGTTAGGGTTATGCGGTTTGCCATTCTCAATATGAGACGCTTGCATTTCAAAGTACATTAGTGGGCAAACCTTTTATTTGATATGAATATCCAAATGAGGGAGGGAGCAGCATGGCACACAGCACGCAGAGAGTTCCCAATAGCTGAGCCTTGGAGAAAGTTCAAGACATCACTAGTCAATAGGAGGGGAGGGGCGGTTAAGGGGGGGGGGGGGGTGGTAAATGAAAATGTTCCTCGTTATTTTATTTCAATAGATCATACATTTATATTGCATGTCACAAAGCAGGTGTACGAGTGCATAGTGTTCCGAAGTCTGATAAACAATATCTTAAAACTAATATACTCGATACAGATTTTCGGGTAAGATGGCTGTCCTAAATGGCTGAATAGTCAAGCATAAACATTGCACAAATGACGTTCGTCAAGGTCAAATTCTGCACTTAGTCTTGGATTTTACCTCATGGGGTGTGTGCACATTACCAGTGAATAGTTGCGGAGTATACGAATGATTTTCAAAGTTATCTCTGTCATTCACTACCAGCTTATCATTAATAAGCCTTATCTGGCAGAATAATAAAAAAGATTCTATCCATTCCAATCCTCTAAGAGTGGGACTTATTTGACTGGAGATCGAGACTAGCTGAGGAGAAAGTGTTTCTTTATAGAAAAATGCCCTTCTCCGTGGACATCATATAATCAATAAATCAACTATATTTTCTGAAATAGAAGTTTAAGTTTATATTTTAAAGTTTATATCAAAATAGTAAGTATCTGCACTTACCTTGCGTACGTGTGCAGAAAGTGAGAAGAGAATAAAAGAGAAATGTCAACAGGTATGGCACTTTCATCGTCTGTTCATGCCTCGCCATCTCCTCTCTCCAAAGACGCTGTGAAGAGATAAACGGCTGCTTTAAAAGTAATATATCATTCACAGCTGAATAGGTATTAACCTGAGCGGTAAACACTAGCGAAAATATTCCCACCTTCGATTACCAATAAAGCGTAGTGTTTGCTGTTGCCAAGCAATCACAGATCTGGGTGAGGGTACCGGAAGCTGCCATAAAAAGAATCGTACAATAATATGGGTAGGTCCTATCCTCTGTAGCAATGTTGGAAATACCTTTTAAAAATTTGGCATTACCCAATGGATAACAGTGTCTGCTAACTGCACTCAGCCACTGATATCTTTCAATTAGACCCATGTCTGCCTTGCGGGCTGTTGGCAAATGTTTTACTTTTTCATTATTTTAGAAAGAAGTTCTGATGGGAATTTAAAAGTTGATTTTTTTAACTATTGTAAAAATCTAAAAAAAAACAAACCATTTATTCACAAATTCATTCCCATAAGCTGCCTTCATGCCTTTACATTATATGTGCAATCGATATTTTAATTTGTATATACGTTTAAAATTCATGATATGATAAAAGACAGTTTTGCAAAATCCTTGTTAGGTGATTAAGTGTGTGGTGGCAGATGTGTTAGGGTAGCCATTTAAGGGGCTTCCGCAGGGACTTAAGGTGATGGGTACCATTGCAAGCCAGTTAAAAGCCCTGTCCCAAAACACACCTAACAGCAGCATAATCCTATAACTAGGTGTATCTCCAGGTTCCTGAGTGTTATCAGGTAGAGAATATCATCGCCACCTGTCATTATTCAATCCATATTCTGTTTTATTTCAAAATTTACAACTTTTTTTCAAATGACATATTCTCATTAATTACGCAGGTGATGGTTACTGCAGGTTCAGAGTTACTTAGGGATATCATTGACTATGCCCAATAAAAAGTATTTTTTTGATTTTTTACTGCTGAAAAATCAAAAAAATACTTTTTATTGGGCATAGTCAATGATATCCCTAAAGTGAAAGAAAAGTTGTAAATTTTGAAATAAAACAGAATATGGATTGAATAATGACAGGTGGCGATGATATTCTCTACCTGATAACACTCAGGAACCTGGAGATACACCTAGTTATAGGATTATGCTGCTTTGAGGTGTGTTTTGGGACAGGGCTTTTAACTGGCTTGCAATGGTACCCGTCACCTTAAAGAATGTAATCCGAGATTCCTAGAATATAGTCTGTTAATGTTGATTATATCAGATTATCTATATAATACATAGGACAGAGCACGTAGACACTCAAACTGCTTGAAACCCGTAACATTAAACTTCCAGATAATGCAAAACTAGTGAAATTATTGATCAAAATGACAACATCCAAACCTTTTTCATTTGATGATCAAATTATTCAACAGTAAGGTTTTTGAAGTAAAAAAATCCATCATTGTATAGAAGTGACGAACTCCTCTGCACCATTTTGTATCACCAAGAATGGCCATATTTCTGGGGGCGCAGAAAAAGAAAATTTATTTCCTTGCTGCTTTCCAGTGCTTCGGAGGGCACTGTAAGCTGTCGGTCCAGTCGGCCAAGAGCCTTAGTAGCTCGTGTTTCTTGTAATTTATATACCGACCTAAAATAAAGATTACATTTACATTTTACATTTGCATTTATTTCTCTTTAGTTTTAGGGCAACTGTATTGATCCCTGTATAGAACCACTACTGTTGTAGGATGTTTTGAATTACAGTGCACCCTTATTGATTAATCTCTCCAGTAGATGTTTCATGTCACAAGTGTCTGGTGATGGTAAAGTGTTCGTTTAGGAAGTCCTACATTGATTTCTTTCTTTTGCTCCTATATCATTCTTTCAATTACACTGTCTTTATTGATTCATTCTTTTCTATCTTGGCAACCCCTGTAACACAAGTAAATCCTTTAAGTGTTTGCCATATACCAGTGGTGGTAGGATCTTTTGTAGTATCTTTACGTGGATGGATATGTATTTGTTTGCAAGGATTTCTTCGCAATTGAGAGCTTGGATATCACCGCAAAGAAAAATTCCCTTCTTCTCTTTACAACCAATAGGATATTGGACACACACTTATGTTACACATATGTTTTTCCTCTTTATCTAATCCATTATCTTTATCTAATTTCCACTTAATTTAAATGAAACTAACATTTTTACTTTATATGTATATATAGATTGTATATGTGTGGTGCAATCTCAGGGCCAGATCAAGGGGTATGGAGGTTTCAGAATGTCATGCCCCATCCGTCTGGAGCATCCACTAGAAATATCCGAATCTTCTCTAAAAATCCCTTTTTATTCCAGTAATTCAGGTAGCAAGTGAATACTTAAATTTTCAAACCATTCTACAAGCTTGGATCAACATGTTCATCTAAGCTACAAGGAAATCGCATTCTTATTCAAAATTAAACCCCAAGATATTGTAGCGGAATGGATCCCTGGCCGAAGGGATGATCCGACTGACAAACAGAATCACCTTACTTAAATAAAAGGTTTCTTAGTTCTCTCTTGAAATGAAATAAAGCTCAGTTGGGTTTTCTGACTCTTACAATAACGCTTAGCGAAGGTTGGGGATGGATGTGGTGTTGAAGAGAAGACGGGACGAGCAAGTATAAATCAACAATACAGTTTAATCATCACAGTACAATATACATACCACCGCACTCGTTCTCTATACAGCAGCACCAACACAATAAGTCCACTCTATGTAAATGACCAGCTCAACATCACAAGTCCACAAAAAGTTTTTGATCTCTCTAATCTCTGGTCTCAATGTCTGGTAAATCCGGATGTAAATACACACTCTGCTCAGCTACAGTTCTTCTCTATGCTGTCATCATAATCCTCTCTATATACACATAATAATCCGTGAACAGCTTCGGTCTCTTTCTGGCTACTTGACCTTGTAATCGTTACTCTCTGGGTAGTCTAAATCCAGCTCTCAAGCACCTTAATCCGTCTGTAAACACCTCTGTCGTTAACTCTACTTCTACTCTACTCTAACTCTAATCTAAGACTTCTCACTTCAACGATCTATTCTAGACTGACGTGATTTCGAATCTAACCTAGTTTCCCGCCCTTCCTTCCAATCGCACGCGCGGTACATCAATCGTTGAGGCCGCACGAGCGCTACGTCACAGAGCACTCGAAATAACTAGATACTTTGTCGCACGTCTAAATGCTAGGCTCTGCGAAGGCGGAGACCCAGCTTACAATAATAGAAGTGACGGAACATGACCTGTTTCTTAGCCCTGGGGTCATTCCGTCACACAGCCCCCGACTTGCTCTGAATCGTCCTCGATTCTTAAATTTCAAAAATTTCCAAAAAGGGAACTCTAAACGTAACTCGAACGTTAAACAAACAATTCTCTCGAACAAGTTCTAAACTCGTCTGTTATGAACAGACTAACCCAGTGACACACAGGTCACTAAACACAGTATAGGAATACTAACTTCTAATGTACACAACTCCCGAGAGTGGACAAGTCCTGGACTTCCGGTCCAACTCTCCCAATTATCGCTCACTTTGTTTACTTTCAATATCGCTCAGCGACATACTCTTAACTCTCGAAATCTACATGACAACAAACTCTGCACTGGAGCGGAACACTTAAAAAAAGAACTACTATGACTACTAATTAAAATAACGCACCTCTTATACCTAAACGTTAAACGTTAATCCTTAAAATACTCGACTTATATAAAATCTTGGACTAGAAAAATAGCACTCTGAGTTAACTCTAAGAACAATAAAAACATTGATAAAACATGGCAAGATAAAAACAATCGAAATCATGCAATACAGTGGTTTACTCACGTTACGGCTACCAGCTGTTGTGTCGCTAAGGTCTCAAAATTGTCCGCTTATTTTAAATTCACTAAAAATGTGAACGACTCCGACACACCAGCATAGTCCAAAATCTCTCAAGTGTCACTTCGTTAAAACTTCTCCTTGGTCGCCGATTTCTTCCTGGGACGTCATGGATGGTACACAGGTCCGGTAGTTCGTAGAGTAGTCAATAATAATCCAATAATTAGGCACAAAAATCGTCGTGACTTGTTAATCCGTCGCCACAGACGATGGACGTAGTAAGTTGGCACTTCGGGTAATTATCCATGGGAGAGACACAAATCCTCGTGACTGGGTAATCCAGCGCCACAGAGGATGGACGGAAATAGGTTGTATCAGGAATAGCAGGCAGGTCGAAGGTTCGACCGCTGCTGCTGGGTACTCCAGCGCCAGGAAGTAAAAGTAGACGTCTCATGATGATCACAATAAAAATAATAAATAAATAAATAATGGTTCGCTCAGGCGTGAGATAAATTGGTTCGCTTAATGCGTGAGATCGAGGTTGTCTGTTCTTTCTTGCCCCAAGTTTCTTCACTTAAGCATCCGAGTCGGGCATGGGTTCCGAGTCGGAGAAGGGGTCCGAATCGGAGATAAGGATGATCCCGTCAGCCGCATCCCGGTCTGCCATCTGCTGTCGTCGCATCCCCTCCAGCACCCCCCGATCAAAGGCCTTCCTCTCGAGGTTCATTCGGATTTCATCGATGCGCGCCTTGGTGAATTTCTCCAGGTATGTCATCAGTTCATCAGGGCTGGTTCTCACGGTGGGGCTCAACACGTTGGCATCGAAGGTGAGACGACGAGACTGCTCGACAACTTGTCCTCGCTGGACTGCTCTGATGTCGTAGGCTACCGCCAGGGTTCGCCTCACTTCAACTTGGTCTGTTTCTCGGTCTTCTACTGGTGGGAATCGGGCCATGGTCGTTTCACTCCCCACCATCGTTCGCGGTCTCGAAGTTCGGCCTCGCTCAGTTCGTCCCACTGTAGTTTTAGGTCTTCCAGGCTTGTCGTCAGGGCGTCTATTTCTTCCTGCTTTCCGGCTGACTGCTCCTGGACAAGTCGGATTTCATTCTCCGCCGCCGTCAGCTGCCGATCTCGACGTTCTATCTGGTGCTGCATATGGTCGATCTCTAATCGGCAACTCTGCACCAGTTCTTGCGCTTCTTTGGCCTCTAGTCGGATCTCCGTCACCTGCTTCTGTAGAGTCAGCCTCTCTTGGTCTTGGCAGTGGGCAGCCTGCATGGCTACCTTCGTGGCTTCTTTGTTGGTGTGTTTCTCTAACCGGAGATCTTCTAGCGCCGTCTCGCAACACTCTCTGTAGTTCTCAGCATCCTGTTCTGCTGCCTTCAAACGAACGTCAAGCTGTCTCTTGACTTCTTCAGCTTCTTCCATGCTGAGCAGGGTTTCGGCCAGCATCTTTTCGGTGATCTCTTTCTTTCTCTTGTAGTTCTCTGTTGCCTTCGCTGTCTCGGCGCCAGCCCACTCTGCCATTTCCTGTCGGATGCTGGTCACTTTCCGGCGTAGCTGCTGGATGGTTCGCCCATCGTCTCGTCGACCCGCCACGGCCCTCTGCTCGGACTGGTGGGCTAGCAGGAGCGAGTCTTTCTGGGCTCGACACCTGTCGCTCAGCTCTCTGTACTGCCGCTCTAACTCGGTCTCGTGTAGCGTCATCAGGTCGATCTTCTGCTCCATCTCGGCTTTCGTCTTCAGCGATACCTTGTGGCTTTCTTCAAGGGCACTGTATTTTTCCCTCCAGAGGTCCTCCACATCTTGCATGGACTGTAAAAGTTCTGCTTCGACGCTCTGGATTCGCTGTGCCAGCTCGTCCCGCTCTGCCTCGGCCTTCCTCGCCCTGTCTGCATTAGCTTCATACCGCACGTGAGCCGGTTGCACTCCACGGGGATGGTTGTCTCGAGGGTAGCCTCCCGCTGCTCCGGGCTCGCTACCTTGGTGCCAGTTATCGCCTCCCCCATAGCTGCGCCTGTCGGTATCTCGCCTGCTTTCTTCTCGGGAGTTTCTGCGGGTGCGAGGTGGTGAGGGTGTCCTCGTTCGCTTCCTTGGTGGTGGAGTCTCGCCTTCCCATCTTCTCGCCTCCATGCGATACATCGCACTCGCCGAAGTAGGCCGCACCATCGGATCGAACGGCGTCGCTCCCCTCTCTGTTTGCTGGTATCTCTCTTCGTCGATCTCAAGACGTCGGGCAGGGAAATCCGGGTCGTCGACGGCGCTAAACGGGTGCTCCGATGGGTAGAATGGAGCCCCAGGCACGATGTGTCCGTCTTCGACTGCATAATACCCCTTCTTCCACTTGACTTGTATGCACTCGAGTTCTTCGGCATGATGTTTCATGTAGTGCATCTTCATCTCGGTAAAGTTGCAGTCTACGTAGGTGCACCGTCCGCCATGTCCCGTTCCCTTGTAGCTCAGGCACCTCCACGCGTGTATTCCCCTTCCATCGTGCAAGTCTAGGTTGTGTCGGCCCATATCTCGAAAATTCCTCTTGCAGATGCCGCAGTATCCCTCTTCTCGAAGCGAGTGTGTCGGCTGCATGCTCATGTTGCTTTCTTTTGTATCGGATGACTTGTTGACAATGGGATTAGCGGCGATTAATTCGTGATCTGTTTGGTTCGCTCAGGCGTGAGATAAAGAATGGCGTCTTTCCGCTAACTGGGTCAATCTGGTGATGCGGTTCCGGGGGTGTGGCACCCCTTGGAGACATCTGATTGGTTCTCAGGTGACCTCTGCGACACTTGTTGTTTCTCGGACTCTTTCGCCGCCGCCATCCTCCACCATCACCGCCGAAATATCTCAAGTCTCCCCGTTCTCCAGCCTCCGCGTTCCCGCATTCTATTCAGTTACTGCTTGACTGCTTGCCATCAGCTCGGTTGGTTTCTATTTCGCCGCGCGGAGATTATTTCTGTACTTTCGCCCACGGCAAATTCCTCGCTTCGCCAACTAGGTCAAACTCAGCCACTGCCGTGACGTCATGCGGGGACTCCCTCTCACGTGCGGGGAAACCCCTTGGTCTCCAGATGGGACTTCTCACTCGACTCGCCAACACTCGACGCAGCAACAGGCACAGTTCGCCGCCCTCCACAGTCTCCATTCTCCTGCAGTTTCTAACGCCAGAGCGAATCTTCTTCTCTTCTCCAGCAACTTTCTAACGCCAGAGCGAATCTTCTTCTCTTCTCCAGCAACTTTCTAACGCCAGAGCGATTCTTCTTCTCTTCTCCAGCAACTTCCTACGCCAGAGCGATTCTTCTTCTCTTCTCCAGCGATTTCCTACGCCAGAGCGATTCTTCTTCTCTTCAGTTTTCACACTTCAGAAATTTCTTTTGTCTTCACTGTTCTTGGTGGTCTGGATGATGCCTTCACCCTACTCCCCCTCTTCTTTTACGCTACAATCTCCTGATTGTTCTGGGATTTTTCTTCCGGATGCCTTCCTTTCTCGTTTCCATGGCAACCATTTCTCCCCCAGGTGTCATCATAAGGACTTTCGGTCGGACATTTTCTCTCCATCGCCTCTTCCTGCTGGTACTCAGGTGGCTGGTCACTTCCCCAAGTGGTCGAAATCACCATTCTTGAACGAAAAGACATCTAGGGGGTGTGTACACAATTTCGGATTTGGTAATTTACTTGGCGTCCTTCTCACTCTTCGGAATGACTCCTCCTCCAGCTAGACGAATATTCTTCAGTCCTCACGGTGCATTAGCTTTTGAGTTGATGTCAGCATGATCCAGGGTTGTAGGAGTTATCCTTGTTGCTGGCTAGTCTTGCCATTTCCCCTGCTACCAGCCGGCACAGCATATACACGCGTATTTCGTAGCTCGAACTTCAGTGTCTTGTCTTTCTCTATCCTTCACACTTCCATACGATCTCTCTCTGCCTTAGACCACCTGGTTTTCTTCACTCTCTATTCACACCCATAGCGCTGCGGAGCTCTTCTTTCTCTCCGCCCCAAGGTTCTCTGGGAATTTTCTTTCTCTGGTCTCACGTCGGGTTGGTCATCACCACTTTCGGAGTCTACCGATGTCGGAATCTCGTGTTCTCTCGGCTCATCCTCAGCTCCATCGGTGCTAGACCAATCCCCGGGCTTGACAAAGGTTATCAGCCTCTCTCCATTGACCACTGTTCTCTTTCCTTTCTTGTCTTCTATTCGGTACGTCACGTCGGCCATCACGTCGATCACGGTATAGGGTCCCTTGCACTTGTGTTCAAACTTGGCAGCTCTACCCTGTCTTCTAACCTTGGTGATCAGCCAGACTAAGTCTCCCACGTCTCTCCGGTGGCCCATTGCCCCCCGATCGTGCTGCAGTTTCTGTCGTCGCATTGCTTGACCGGTGACTTCTCTGGCCCGTCGGTGAACTTTAGCCAATTTCTCTCGGAGGTCCCAAGTGTGCTCCAGCTCGTCCTGCTCCACCAGGCTGGTGGGCAACTCGGACATGGTGAGTGCCAAGGGGACGGTCATCTCTCTTCCAAACAGCATCATGTGTGGTGTCTGTTGAGTGGTCTCATGCACACTGGATCGGTAAGCCATCAGGGTGAGGGGTAAGATTTTATCCCAGTTGTCGTGTTCTTCTCCTATCAGGCTTCTGATCATGGCCCCCATCGTACGGTTGAACCTCTCCACCATTCCATTTCCCTCAGGGTGATAGGCAGTAGTTCTTGTCTTGCGTATTCCCAGTAATCTGCACACCTCCTGGAACAGCGTACTCTCGAAGTTTCTTCCCTGATCGCTGTGGATGGAGACAGGGGTACCATATCTGCTGACGAAGTCATTCACCAGGGCCTCGGCTACCGTCTCGGCTGTCTCGTCCGGCAAGGCATAGGCTTCTACCCACTTGGTAAAATAACAAGTGATGACTAGGATCTTCGAGTTCCCTCTGGCTGTCTCAGGCAGCGGTCCATACATGTCTATGGCGATTCTCTCAAAGGGCGTCCCCGATCTCACAATGGTCATAGGATTCTTCCTGGTCCTGCCTCCCGGTCCCTTGGCTCTGACGCAGACCCCGCACTGGGCCAGCCAACTCCTGACGTCAGCTCGCATGTCATACCAGAAGTACTTCTCATGTAGACGTGCCACGGTTCGCTTCACTCCCAGATGAGCTGTCCACCTCTCACCGTGGGCTTGCTGTAGGAACTCTTTCCGCTTGCTCCTTGGAACCAGCACTTGAGTGTGAACTTTCGCTCCGTCGGAACTCTCCCACTTTCTGTAGATGACACCTTCTCTCATCTTCAGGCGTTGCCATTCTCCCCAGTAGGACTTGGTGGCCAAGCTGTGTTCGGATATCTCATTCCATCTGGGTCTCTCTTCCCCCCTGGCCAGCCTAGTCCAGATTGGCGCGATGTCGGGGTCTTCTTTCTGTAATTCTCTCCACTCAGCATTCGTCCACAGCGGCTGTATAGTGACCGCTGCCACCCTGTGGTTTTCCTCTGGACGAAGGCAGGTGATGTTCTCTTCCACCTCTTCAGGCGATTCACTCTCTGTACTCTTGATTTCGGGGTCGCCACTGTCGGAGCTTCTCCCCCTCTCTGGTTGTTCGTTTGGCCGTCTGCTCAAGCCGTCGGCGTTACCGTGACTCCTGCCAGCTCTGTGCACAATTTCCTTGTTGAACTCTGCCAGGGTATTCTGCCACCTGGCCCACATTCCCGTGGCGTCTTTGAAGGTTTGCAACCACCTCAAGGCGGCGTGATCTGTGCGTAGCTTGAACTTTCTTCCTATCAGGTAGTGCCGGAAATACTTGCAGTAGAAGACCACCGCCAACAGCTCTCTCTTTGTCACGCTGTAGTTCCTCTCCGACTTGCTCAGCCCCCGACTTGCATATGCTATGGGTCTCTCTACGCCGTCTTGCACCTGCGACAATACCGCCCCGATTCCCGTGGCACTGGCGTCGGTATCTAAGATGAAGTCTTCCTCACTGCTAGGGTAGGCTAGGATGGGGGCCTCCACCAATTTCTTCCGCAGTGTCTCGAAGGCAACCTGGCATTCGGTGGTCCACAAGAAGGGTCTGTTCTTCTCCGTCAGCCTATGCAGGGGACGGGCAATTGTCCCGAAATTCTGTACAAACCTCCTGTAGTACGATGCAGTCCCCAGGAAGCTGCGTACCTCTGTCTGCGTGTTGGGCACTGGCCACTCTCTCACGGTCTCGATCTTCTCAGGGTCCGTCATGACTCCCTCCTCCGTCACCACGTGCCCCAGGTAGTGTACTCTCTTCTGGAATAAGCGACACTTGCTGGGCTTGAGCTTCATTCCCGCCTGTCCTATTCTGCTCAGGATCACATCCAGGCGGTCCAGGGTCTGCTGCTCTGTTTTCCCGAAGATGATGACGTCATCCAGGTAGATGAGGCAGGTTTCCCACTGTAATCCCGACAGCACTGTTTCCATAAGCCGCTCGAAAGTACCGGGTGCTGTACTCAAGCCAAAGGGCATGACCTTCCAGGAATACAACCCCCCGCTGGTTATAAACGCGGACTTCTCTTGTGCACTCTTGGACATTCCCACCTGCCAGTAGCCGCTGGCCAGGTCAAGGGTACAAAACCACTTGCTTCCTCCCAAGGCATCTAGTGAATCATCGATTCTGGGTAAGGGGTAGGCGTCCTGGATGGTGTGGCTGTTCAGACGTCGGTAGTCTACGCACAGACGGGTCGTGTTGTCTTTCTTTTTCACCATCACCACTGGTGCCGCCCACGGGCTCGCCGACGGCTCTATCAGGTCCCTCTTCAGCAGGTCGTCCACTATTTCCTTGGCTTCTGTCTGTTTCCAAAACGGGAACCTTCTGGCCGGCTGCCGCAGTGGTCGCAGGTCTGGGGGTGTCCTGATCTCATGCTGGACCAAATGTGTCCGCCCCAGGTCGTCTGGCCCACTAGCAAAAGCATTCTGGTGTTTGGTCAGCAGCTCCGCCAGTTTCTTCTTCCCTTCCGACGACAGGTTTTCACTTCCATCTTTACACAATGGCCGCAGGAAGTCAGGCATCTTTTCTGTACATCTTTTCTCCTCTGGTTCTTTCTTGGTCTCCACGGGGACAGGTGGCTCTCCGGCCACCGGGGTTACTACTCCTGCTGGCGTGCCCTTGTAGATCGTGATAGGTTCGCTGGTGGTATTGAGGAGTCGGATGGGTATATAATCTTTGCCCACATCCACCAGTGCTTTCCCCACCATAACGCCCCTCTGTCCCATCTTCCCCTTCGAACTAGGTTCCACCAATCCTGATCCTCTCACTTTCTCCAATTCTTTCGTGCGGCCGCAGATATACCCCGTGGTCAGGATTTCCTTTCGGGGGGGTATCACCACTGTTCTGTCCGCCAGCACCTTGCAACACTTCGACAGCCCTGATATTCTCTGGCTGATGTAGGGGACTGTTTTTCCTCCCTCGAACTCGACTTGTTGAGTATGATGGTTCACCATGATTCCGCCCGCTCTCTGTAGTCCTATACCTAACACGACGTCATCGGCTATCTCGGCGATCATGAAGTGTCCTACCAATATCGTTCCACACAAATCCACTTCTAGTTCCACTTCTCCCCGAACTGTCACTGGTGATTTGTCGATGGAGACTAGCCTCTCTCTGCACTCTCTCAGGGCTAGGGCGTTTCTATTCGGATGGTTCAGGTAGACCTCGGACGAGATAATCGACTTCGTGGCGCCGGTATCCAACAAGCATTCATACTCTTTTCCTCCTATCTTTCCAATCATGTAGGGGCTCCCCTCATCTTCCCCGTCGAAGTGTATTTTCTTGGGCGTCTGTTCTACTCCTCCTGTGCCGGCCCTCCTGCCCCGGGGGCGGCACTCGGTCCGTTTCCCGACCCGGTCTTGTTGGGACAGTCTCTCGCCATGTGACCTGGCTGTCGGCAGCTATAGCACAGGAACGGCCTCTGTTGTCGTCCAGCACCCTACCATCTTCTGGGCTGCAACTTCAGGACGAGTTCTTCCAGGGCCTCTAATTTCGCTTGGATGGTGTTATCCGCAGTGGGTGTCACGGTCCCCACCTGTCGTGCTACCGTGGTCAGCAGGGGTTTTCCCTTCGGTTCTTTCGTGCCACGCCCGCTTTCGGTGCCCTCGTACTTGATGGCTAGGTGCACGGCTTCCTCCAAGGTCTGGGCATCCCCTCTGGCGGTCAAACGCTGTATCTTCTCGTCCGCAATCATCTCGATGAACGCCTTCTTCATGAGACGATCCTTCAACTTCCCCTCTGCGTCGGGGTAGGCCAGGGTGAACAGCCGTCTACACACGTCACCCAACTCCTGCAGACTCTCTTCTGGCTTCTGGCGACGCTGTGCTAACTCCATGGCGTGTTTCTCGGCCTGGTCATCCGATGCGTAGCGCTGGTCAAGAACCCTGACGATGTTTCGGTACGAGGATCTCTCTGCGTCGGACAGGTGCTGCACCACCCGCTGGGCTCCCCCCTTCATAGCCGCGATAAGGCACAGGCTTTTCTCGCTGTCGCTCCACTTGTTGAGCTTCGCTGTCGCCTCGAAGTGCATGCGATAATCCACCCATGACTCGCTCACCCCGTCAAAGCGGTCCACTCGGGCATTTCGCCAGTGCTCGGATGTCTTCGGCCGTTGGGGCTCGCCCGTTCCCTCTGGCCGTGCTGCCATGGCCCGCTGCGTCTCCGCTATCGTCTTCAGCGTTCCTCCCATCAGGGCTGCCATGTCTGCTATCACCTGTTCCATACCAATCGGCTCTCTCTCTCGCGGTGACTCTGTACCTCGGGCCGGGGCTGTCGTCCGCCCTGCCCCCACAATTCCCTTCCTGGGAAAGTCAATCACCCCGGAGCTGCTACTGGCTAACGGCACTTCCATCATGGGCACCGTAGTGTCCAACGAGGCGTTGCCCGCTCCTCTTCTACTCGCCGAGGGATGGCCTGGTGGTGCTCGTGTACCGCAATCAGCTTCCGTCCTCTGCTCGGCTCTGGAGGTCACCCGCTCCCCTGTGACGTCACGCCACCGACTCTGCATCTGACGACGAATCTCCCGCCTCTACCTTGCTATCTCTCTGAAAAACCGCGTGTCTCTCAGCTACCGGTCGCTCGGACGGCCACTCTGTCGCTCGGGTTGCACCAAATGAACGATCGGCTGATATAAAATCGTCCAAACGGGCACCCGAGATCTGTTCTCTGAAAGGGTTAACGGTTCGCTCAGGCGTAAGAAAGGTTCGCTCAATGCGTAAGGAATCGGTTCGCTCAGGCGTAAGAAAGGTTCGCTTTATGCGTGGTTTGGACGATAATTCTGTGTCTTGAGGTGGACTCAATGCCACTTTTGGTGAATGTTCTCGCCCAAACTCCGATCCCGATCTGTTGGCCGCCGCCATCGCCAGTGACTGCACCGCCAGCCACGGCTGCGTGATGTCTACCCCCTCGAGCCGCAACGCACCGTCCACCTGTTCCTCCACCACCTCGACAATTTGCCTTCGTTCCGCTTCACCTTCCATCCCCACTGATTATTACTACCAACTGTGAGTTCGTTCCGACAAAAAGTTTCGAGAATTTCGCCGATAGTGCTAAACACTATCCCACCGCTGTCACCAAAGAAGAGTGTGCTATATGTAGCGGAATGGATCCCTGGCCGAAGGGATGATCCGACTGACAAACAGAATCACCTTACTTAAATAAAAGGTTTCTTAGTTCTCTCTTGAAATGAAATAAAGCTCAGTTGGGTTTTCTGACTCTTACAATAACGCTTAGCGAAGGTTGGGGATGGATGTGGTGTTGAAGAGAAGACGGGACGAGCAAGTATAAATCAACAATACAGTTTAATCATCACAGTACAATATACATACCACCGCACTCGTTCTCTATACAGCAGCACCAACACAATAAGTCCACTCTATGTAAATGACCAGCTCAACATCACAAGTCCACAAAAAGTTTTTGATCTCTCTAATCTCTGGTCTCAATGTCTGGTAAATCCGGATGTAAATACACACTCTGCTCAGCTACAGTTCTTCTCTATGCTGTCATCATAATCCTCTCTATATACACATAATAATCCGTGAACAGCTTCGGTCTCTTTCTGGCTACTTGACCTTGTAATCGTTACTCTCTGGGTAGTCTAAATCCAGCTCTCAAGCACCTTAATCCGTCTGTAAACACCTCTGTCGTTAACTTTACTTCTACTCTACTCTAACTCTAATCTAAGACTTCTCACTTCAACGATCTATTCTAGACTGACGTGATTTCGAATCTAACCTAGTTTCCCGCCCTTCCTTCCAATCGCACGCGCGGTACATCAATCGTTGAGGCCGCACGAGCGCTACGTCACAGAGCACTCGAAATAACTAGATACTTTGTCGCACGTCTAAATGCTAGGCTCTGCGAAGGCGGAGACCCAGCTTACAATAATAGAAGTGACGGAACATGACCTGTTTCTTAGCCCTGGGGTCATTCCGTCACAATATATAAGGGAGCAGAAAATCATTTTAGTACGCAGAAAATGAAAAGTCTTGGTCAATCTTTACATAAAAGCTTGCACCAAAATAGAATGTGGTTGCTCATCTATTACTAAGATGAAAGGCTCAATTAAAGAACGAAGGTCCCGAGCCCCTTAATCACTACTGGTCCAAAAGCGCTACTAAGTCCAACTTTCAAGAACAACCTGCGAATGTTTAGTTTAATTTTCACGCAATAGATGACAGCACAATATCATTGCCAAAAGTTGGTGCTGTGATTCATTTCTAGTGTCACTTCCTAATACATATCTTATCAGCACATATATACGTAGCTATTACAAACGATATACAAAACAAATCTGGACAAAACATGAATGTAGTATAGTTTTTCGGCGGAATATAACTTTTTGCAGATGTCCGGAACTTTCTATAGTCCAAGTATAGTTTCTTGGAGAATTGACACAAAGCACCTAACCTTGGAATGAAGACTTCCGGTTACCTCGAGTTGCAGCAAGTCGAACGCAACGTAAATAGAAGGGTCGGACATCTCCATATTTATCGACAGTAGAGAAAGATGGAGGAAAATGCCGAAACTCTATCGCGAGATGCGCTGCAGTGGGTTTTCGGCCACTCGAATTTCCGAAGTGACCTGCAGAAAGAAGCCGTTGAAGCGGTGGTCAGAGGTAGGTTACGAAAAACCTCTCAAAAGTAAACTGAGTTTCAGAAGCAGCATGTCAGAAAGTTGAAAAGCTCACCACTGGCACTGTGGCATCTGGCATGGTCAGCTGTTGAGCAGCGTGTTAAGGTCAACGTCATACATGGTATCCTACTTAGAGCATAAATAATTTGGTAACAAGAGAATTCGTCACCACGCACTTTAAATTAAGATTTTGGCCCATGTAATTGCAAAGCAAATCACTTGAATCAGTATATTTCTTCATTTATTTTCGTTAACAGTAAAACATTGTTTAAGTTTTGCGCATTTCTTTGATTAAGTGCACCAACTAAACCACTCAGATAAGTGCTTAATATGACGTCAAATCTAAGCTTTAAATGCTCGCGCAGCTCAATAATAAATATGCATTCCCCTTTAAATGCTGTGACAAAGTTACAAATTTGTTATCCGTGGCGTCATTCTTTGCTTGTATGTAAATCGCGTAAATGTATTGGAAGTAGGGGGGTTGGGAATCGGTTGCAATTTCACGATCAATAATCAGTTGCAGCCAACCAATCGATTATCGATCATAATCAGTTTGCCCCCCCCCCCCTGACTACACAAGCTATATGTATACACAAAGCTTCTAAACAGGCCACTTGTCCCCTTCAGGGATAATGGGTTATTGGGTTTAAGTTACGCCTGAAGACTTGGGTGGTGGATAATGTCAGCTGAGGCCTCTGGTGTTGAGTGGAAGCTGAGGGCGGAGCGCAGCGTAGCCCGAAGCTTTCACGAAAACACCAGTGGCCGAAGCTGACATTTCCACCACCCAAGTCTGAAGGCTTAACTTAAACCCATTTATAGCGGGTTTTATGATATATTTTACTTATATTTCAAGCGTTATTCGATCATATTTGCTTATACTAGACTGTTGACCTACATTTTGAATAACCCGGGTGAGAGCAGAGGCTTCTGGGTAAATTTCAGGTCAAAGGTCACAGGGTCACAGAAGCTAGAACACCTCTTGGACACTGAATCCTGAGTTTTAATCTTTTAAAGATAGAAAGGTTTAAGTACCACAATCAGCTAATTACTCTGTAAACAGTTTCAATGAATGTTTTGGCAGGAAGCATTTATTTATGTAGCCTTTCTGGTTACTGTCAGGGGTCATGTCAGGGGTCGTGACCTTTGGAGGCCGGGTGGATTAGCCGGGTGGATTGGCCGGGTGAGCCTCCAATGGTCAAAATGCACTTGGTGGCAAATAATAATGTTCACTAAATCACCTTGACAACACGCTATAAAATCCAACTAACTGAGAGCTTACCACTGGCTATAGTCTGTCTAGACCCTCCGTGCCGTAACGTTACGGCCCTATGCTATTGTTGCTCTGACGGGCCTCACCTATACGGCAAGTTAGTCCTCCAATGCAAAAAAATGGAACCTGGGTCGGTGTATTGTGATGAAAACACTCCGTCACTAGTTTGATGGACAAGTTGTAGGAATTAAGTTAATAAAGGCTCTTAAGGGCCAGATTTTTGAATAAAGTTCTTAAACTGCAATAAAAGTGTTTTTTTCTGACTTGTTCCCTCGGTCGCCGTAGTCTGCCAGAGCGGTAGTAACGTAAGTTGGCCGCGCACGTCGTAAAAGTTTATCTAAGTTCAATTGTTGGACGGCACGTGGACGTGTGTTGGTGTTTGGAGATAACGCAACAACTCGTCTGACAACGCGAGAATTAGCGGCCATTTTGCGGATAGGAGGCCTTCTTCCATGTACCTCCATAAAAAGTTAAGATTTTTCCAAAAAGGAGGAGGTGAGTAAAATAAAATATTGTCTTGAATGATAAATAAACACTGGTCTTCAAATACAAGTAAGTTTTATTTCAATCAAATGTGTCAGTGCAAAATCACGTGTCAGGTTCCAAAAAATTCAACGTGAGGACCCAAGGTTGCCCCCACTGCAAACGGAACGGACAGCCTAAGGGGGCAAGTCTCCTGGTCTATAGTCTGTCTGACTCGAGTTTGGCAATCACTTTAGCCACTTTTTTGTGACAAAACGTTCGAGTTTTCCATCCAAACTTGGCAAACATGTTAGGAGCACTACTACGTGTATGTATAAACATATTTTTTGTCTCAACTCCGCAAAATCTTGATTTTGCTCATTAGGTCCCATTGTAAAATGTGTCCATTGCCAACAATACGATCTCGCGTGTTTGGATTGTTCGCAACAGACAAACATGCGAGATCGTAGTGTCAGCAATGTGCACATTTTACAATAGGAACTAATGAGCAAAATCAACATTTTGCGGAGCTGAGACAAAAAGTATGTTTGTACATGTATACACGTAGTAGTGCTCCAAAGAGGTTTGCCAAGTTTGGATGGCAAACTCGAATGTTTTGTCACAAAAAAGTGGCAAAAGTGATTGCCAAACTTGAGTCAGACAGACTATAGCCAGCTAAATTCGGTTTCACAAAGAATCCTAAGTCAGTGGTTATCCTGTTGCCATGTAGAGAAATGATTCTAAATGGCTAGCCTCCTAAGTGCAGGCTAGCCATTCAGGACAATGTGTAGGCTGCACATATACTAATTCCTTCCTTCGTACCTGACCTGGCGCCAGTTTCCAAGGAAAACCGACAATGCACCTCACGGCACGTGCAGATTATCATTCTTGAACTTGCACATAAGAGGTTTTATGCGGGCTAAGTTTTAGCTAGTTAACTTTTTCTTCATGAAGAGGTCGCTGACAAGTCACTCAGCATGTTTAGCCTGAGTCCTTCTGAGATGGGAGAGTAAAATGGATTTGCAGCTTGAATGAAAATACTTCTCTCTCTCTCTCTCTCACTTTCTTGGAGTGGCTGTTGCATTTGCAACTTAAAAATATGATAAGTTTCTCTCGGAATCAAGTCAACTCGCACCAAGACCAAGTTCATCCACTCTTGTCACAAATCTGGATCTTGAGATCCAGTGTCTTAGCCAGGATCTAGAAACTGGGTGCCTAAAATTGGCAGTTGTAAACATTTTGGGCGTCCAAATTTTTAAGGGGGATCTCAATATACTCATATGATATTTCAACCATAAACATGTATAAATTCATCAAAATAAGGCATGATATCATTAAACAATGTCATGGGAATTATAAGGAGATGAGAAAATTCAATTATAAGCTTCAGATTGAGATTTTTAGAAATTCCAGGGCATATTTGGATTTGGGAGGGAATGGTCTGTATTCCAATGCATGATCATTTTCCAAAAAGAATTTGCTGACTGATGTCATAGGTTCACAGACATACTGTGATGAAACTAAGGGAGATGCAACATGAACCAAAAGTATTATATAGTACCATTAAGTACTCAAAAAGATCCTGAAGGGAGAATGAAATAAGTGAGTGTGTGGCGTCACTGATCC
This sequence comes from Maea johnstoni, assembly GCA_963942565.1. Classification (NCBI taxonomy): domain Eukaryota; kingdom Metazoa; phylum Annelida; class Polychaeta; order Spionida; family Magelonidae; genus Maea; species Maea johnstoni. The sequence goes on from OZ012690.1 coordinate 24,644,822, forward strand.
TCTCGGATAATGCAAAAGGCATGTAGACAGTGTCACACTTAAGTATATAGCTAACAGTGCCACCAGGCTGTTGTGGTCCCTACTGGTGCTACTTGTATTGTGATGACATCAGTTTGCTAAATTCAATCTTACCTGGTTGACTTGAACAGCACGCTAAATTGATTGCTATCCTTGATTTGTATGGATAATAAAACAAATTGGAAAGAAAATGGTGACTTTTTTCCTGTGTACTCAATAAAGATGGTGTGAATCATATGGAGGAATTTCATAATTGTGTACGGAATGTCTTCTCTCACACTTACAGAAAAACATACATTCCCTTTTATTTGAACACTTAACAGATACAGAGTGGGTTCATGGAACCTCTACAGTGCAAAATGCTAATTATCTTTCTAAGAATTATCATTTCTCTTTAGTTACACTTAAAGGCAATGAGATAGATCTACCTCCCTGTTTAAATGTACCCCCTTCAGGGCTCGAAATTAAGTTTTTTTCCAGGGAGCCCAATTGCATCTTCAAAAGCTACCAGAAGGTGCTGTGTATAGAAACCAGTACATTTTTGGGCTCCCAGCACACCCTAATTTCGAGCCTTGCCCTTATACCCAAAGAACCCCTTACACAGAAATCGTGGATCTTCCCCTGTTTGAAGGTTTTATTATATATTTGTAGCTACAAATGTGTTATTTTGTGTAATTGCAGGCCAGCTGGATGTGTTCATCTCCATGCCAACAGGGGCAGGCAAGTCTCTGTGCTACCAGCTGCCCGCCATTCTTGCCGAGGGGGTCACCCTGGTGGTGTCCCCCCTAATCGCTCTCATCCAGGACCAGATCGAGCACTTGACGGCCCTCAAGATCGCCGCCGAGACCCTCAACTCAAAAATGAGCACTGCCGATAGGACTCGTGTCGTTGACGATCTCAAACTCAAAAAACCCAAGACGAAATTACTGTACATCACACCGGAGCAGGCTGCGACCCAGACCTTCCAGGTGTTAGCCACTGCATTGTACAAACGTGGACTACTTTCGTACTTCGTCGTGGATGAAGCACATTGTGTTTCGCAATGGGGACATGATTTTCGGCCAGATTACCTGAAGCTTGGAGCTTTGCGAAAGCGGTACCCTAACATGCCATGTGTTGCACTTACTGCCACGGCAACACCTCACGTTGTTGAGGACATCATCAAATGTCTGGATCTTCGGCAACCCCTAGCCAGGTTTAAGTCGGGATCTTTTCGCTCCAATCTCTTCTATGAAGTAAAGTGTAAGGAGATGATTGAAGACCCCTACCAGGACTTGAAGGACTTTGCCTTAAAATCACTAGATGTTTCTGCCAAAGAAATGAAAGAAGGAGAACCAAATTGGGTGAGTATTTGAACAATTACCAAGGAGGTATTGTGGCTGGTAGTGGTAGGGCAAGTAGCCATAATTCCAGTCCTACTCAAATCTCAATCGATTTAGCCCTTCAACATTTTTCAAGTAGGCAAATAACCAAAGAGAAAAGTTTATGGAATTTCAAATATCAAAGTACTCATAATTATTTGTTGAAATCATTTCAGTACTATTTATTTGGTTGTGAGTATAATTATGCATTTTCACTCAATTTTATACAAGCTACAAGCCGTTTTACTTATTGGATTTTAGGGCTACCACAAATATTGTCATACTCAGATATAATGAATTTACCAAGTCTAGACTGGACGGAAATATTTCTTGTTCTGGATATTTTTTTTCTAAATGTTACAGGAAAGTAGGCCAGTAGGCAAGACTGGACAGTAAAGGGCTTCCTAATTTTCTTGTTTATTTCTGTGTGTTTGTAGTTCTAAGGAGAAGGGTTGTGGTATAATCTACTGCCGTACGCGAGATGCGTGTGGGGAGGTGGCCAGTAGGCTGTCCAGGAAAGGGCTGTCTTAATTTTCCTGTTTATTTCTGTGTGTTTGTAGAAGGAGAAGGGTTGTGGTATAATCTACTGCCGTATGCGAGATGCCTGCGGTGAGGTGGCCAGTAGGCTGTCCAGGAAAGGACTGGCTAATTTTCTTGTTTATTTCTGTGTGTTTGTAGAAGGAGAAGGGTTGTGGTATAATCTACTGCCGTACGCGAGATGCCTGCGGTGAGGTGGCCAGTAGGCTGTCCAGGAAAGGGCTGTCTTAATTTTCCTGTTTATTTCTGTGTGTTTGTAGAAGGAGAAGGGTTGTGGTATAATCTACTGCCGTATGCGAGATGCCTGCGGTGAGGTGGCCAGTAGGCTGTCCAGGAAAGGACTGGCTAATTTTCTTGTTTATTTCTGTGTGTTTGTAGAAGGAGAAGGGTTGTGGTATAATCTACTGTCGTACGCGAGATGCGTGTGGGGAGGTGGCCAGTAGGCTGTCCAGGAAAGGACTGGCTAATTTTCTTGTTTATTTCTGTGTGTTTGTAGAAGGAGAAGGGTTGTGGTATAATCTACTGCCGTACGCGAGATGCATGCGGTGAGGTGGCCAGTAGGCTGTCCAGGAAAGGACTGGCTAATTTTCTTGTTTATTTCTGTGTGTTTGTAGAAGGAGAAGGGCTGTGGTATAATCTACTGCCGTACGCGAGATGCATGCGGGGAGGTGGCCAGTAGGCTGTCCAGGAAAGGACTGGCTAATTTTCTTGTTTATTTCTGTGTGTTTGTAGAAGGAGAAGGGCTGTGGTATTGTCTACTGTCGTACGCGAGATGCGTGTGGGGAGGTGGCCAGTAGGCTGTCAAGGAAAGGACTGGCTGCCAAGGCCTACCACGCAGGACTGACTGGGAAGACGAGGACCCAGGTCCAGGAGGACTGGGTGGAGGGCAGGACAGCGGTGATTGTCGCCACGGTCAGCTTCGGCATGGGTGTGGATAAGCCAAATGTCAGGTAGAGTCAACATTCAATTTTCCACCTTCACTCTAGTGAAGGTATACAGAAATATTGTATTAGATTTTTGATATTAATAATGATAATAATTATAATAATAATAATGATAATAATTATAATAATAATAATGATAATAATAATAATAATAATAATAATAATAATAATAATAATGAATAATAATGAATAATAATAATGATAAAAAAGAAAAAAAAATATTTATAATATTAATAATAGTAATGATGATAATAATAATAATAATAATAATAATAATAGTACTAGTAATGATAATAATCAAATAATGGTAATAATAAATAATGATTATGATAATGAATATGACACTGATGCAAATACTTTGGACTAATCAGAAGAACCAACATTTTATATTTTCTACCTTTACTTCAGTGAAGATAGACTCAAATATTGCATTGGATTTTTATAATAATGATGATGATAATAATGATAATAATAATAATAATAATGATAATAATAGTGATGATTAAAATAATAATAATAATAGTAATAATAATCATGATAATCAAATAATGATAATGGATATGGCACTTATGCAAATACATTGGACTGATCAGTAGAACCAACATTTTATTGTCCCTGCATCTAAAGTGTAGATAAATGTTTCAAAATGTTTGAAATAGTGCCTTGGGAGTGTGTTTAACCCCTCTGTACTTTAGCTAATTTAGATTCATGTGGTTGACCCCTTAATATTTTTAGCTATTAAATTTAGATTCATGTGCTAAACCTAGGGCTGTCATTGATGAGAAATTTTTACCGATTTAATAATTAATGAAATTATTACCGATATGGTACTTCAATCTGATTCATATTTATGTTACCTGTAACTGCTGATCTTTACATCATCACCAGTAGGGTTGCATACCGGTACTCGGGTACCGATAAGAACCGAGATTCATTTAGAAAAGAAACGGTATTTTACCGTTTCGTTGAGAACCGGTACTAAAAGGCACCGTTTCGTTTTTGAATACTGCTTCGTTTTCAACAGATTAAACAATTTGTTACTGCCAATCCAATGCGGCTATGACGCATTGTGTGCTGATTCCCGCCGAAAGAGTTATAGACACACTGTCTGGAATAGAATTCGGCGAAAACACGATACAATGTAACATCCCACGCACGTTCACAGTGCGTAGTGGCGATCATTTGCTTCGGTTAACTTTGTCAATGTCCGTCTCAATCGTTGGTTCTGTTCCCCAATTCTACTATTGATTGTTGTCATAGAATTGAGGAATGGAACCACACTTGTTAGCGACATGAATGTCGTAAAAAAGCCGATCAGGCCTCGGAGATCAGAGGTACAGTTTCACTGTTAACGATACCGATACCACTGGTACCGTTTCGCCGGTACTGGTATCGTACCGTTTCGTGTTAACGGTATGCAACCCTATTCACCAGTAATGTGCTCATTTGCCATGGCGGCGGTTTGCGCTATTGATTCTCCCACACATGCGTATATTGCATCTGTGTGGCTTTCACCGAAGTCCTGTGTTGAGGGGCATGAAACTATCAATCGCTTATTTGTAGTATGCATCAGTGCGGTGTCACTACCCAACCCAACTTACATATGAATCGATATCTTAGGACGTCCAAGATATCGATAATCGGCAGGGATATCTTGTTGGTCCATCGATTTGTGCAGTATCAATGACAGTCCTAGTTAAATCCCCTCTGTATTTTAGCTAATTTAGTTACATGTTTTTGACCCCTTTGTATTTTTAGCTTATTTAGATTCATGTGTTTAACCCCCTCTGTATTTTTAGCTTATTTAGATTCATGTGTTTAACCCCCTCTGTATTTTACCTTATTTAGATTCATGCGTTTAGCCCCCTTTGTATTTTGACTAATTTAGATTCATTTGTTTAACCTCCTCTATAGTTTTAGCTTATTTATATTCAAGTATTTAACTCCCAGGTCTCTGTATTTGTAGCTAATTTAGATTCTTGTGTTTAACATATATTTTAGCTAATCTAGGTTCATGTGTTTAACCCCCTCTGTATTTGTGATAACCTAGCTTGCCTGTTTACATAGGTTTGTTGCTCACTGGACGGTTCCTAAGTCTATGGCAGGATACTACCAAGAAACAGGACGAGCAGGCAGAGACGGACTACAGTCCTACTGCCGAATGTACTACTCCAAATCTGAGAGGGATACAATAGCCTTCCTTATTAAAAAAGAGGCTATTGAGAAAGCGGTAAGTAAACAGATATTTACAATCCTAGTTAGAATTTACTACTCCAAATCTGAGAGGGATACGATAGCCTTCCTTATTAAAAAAGAGGCCATTGAGAAAGCGGTAAGTAATCTGATATTTACAATCCTAGTGTAGAATGTACTACTCCAAATCTGAGAGGGATACAATAGCCTTCCTTATTAAAAAAGAGGCTATTGAGAAAGCGGTAAGTAATCTGATATTTACAATCCTAGTGTAGAATGTACTACTCCAAATCTGAGAGGGATACAATAGCCTTCCTTATTAAAAAAGAGGCTATTGAGAAAGCGGTAAGTAAGCAGTTTTTTACAATCCAAGTGTAGAAAGTACCACTCCAAATCTGAGAGGGATACAATAGCCTTCCTTATTAAAAGAGAGGCCATTGAGAAAGTTGTAAGTAAGCAGTTATTTACAATCCTAGTGTAGAATGTACTTCTCAAAGTCTGAGAGGGATAGTTTTCCTTATCCTCATTAAAAAGAAGCTGTTGACAAAACTTAACAAATAAACATTTTACTGTCCTTTTGTAAATTGTCCTAACAGCATTCCACAGAATAATCGGAATAGCCTCTACCCTGTTTGGGTGGAAGGAGGGTATGATAAAGTAAGAACATTTGTTTTAGGCCCAATTTAGAACCTTTTGCAATTTTGGCATTTCAATCTTATTCACTTGTCTCAAGCACTTTTATTTTCAACCATTGATATAAATGTGATCTTGCCCTTTAGCCTTAGTAGTTTGATAATGAAAAGTTATGAAACTAATTATTTCATCCTTTGCCTGTTTTGTTCTTTTTTTTGCAGAAGAGGAAGAAGAGACATGGAGAGGAAAGCTCGCACTCCAAGGCTTCAATGAAGAGCTTTGAGATTATAGTCAAATTGTGTGAAAAACCTGAGTAAGTGAATTATAATTAACAGCCATCCTAACCCTTAAAACTCCCAACCTCAGACTTAGTTTTCATTGATGCATTTACGTTTAAATACTGTTATACAGGCAACTTCGCTTAAACCGGTATGAATGGGACCAAGCCGTGGTTTATGTGTAACCAGTCTAAAATAACTATATATTGTACATGTGCACTTACTGGAACCATGTGACGCCATCTTTGCCACTGTGCACTGGCTAGGCGGTGCATGCACAGTAAAATTCTGCACATGGCGCTATCTGGCTCATGTGCAGGATTTTAATAGTAAAATACTATAGATGGGACCCATATTTTGGTCCGGTTTGGGCAGTCCCTACTATATCAAGATACAGACATGGTGCTATAGCCAAATACTTTGGTGAGAGGTTACCTGACTGCAGTAAAACCTCTAGTTATTGCGTTCAACCATTTAGATATAAGCAATAAAAATCACACTTGTCTCCTATTTTCAGGTGCAGGCATTGTGCTATATTATATATAGCCAAATACTACCTGACTGCAGTAAAACCTGTAATTATTGCTTTAACCCTTCTAATGCTGAGGCTACTTTTGTCATAAGCACAAGAATGCAAAGATTTTTGAAAACCATCAGAACCCTGTCATGTTGGTTTTCATTGGAAAGCTTTCGCTGAGTACTTTCATATGAGTACCCATGTGCCAAGGTTTCAATCATTTTTCAGGTTTTTGCATCATTTTGTATTGGCCAAATTTGCCACCAGCAGCATAAGGGTTAAACCATTTTGATATAAGCAATAAAATTTGTCTGCTATTTTCAGGTGTAGACATGGTGCTATAGCCAAATACTTTGGTGAGGAGAAACCCACGTGCAATAAAGCCTGTGATTATTGCCGTAACCCCATTAAGGTGGACACAGAGGTGGAGCACATGTTGAGAGGAGTATACGCCAACTCCAACCCCAAGAAGCGTCAGGGTAAAACAGGTATCAAGGAGGACAGTGGAGAGGTTGACGGAGACCTGTATGGAGGCGGACGCAGAGGTGCTAAACAGTCAGTATTAACTACTCTTTCTTTGAAGCAAATGCAATACAATCACTTACTGTATACTGCTTTAATTTGGTGTACTAAAATTTCGCTTTACAGCCCTGCTGGAGGGTATTGGTGCTACTTTAAATTCGCACATTCAAGCACTCAAACAAAGCAGATGCAAAGCAGGATATTTATTTGAAGGATGTTATTTGGGCGCTATCATAGGGAGCGCGATAATAGCGAAAATTAAATGCCCGTAAAAAATACCAGTTTTACAGTAATCAAGGGCATATTTTGTATGAAACTTCAAAGTAGGTATGTACACAGGGTCTTAGCCAGGATTTATAAACTGGGTGCACACAATTGGCAGTTATTGAAATTTTGGGCAGCTTATTTTTCATGGGAGAGCACAATAAACTCATATTACAACCATAAACATGTATTTACTTATTGAAATTAGGCATACTATCCTAATGGGAATTATGAGGTGAAAAAATTCAATTGTATGCTTGAAAAGACTTATAAAGATATTGCTCACAAAATAATTGGGATTGAGGGGTGATTTCTTTAGGGTTTGGGTGTCCAAATGATGCCCAGATGCCCTGCAGGCTAAGGCTATGTATATACCTCCTAACTCAGCCTAGACATCTGCTTCAAAATTTTTTGAACCCATGTTGTATTCCTTGGCTATTTTCATAAGTGATGTAGATTCACACAATACTCTTAGTCTGAATGGTTCAAAATGGAGTATTTGAAACCTTATATCACAATCAGATCACAGTTAAAGTATATATATGCATGTAACTTTATCACAGTATTTCTTATTAACATATTATTCCTAAGTTTTACTTGATTTGGAACGTTCTTATGGTGTTCTGGCCACCAAATCGAAACAAGGACACAAATCTTTTTTCTTTTTCTTTTTTTTTTTTTTTTTGAATTTAAAACAAAAATTCAATTTTGATTATTCATTTTTTTTTCAATATCTGGATCTAAATATTTTCCCGAAATGTTTTGTGCTAGATACTGAGAATATCATTCCATTCTGCTTTAGGGATATGGACGCGGCGGGCGATGAGGAGGAGGAAGATGATGATGGGAACCGGCGCTTGGCCCAAGAAAAGTACGAGCAGAAAGAGAAAGAAAAAAGACACAGGGTGTTGCAGGATGAGTTTAAGAAAAGACGAGGGGTGAGTAGAACTTAAGTGACTTGTCTGGTTGTTGAATAGAAGCTAGTAATTTGCTACTAAATATCACCCTTAATGACCCTAAGCTATATAGGCTGTCTGACCCAAGCTTTGCTGACTGGTTTTTCCTCTGTTTTGTTACAAAAAGCTCATGTTTGCCATTCAAAGTTGGCAAACCTTTTAGGAGTATCAACTTCTGTGTATATATACCTAATTTTTGTCTCAACTCCGTAAAATGTTGATTTTGCTCATTTGGTCCCATTGTAAAATTTGCCCATTGCAAACAGTACAAATGTAAGCGATTTTGTGTGGAATTTTACAATGGGCGCCAGGAGTAGTAGCACCAAGAAGCCAATTTATTTACTCATTTTCTTGCAGGGGAATGCTGTGAATGGTGGAGGGGCCCCCCAGGTGGAGGAGTCGGAGCCGCCGCCCGAGGACTGCCCCTTGAGGAGCCCCAAATCCAAGAGGATCTCCAAGCTCACCTGGAAGGGGAGAACTCATTGTCTTCAGATGCTGGAGGACGCACTACGGAATAACTACTCCAAGTACTACGCAGGGAATACAGTAAAAATCGCTGCATCGGACTATGAACCGAGGTGCTGTGCCATAGATCTGGAATATGAGGTTTTTCAAGGCTCAAAACTTGCCAATATCTACAAGGTGAATGTGATGAAGAAGACCAGGGAGATTAAACAGTGTTCGCAGTCGGAAGAGTTGCACATCTCGCTTTATCCCAAGATGAACCATGGCGTGGGTCTGCCATCCTCTTCAACTGAAAAAAGTGAGGAGAAGGACAAATATCCAGGACTTGTAACGGCGTCACAGCTGCTCAGTTTGCAAACGCAGGATCGTGAAGATCACGAACATGTCAGCAGTGACCTTGACCCTTTGCGGAAAGGTGAACACTTAAGCAATGGCATAGACCATTCACCTGATCAAAGTTATTCAGGTCAAGGTCATGGTTATTCAGCTCAAGGTCATGACCCAGATGACCTTGGGTCTACTCCGACTCGTGATGAAAATGTATATAGTGACGATGAGGATAATTCAAGGACTACATTGACAAACAATAATATGCATAATTCTGATCAATCGGATGGAAATGAACATAATACAAATAGTGGGAGTAATGACATTACCAAAGAATCGGCACCAGTGATAAGTAAAGCGGTGCCAAAAATTACTTACTTCTTTGAAAGGACTGGTGTGGACCAGAATGGACACAATGATGGAGAAGGGGCTGAGGACGACACTGCAGCGCCACCTATTGTACAGAATAGAAACAAAAGAAGATCTATATGGGAAGAGGTGTGTACTTGTTTGATTCGTAAAGTTATTGGTTTTATTGGTTGAAGCCCTATATAGCTGGTCATGAAATATTTATCTCCAAAATTGTTCTTGTGCATTAAAAAGAGATACTTTATATTTTGACTGCTCTATAACTCAATACTGGAGAAGCTTCAGTTTTAACAAATATTTGCCAATGAGAGAAATGACTAATTCATGATCTATGGGCAGGAACTTAGGCAGGACCCGTCCAGCCTGTCTTTTGGACAAAAAAAACTCCTTTTGGAACAGGCAAAAATTCCTATGAAGAATTTTCAATTTTGACTTTTTGGGGGTAATAACCAGGTATATACAAACAAACCATCTTCAAGGACATAACTGATGTGTAAATTGCCCTTTTTGACACAATAGGCGTATAAATGGTATTGGTGGGAGGATTTCAAGTAAATTAGTAGCTTAATCTGGACGGGCAAAACTTTTAGAATTGATGTAAACAGTTCTGGACAGTCATTCTTGAAATCCTGGCTAAGACCCTCTCTATGGGTTGTTTCTAGTGATGTCATTGATATGAAATTTTATCGATTCGATTAATTGATATATGTTTCGATTCGATTCGATTCGATTCGATACACCGTAACGTGCTCGTAGGACACAATTATTTGTGGGGATGTCACTGATATCCCCTTTTTTCAATTTGATTAATTGCTATACTCTTTCCGATATATATCGATAGGATTGGATTCAGTTCGATAACCTGTGTCATGGCCATATGCCTGAGTAAAGTACACCATTCCTTCCAATTTCTCTTACAAAAGCCATAGAAAATAGTTCAATATTTAGTCAGAGTTTCAATTTGCTTTAGTTTAAGAGGAAAATATCTGGGAAAGGTGTATTTTTTATTAATAATCATACGCCGTTATTGGGGTGCAGAATATCGATTATTTCGATTCGATACCCAACCATTCGATTCGATTTAATTGACAAAGTGAAAATGTCGATCGATCGATTTGTCGACTATCGATGACATCCCTAGTTGTTTCAACTGAGATGGATTGTCTGTTTATTGTGATGGCAAACTGGGAAGTGATTTTGTTTTTCGAAATGGTTTTTTTTTTTTATATAAACCTTTATTGACCTCAATAGCAAATACAATGCTAATCTAGGAGGTACAAAAAGAAAACAATAAAAAAGACAAAATAAGACAATTCAAACATCAACATTAAAGTAACATGGAAATATTTGCAATGGTCAAAAGTGACAGTGAGTGAAATAACAGAAAAAAGGCAATTACAGGATAAACGCCACTAAGAGAACCTGTTTGAGTCAGATATAAACAGTTGGACTTCTCTGAATACTTTGGTGTTTTCTTCCTCTGATAATTGTTGATGTCCTTTTAATAAGAGCTCAAGTGAGATTTTTATTCCCGAACCCACTAACATTTCTGAAATTGCATTCGAAATGGTTGTAGTATAGTTCTTATTTTTAGCAAGAGGTGTCACTATTGTATTGTAATGATCAATCACCAACGCTAACTTACATTGTATTGAAAAATCAGCGCACTTAACTAAATTTATTAATTCTTTACGGAATCCTGTCCTTGTCAATTTTGTATCTAACAGAGTTGGCCCATCAAGATTGCAATATATGTTTTCATTTTGTTTGGCTCAAGTTTATTCAAGCAAAGTTCTTGAACTTGAATCTCACAGCTATGTCATTATAAAAAGAGCCAAATCTTGGTGAACATGATAAAGGGACAACTTCATAACTTAGTATCTAGACCTGATTTGTGTCATCTGAGGGGCCAATCTCGTATGTTACTGTTATGCCCTGTACCAGTACCATATTACAGTGAAATATTGGCCTCACTGCACTAATATAGAACAGAAGATTTCTGGCTTGTAAGGGCAAGTTTTACAGCCCAACTGATATAATTTGATAAGGTACATGTCTAACTTGTAGATTTGCCCAATGCTGGTTGGTGACATTGGTTGAGTGGTTTATTATATTCAAAAGAAATTCTGAAGTGTGACCTTTCCAAGCGCAGTGTTATAGCATACAGACCCTTAGCCAGCAGGGCATTTGGGAGACATCATTCATGTGCTCATTATAGCATTTCAAGTAATTCAAAATTTAACACTCAAGTACCTCTTTTTAATATAATAAAACATTCAACCATTGTCACTCGCCAGCATTTGGCAAATCTACAACTCAGACATGTACCTAATAGAATGATATCAGTTTGGCTGTGTAACTCTCCTTTACCCTTCCAATACTAAGTCTATTTTGTCCGAAGCACAAGGATGCAAAGATTTTAGAAAAACATCTAAACCTTGTCATGTTGGTATTCATTGGATAGCTTTCGTTAAGGTTTTCTACATCATTTTGTATTGGCCAAATTAGCCACAAGCAGCATAAGGGTTAACATGCCAGAAATCTGCAGTTCTAAAATTAGCACAATGAGTCCAAGTCTTTGCATCATGTAATATTGTACTGTGTAGGCCATAACATATAATCAGTAAAATGAGAAGTTAGCCTGTTTAGAATACACAAACTGGGTCCAATCACTACGCTGCTGACTTGTCGACTAAACCCATTTACGCAATACTTCAGTGAACTCATACAGGGTATTATGCTGCAGGGACAAAGCTAGGTCTTTTGGACAGTTTCCTTAAAAACTCTTTTAGACAGGCAACAATTTCCAGGAAGAAATTTCAATTATGACTAATAACCATATCTTTTTCAAACAAACCATCTTCTAAGAGATATCTAAAGTGTAAATTGCCCCTTTTGAAACAAGAGGCTACTGAATGTACTTTTGTGAGTGCTTTTTTGGACAGGCAGGTTTATAACATGTCTGGGTGCATCCTCAAGTGAACTGAAATGTGTTTCTGGGTGCATCCTTAGGTGAACTGAAAAGGGGGTATCTGGGTGCACCCTTGGGTGTACCGGTCAAAATAGGGTATGCGGCTTAATCTACCCTTTTTCTCCCTAGTATAAGTCCCTTTGCTGAACATGAATCTAATTTTTGAATGTAACAAGCTTGTTACTTAATCTCCTCACCAGCTGAGTGGTTCCCTATTTCAACCAACTAAGCAGTGTCAACAATAGGATCAAAGTAATAAAAACACTGCATCTACCCTCATACCAAGGTCCATAAAATTATGCATCTGTCCTGAACAAGGGTCACATATGGGTGCTAATTGTGCGTATGCAAATATTTCACACCTTTGTATCAATGCAAATTGACTTTACGTAAAAGGATATAGAGGTTCCATCACTCGTGGATGGAAAGAGGAGGTATCTTGCACTCCTGAGTGATTTTGTTAGAGCTGCACTCACCACTCACGAACTCGAGTGGCTCGAGCCCTGGTCCAAACTCGCCACGCTCGAGCTGAAGTGTTCAAATCGTGAGCTTGTCTATGTTGGGAACACAAACGTAACACAGAGCACCTAAGACACATTATAAACATACATAACTGCTTATCGCGGTCATGTCTTCTTTACAATCTCCAATGTATGCATTCAAGCGGTGTTGAGTGTTATTCTGACCTTTGTACGTTTTAAAATTAAATAAACATGGCAATGTTAATGAATCTTCGCCAATAAATATTCATTTCTTAATTAATTATATTGATAATAGCTGGGGTGGAAAATAATTATTCTTTTGGAAAATCGGAACGTCCGTGAGCTCACGAGTCAAACGGGTGGTGAGCTCATGAGTTGATCTCCCTCCGTGAGTGCAGCTCTAGATTTTGTGTCTTGGGACGAGGCTTGCAAGTGTTAGTGATAGGATCAAAAAAAGTTGAGTCTTCCCTTATACAAAGCTCCAGAGAATCCTGCATCCTGAACATGGAACACAAATGAGTGTCAGTTATCTGGGCCAACAGTTGTGGTCAAACAAGGGTGAATAAGTAGGGTTTTTGAGTAGAGTACTCAGTGAGAGTTATCTGAGTACCAACATGACAGGGTTTAGATTGTTTTCAAAATCTTTGCATCCTAGTGGTTTGGAGGAAAGTAGCCTCAGCATTGGAAGAGTTAATGCTTTGCAAAATGGATGTAGTGGTTCCCCAGGTACTCTTATGCCGACGTCAGCTCCTAGTTATCAATTTAACAATTGGCATGTTATCATTCATTTTTTCTACATTTTTTTTCAGGATGAGCCAAACCCGCCAAAGAGGTCAAAGGCTGCTATAGATTCAGAAGAAGAGGAAGAGGAAGGAAAGAGTGTGGTGGAAGAAGAAGGAGAGGAGAAGGTATTAAAAACTGAAAAGCCGGAGACAGCAGAGGCGGATGATACAAAACCCCTGGTTGATCCTGAGGTCCTGGACGCCACGGCCCAGCAATGTCGGGACCCGCGGAAAGCCAGGCTCCTCGCTATGGCCCAGGCTGCTGCTGCTGCTGCTGCCGCCGCCGCTGCTGCTGCGGCTGCTGAGGCGGCCCCGCCCCCTCCCCCTCCTCCTCCTCCATCCACCCCGTCCAGCCGACACAAAGACAAACGCAAATCTGACAAGGATGAGCACAAAGATTCCAACAAAAATTCTACCAAAAAATCCTCCGGTGTCCTTAAACTGGCTGCTGATATTGTTGTGAAGTACCTGACTCCTCACTACAAGGAAGGCAAATTTGAATCTAAGGTAAGGGTACATTATGAGTTGCATAGTCTCAGCCAGCAGGGCATCATTTGGACACCCACACCCTCAAAACCACCCCTCTGGACACCCAAATTTTTTGTGAGTAATTTATCAAAATGTCAATTTCAAGCATATAGTTGAATCTTTTTCTACCTCAATATATTTTTCATGGCATAGTATAAGGATATTATGTCTTCTTTCAAGTAAACACATGTTCATGGTTGTAATCTGAGTATATTGTGTTCTCCCTTGAAAAACAGGGCGCCCAAATGTTTTACAATTGCCAATTTTGGGCACCCAGTTTCAAAATCCTGGCTAAGACCCTTTTGGGTCGTAGGCTTTTATAAGAGATGATTTGGAGGGTAGTAATTGATATTAGAAGTATTGATCGCTCGAAATAATAAACTTCAAAAAACTTTAAATTAATCAAAAAAATTGTCAACTGTTATGTTAATTAATCGATAAGAATCACCACAGTTTTGCGGATTCTTTTATCATTTATTTGCCATTTTTTTTTTACTCAAAAAATAATGAGAAAACTATAATTATCTTTGTATTTTAGGAATCTTGGTCATATCAACAAAAATATAATGTGATGCATGTAAAAATGATAAATATTTCATACTTTGTGCAGTTCTCTAAAATTGAATCGGAATTATTGGAATCGAAAGAAATAATATCAATAATGGAATCGAAAAAGAAATGGATGCTAACAATAGGTTGATTGATTGGACATGAATGATTCTGAACTCAATTTGTATATTTTTTTTACAACCCAATCCTCTCCCCCGAATTCTGAATACCCAGGACCCCCCCCCCAAAAAAAAAAATCTGTATTGCCATTAACCCACCTCCTGAATTTTGAGTTTTCCGGTACTCCCCCACCACTTTTTAACTTGTGTACCACTCCTAGGTGTTTGTCTCTTTTCTAATTGCTCACCTCTTTCCTCTCATTTCAGGATCTCTTCAAAGCGCTAGCAAGAACGCTGTCACATCAGTTAGCTGAGGACAAAAAGGTGGATGCTAAAAATGGTAGGTTTCTGGCTACTCCATGCTTCTTAGAATATCAAGCTTTATTTGGGAAGATAATTCGATGATAGATGAAAAAGTAAATTTGATATATAAAGAAAGGTAGCATGTTGAATAAACAAAAGAAAAATTCATGTATTAGTTTTGATGACTGAATTAAAATGAATTATTTTAACATCCATCCGAAGAAAAGTTGTTTACAAATAAATGCTAATAGTAGCAATCTTTGAAAAATAAAAGTTAGCTCAATCATGATTCCCCAGAATTTCAGCTACAACAATACTAAATGAATCACTAAAGAATCCCCCGGTAGTTTGCACAAAGTGGCTCTATCAAAAGTTTGAACTTAAAACTTGAATACTATTATAGCAATGACTCCCAATATTAATTGCTGGGGCAACAATCAATATTAACCCTTATGCTGCTTGTGGCGAATTTGGCCATTACAAAATGATGCAAAAAAGCTGAAAAATGACTGAAACCCTGGCACATGTGTACCCTTCTGAGAGTACTCAGCGAGAGGTATCCAATGAATACCAACATGACAGGGTTTAGATGATTTTCAAAAAAAGTATTTGCGTCCATGTACTTTGCACAAAAGTAGCCTCAGCATTGGAAGGGCTATTAAGTCCTAAGTTAAGTCTAGGCCCTTACACAGGCACCAACATAAGTTTCAGAACTAACTTACAATGCCGGGCAAGTAGTTTATGATTTAAACTTGCCCGACATAATTTCTGGCTTGCCCGAAATAAGTTATAACATATGCCAGAATGTTGTGTATTATTTCTCATGGATTTAATGATTGTAATACCATTTTCTTTTGAATTTTGTTGCATTGTTAGCATATTTCTGGATATTTTTGCCATTTTTCTTCATAAGAAAATGTGTAATGCTCAGAAAATCTGTTACATGTCATTGGGCCCTGGTCATTATTGCATTTCATCCTAATAAAGGTATCTCATTTCAGTAAAAGAGAAAGCCAAGGCGCTGGTCAAGGCGTTCTTCAAGAGAAACCCGAAAGTGACGTCATCCACGGTTTTGGACAGCTGAGAGAGGGAGGATCGAAACTCGCATTGATTGACTTTTCCACATCAAGGCTCTCCAAAGTATCCATGCGGATTGTCAGTATTATTGCTTGGACCCTCTGCAGGATTAACCCATAAATGCTCACAGCGTTCGATGCAGCCTGACAATTTTGATGAAATCTTCCAGGAAAAAGCAGAGTATGGAAGATCGTTGATGGAGGAATGTTAATCAGATCATTACCAACAGCTCTCCCTCAAGTTATTGTCCTAAGTATCATAAATCCAGACGACAATTTCTGGTGGAACCCATAAACATTAGTTGGATAAGAGATCAGTGACTGAAGAGACATTCCTAAACGAGCTGAACTCATCTGTATGTAGGTCATACACTGTTTTCTGACACTTGTAGGGATATAACATAAGCAAATCAATTATATGAGAATTATTTGACAGAAAGTTGGTGCTTCTTTTGAGTTTGAAAATCTCTACAAATTTTTTTCTCATAATTTTTGTTTTGATGAGGTTTGTAACACCATGTGGGCATTCCATACGCAAATGGTGCAAGCAATCGATAGATGAAACATAACCACAGAATAAAAGATTTACAATTGCCACCAACACATTAGGCATGATTGTCAACTCGCACATACTGTATTTGATACTGAAAGTAATCTTTCTCCCTAATAGATATGAATGTCTCCAAAAAGTGTGTAAAACAAATATTCATGAATTGGGCTTGTAGTGGTTCTCTATGGACGAGTGCCCTAAGTATCAGAATTCCAAAAAGTAATATTTTCTTGGATTTTTTGTGATGGTAATTATATTCATGCTCTGATGTGGATGTTCAGAGTCCCATGGGAGAACATGTGAATCGTTTGAATTAGTTGACTGCTCTGCAAATCAATGAAGTTGTATCAGTGATAACGCAATGATATGGTGCTGATATTTAGTTCCTGCATTAAATGCGTGGGCAGCCAGTGCGTGATACACGAACGACCACCCAATTGTCACCCAATTGTCACCCAATCTCCTGGGCATGGATGTAGTATGACCACACAACTGAACATAGCTTTGATTCACAAGCTACATAGATCACTGATGTGATTGGATTAATTCGTTGACTTCTTATCCATGGGTGTTTGTACAACCATGCACTGACAGACGTCCGGTCGACTATTGTAGGAATTAAATGTCTGTACTGTACTATGTACAGTCCTGAGGCGTGGCAGGTAAATTCTGGGTATCATTTCTTTGCTATGCAAATGTATTCTGGTTATACCAACCAATACAGTGTTCCCTACTAGGGGTATTGTCCTACAAGATGTACTGTAAATACTGGGTGGATACTGTGTCTTTGCTATGCAAAGGGATTATAGATTAAATTGTCTACAAAGCAATCTGAATGGAGTGCACCCCATGTGGTGTGTATGGGATTGACTGGTGAATTATGGGATTGACTGGTGCATCATGGGATTGACTGGTGAATTATGTGATTGACTGGTGCATTATGGGATTGACTTTTGAAATATGGGATTGACTTTTGAAATATGGGATTGACGAGTATTATGGGATTGACAGGTGAATTTTGAGTATTGTCATTTCTTTGCTATGTATTATGATCTGTAGCCATTCATATCTCTTCCAGCTCTCCCTTTCCCCATGGGATTACACTTATGAAAAGAAGCCCATTTGTTTATAGGGCTGATGGGTAATCCTTTTGTTACCAATGCTAGCTTTGATTTCCATGTACTTATGACTGAGGGTGCTATATCTTTGCACTGCGCAAGTACAGGCGAACTTGGATATGACGGACCACTGTACGACAGACTTTTGTCTATGACGGATGATATGTCCCAGTCCCATGCATATCAAGTATGTGTCATATGTATATGACAGATTTTGCATATGACAGACCAATTTTCCTGGTCCCATTGAGTCTGCCATATCCAAGTTCGCTTGTACTTGTTGACCATAGCCATGATTTATAAACTTTTTTGCACATTCTTGGAATCATTTCTATGGTCACAGAATGGGATGTATGAATTATGGTGAAATATTTATAATATTGTTATAACATGCAATTGCAGTAACTGGACCTTGTTGATTGATACCATCTTGAAATACTTTGTCAACCCATTCATGCCGTCTGGAACTTTCATACTTCTGAAAATAACTTTAGAGTAAGGCGTTAATTGCAAAAATATTTGAAGATTTGTTTTTGAGATTGAGATTAACATTTTCCCTTCAAATATTTTCTGAAAAAAGCTTTGGGAAGAGAGAAATTACCCAAATAATCAGAAAGTTTTGCTGCTACAGGCATGAAAGGGTTGAATATCATTATAATGCGTATGCTGTAAATTAATTTTGTTGATTTAAACCATCTTGAGAAGTGTTATCAAATTTTTTTTGTTATATGTAAGCTGGCAATTAACCTTGTTCACTTAAACCCTTATGCTGCTGGTGGCAAATTTGACCAATACAAAATGATGCAAAAAACCTAGAAAATGACTGACACCCTGACACATATGTGTCTTTATGCTTTGAGTAGCCTCAGCAATGGTAGGCTTAAGAATGATTGTTGATGATTTTTCATACAAATGGTGGCCAGTAACTGACAAAAAGTGGCCTGATTATGTTAAATATTTCTCACCATCTTTTCCTCATCCTTTGCATTCTCAATTTCTCATATTCCTATTTTCAATAAGTCAAGATATAATTTAAAATGGAGCTATGGTATGTTTATTAGCTGGTGCAAGTTTTTTGCATGTATTTAGGAAATTCTGGACCGGTCTCGCTAAATGGTGGTCTCCCTTAACAGGTTTGACCACATTCAAACTTGTCTATAAAACCACTTTGTTTATCATTACCCAAAAAATCTGTCAGTTTGAGATAAGAAATATTGTATTTCACCTAACAGTTGAGACTGCATGTCTATTATGGCCACTGGGCATATGAGACAGTTGCCAGTGATTTTGAGTTAGGCAGTGGTTTTCGACGGGTACTCCAGCTTCCTCTGCTACTTACGTCTAGGCACAATTTAGCCTAAATATGGCAGAAAAAGTGACGATAATTTGAATTCCGAAATTCTTTTAAGACCATATTAAAAGTCTTCCCATCAGTTGAGTTTCTTATGAGGTTTGACTGAACTGGTTTCTTGTCCCAGTACGTTTATTGGCGGTATGTAGTGTATAATGGGCTTCCCACAAGATGTGACAGCTTTAAAGGAGTGAGGTACATGGCATGATAATTGTATAGGTCTCTGAAATGTGTATTGATAATTTGCTTGATTCTCTGAGTTGCATTTGACAACATCAAGACTGCTGATAGTGTGCAAAAACTTTCAGAAACAGCTGAAAACATTGCTTTTTCGAAAGGGATTTATTTGACTACATGGACCATGAACATTTGTCCACTGACTATTCTTTAAAGCGCTTTTGAACATATGTGGAAAGGGCGCTATCTCAAATATCAATTATTATTATTATCATTATCTCTCACTCAAATCTCGTGAGACATGTGGGGACATGGGGGATTGAATCTGGTGTTAACTGCACAAATTTGAAGGATAATATCATGTTAACACGTTCCATGACAAAACCATTGTGATGTCATAGTTTGATTGATATTTGGCAATGAAACAACATTTTAAATGAATTGCCTCAAAATGACTATTGAATCCCAATAATGCTCACGGCGGCCAAAACCGACCTGACAAGTTTGATAAAATCTCGCAAGCATTAGCATAATGGGGAAAATATTTGAAGGAGAAATAATGTTAATTAGCACAAAACCAACAGCTCTCCTTTAGATATTTTGTAAAATCATTCTTAATTCCTAAGTTGTTATCAATAGAATCATAGATCAAGATGACAATTTCTAGAGGAATTCTTTAACTCTTATGCTGGTGGTGGCTAATTTGGTCGTTACAAAATGATGTAAAAACCTGTAAAATGACTGAAACCCTGGCACGTGGGTACTCATATGAGAGTACTCAGCGGGAGCTATCTAGTACTGTAGAACAGGAAATGATTCCAAACATGCTATAAATATAAATTTACAGGATTAAAAAATCTTGGTATAATTAAATTCGGATTAAAATCTGCCCCCCATCTGTGTTAATGCGTGATAAAAATTGTTTGGTAAAATTCAAACTCGGAAAGGTCATTTTTGGTCAAATTCGGTATATTTGCACCAAGGACTAATTTCCTATTCTACAGTTTTAACAACATAACAGGGTTTAGATGATGTTCAATAATCTTTGCATCCTTGTGCTTTGGACGAAAGTAGCCACAGCATTGGAAGGGTCGAGCATGAATAGGGTATTTGACAATGGGTTGACTAGGGAATGTGTTCCCTGGACAGGTGCTTTTTCGTATTTGCAGTACATATTGCCTGTGTGGCCATGACAGAAATGGTGGTTGTTTGTTATTATTACGTCCTGCCCTGTAAACCTTTCTGGTGCCACACAAATATATATATCCTCACAGAAAGAAAATATTTAGGGATGAATGGTGACCCACTTTCTTTGACCTAGGGCAGCCACCTTCAACAGGGGTGCCATATTTGTATTTAAACCACACTCTAGGGATTTCACAAATCAACAAAAGTTGATTTACTCAAACTAAACCCTGGTGAGATAAGTGTAAACTAAATGGACCACTATGGCCACCTAGAATATTTGGTGCTATTTAGATCCTTACTACATTGTCATTTTCTACTCAACCTGCGGCCTTATGCGCTCTCCCGCAACACTTGCCTTCTTCTCTGTAATTGTACTGTTCTCCCAGTATCTCTTCCAAACCGGGTCCTACCTGGACATGCGTGCGCCAATTCTTTGATTGTATGCGGCCCGGCCGCGATCTCAATTTTTTCTCCTGCGCTTCTTTTCTTCCTGTTTTGGATACTTAAGAGTAATATGGGGAAACATAGTGATCTCGTGACCACACAAATTACCTTACAATGCGTTTTCTTCACATTTAAAATCATTCTATTATGATTGTCTGTCGGTGAAATGTTGTATCCTTGGCTTCGTCAGTCTTGGTGCGCCCTGGATGTTGTTAATGGCCGTGTTTAAGGAGGAAATATTTTCATAAAAATGGAAGGTTACCCCTCAAGTTCTTAGGCTACCTCTTTGCTTGGTTATGCGCGGGGATAAAAAATTTGATTTGTTCACAAGGGTCACGTGGGAAGGTGCTCGTACAAAGTCACATGACCCCGTCAAGACCTCCAGCTGGGAAAATTAGTTCATGAAGAAGCCAATAGATGTAGCTGACAAGTGGGCACTCTCAAAAGCATGCTGAACACTGAACTGCTCAACAATTTTTTATCTTCTTTCGATAACATCTTTGGGTGGGATGGGTTGGGGGCATCACCTTTTGTCTCTACAATTTAGTGAGATTGATTTATTTCTTCTCCATCTGACGATTTCTTCTCCATCTAACGTGCGGTCGCGGGCGCTCTATCTCCGCACAAATTTGCGTGTCCTACCAAAACATTACATCCTCTATCCTAAATTTTGCCTCTTGAATTGAGTCTTTCTGGACGTGCGTGCGCCAATTCTTTGAATGTATGCAGCCCGGCCGCTATCTCAACATGTTCTCCTGCGCTTCTCTTTTCTTCCTGTCTCGATAGTTGGAGTAATGCTGGGGCGACATAGTCCGATGCTGCACACAACAAAACATAGGATATTTAACTACAACATGCGGTCGTGGGTGCCTTGTCTCCGCACAACTTCGCGTTTTCCATCAAAATATTACATGCTCAATACAAAATTTCCTCTAGAATTGAGTCCTTCTGGATGAACTACACATAGCTCTTTCTGGACGCGAGGTTCCGGAACCCGCCAATAGGCGGCTTCAAACACGTCGATTGCCTTAGTGGAACGCCATGGATTCTTTCATTTACTAGAGAAAACTTGGTTCTT
>OZ012690.1:24671921-24681921 GCA_963942565.1 Maea johnstoni
TATGCATTCCCAAAAACGATGCATGCTTATGCGTCTGCATACAGAGGAAAGATAGTTTACCATCAGGTACATCTTGAGACCGTATTATACGGGCATGTTATTGACACCCCTCTAATTGATGAGATCGTACTCTCGCTAGAAAGGCTAAGTCATGAATCGTACAAAACTACACAAAGTATTGTAAATAAAATAAAGATACAACTCCGAATTTCTAGATATGGTTCGACCAAATAATATACTTTTCTTGACTAGAACTTTTTAATGAATTTCTATAAAAATAATATTCTAGGTGAGTAAATGTGACAGGGAACTCCTCTATTCTTGTATTTCAACAACATATCACACAAACCAAATCCACCTACTCATACCTTTTCTGTTTGACCTTTTCAATTCAGCTACGTGAAAATGGCAGATATCATATTCTTGGGGGGAGATATTATAACGATGGATGAGGGCCACCCATCGGCTGAGGCCTTAGCCGTGGCTAATAGTAAGATCCTTTCACTTGGGTCCAAGGGTGAATGTATGAGACTTAAGACTGATACTACCCAATTGATAGACCTCCAAGGACGGACACTACTGCCTGGTTTGATCGAGTCACATACACACCCTGTTTTTGCTGCCACACAACATGGCTGGGAGGACATCAGTGGTTTCACGCACCGGAGCTACGAAGAGGTCAAGGCCACTATCAAGGACACGGTTTCAAGGTCAACGCCGGGAAAATTTATCAAGTTTTTTGGGTATGATCCGGTGTCGGTACCTGATCTTGAAACGCTGAGTGCCAAAATACTTGATGAGCTTGCTCCAAATAACCCTGTCTTCGTTCTCAATCAGAATATGCATTCTGGGTGTGCGAATACGCACGTGCTGAAAATGGCGGGAATCACCAAGGAAACACCAGAACCACGGGGAGGCGTCATTAAGCGTGATGAGAATGGTCACCCCACTGGCTTACTGGTGGAAGTTGGAGCTTTGACATTGGTGGCAGGTATTATACCTATCCCGGATGAGAAAGAGCTGAAAGCAGAAGTCAGGCAACAGCTACATAGGTATGCCAGCCATGGCTTCACAACTATTGTCCCCATGGGTATAATAGAGAAGACTGGAGGCTCACGAGCTCGTGAGGTAAGTAATTTTTACTGGGGATCATTTGTTAGATGTGTGTTTCTGTTGTCACATATAGTAAGGAACAAACCACTTCAGTACAAAATAACATTTTGTCACTCACAGTAAATACCCTTAGGCCTTACTTATCCAAGCAGACCACATAAAGAGATAAAATGAAGTTCTTCCACAATGGTCAGACAAAATACTATAGATAATACAGGTATATAGCTGTATAGATAAAAAGAAAATGCCACTACAAGGCTGGGGGTGCGCCCAAATACGCTGTGTCCTGTTTATTCTAGTAATAGGAACTTGACAGAGATCATATCTTATTGGAAGTACTTTTATCTCTCTCCCTTTCTTAGCCATTTTATTGTACCCTCTAAAGATAAATTGTCTTCTAACAACTTGATTTAACAGATCTTGCCTTCTTTTTGTGCGCTTCTGGGCCCTTTCATTTCTCTCTTGTTGAACATGGCTCTGTGTGGAATTAAAATTAAATATTGTAGGCATTACACCAGGTTTCGGGTGTTTAAACCTAAATCCAAGTCTTATTTCAGCCTCAAAACAAGATTCCACAAAATGTTCATGACAAACTCTTTGGGCTCCACTAAGTGAGTAGTTTTTCACTGTCCATCATGTCCCAATGTTGAATAGCCACCTTGCTGCTGAATCCTTCTTTTCTGGTTTAATCCTTCGGTAAGGAATGGAGAAAAAAATAATTCCCTTTCCTCTTCCCTTGTCAGATCTGTTGTAGTATCCATTAAACAGCACAAATCTCCATTTTCACAACATTGTTGTCCTGGTCTCTTGTGTACACACAGGAAGTGCAACTATGACAGCATGAACTGCCTGTTAGATGTAGAGTTGCAGGGAATTGTGGGATACAATGGCTCCCATGGTTTTCAGCTGAAATGACTGGTTGGCGGGGGGGGGGGGGGGCAATTAAGTGCAACTTCACAGGTAGGGAAGCCAAACAGAATTCAGGTGAACAGGGACTGTAAATTATACATATCAAAGTATGTTCTCCGCATATAATAGCCTAAAGGTGCAATTGTCCTTTAAAGACCAATGTCTGGCAGGGTATTTATCAGGGAAATATGAAATCAAAGACTATCCATGTCAATAGGTGAAAAGCATTGGCTCTGCTAACACTATTTATAATCGACAAAATGTAAAAAGCAAGCACTTTGAAATGACCAAGCAATAAAACTCATTGTTATTGAAATAACTCATTTTCCCGTTTCAGGCAATACAGGCGGTAGCTAAAGACCAAGATTGCCCAGTTCGTATCCCAACATTCCTTTTCGACCATCTGATGAAGAAACCAGTTTCTGATGACTTGACGCCTGACCTCCCTGGAAGTGGCGTCTTCACTCACATTGGCATGAAGTTTATGATTGACGGATCTCCCTACTCGGGAACAATGGCCACAAGAGAACCCTATCTAGCCACTCCTCTTACCCAAGGGGGGTTGGGATTTCCTGATCCACCTGTGCTGGGTAAACTCAATTATCCATCTGCAGAGTATCTCTACACCTGCATGCTTCCATACCACAAGAAAGGTTTTCAGATTGCCTCTCACACGCAAGGCGAGCGTGCAATTGAGCAAACCCTAAACGCCTATGAACTTTTGCAGGGATCACACAAGAGAACTGATCCAAGATTCCGCCTAGAGCACTGTGGTCTTATCACTGATGATCAGCTTATAAAGGCAAAGGAACTGGGTGCTACGGTTAGTTTTTTTGTTGACCATATCTATTGGTACGGGCCCCGTCTTCGTGATGACATCATTGGCCTTGAAAGAAGCAAGAGGTTCATGCCAGTTGGTTCCGCACAACGCACAGGCCATATTTGGACAATTCACCACGACAGCCCATGC
Organism: Maea johnstoni; assembly: GCA_963942565.1. Taxonomy (NCBI): domain Eukaryota; kingdom Metazoa; phylum Annelida; class Polychaeta; order Spionida; family Magelonidae; genus Maea; species Maea johnstoni. The sequence goes on from OZ012690.1 coordinate 24,674,914, forward strand.
TCCCCACCCGGACCATTCCGGGGCATGCGCACTGCTGTCACCAGAATGTCACGTGATCACAAACCGTCTTCAACAGACCCGAATATGGTAACCAGGGAAGATGGCAAAGGTGACGTCATTGGTCCAGAGCAAGCAGTAGAGGCAAAGGATGCTGTCAAAGCATTTACAATAAATGCAGCATGGCAGATATTTCACGAGAATCTTATTGGAAGTTTGGAAATTGACAAATTTGCGGATCTGGTCATTCTGTCGCAAAATCCTCTGACCACACCGGGAGAGGAATTGGATAAAATTGAAGTCCTAGCAACATATGTCGGTGGACGTTGTGCTTTCTCTAAATAAGACGTTTCTCTTTCACAATATACAGTAGTTGCTTTTAATGTTGCAGAATGCCAGAATGTGGATATAGTAGAAATTGTGATTAGTTTTTTTTGTTGCAAATGCGTCACCTTTATCTAAGTCAACATATATATTAGGAAAAGCGTAGTTTTTATGAATTTGAAATTATTATGAATTCATACATTATGAACAGATGATCCTGTTATTTCAATGACACTACAAACGTAACATTGTAATATTCCGCCATCAAAAGATATACAGTGCATTGCTAAGGGTAATATATTGTGTATGCAGGTTTTAAATGAATTTCATGAAATTTCCGGTCTACAGATAAATGTAGAAAAAACCAAGGTTGTCAAAATTGGGGCGTGGAGAGACAGCAGGACAATTTTTTGCCGAGATTTAGAACTGCTTTGGACAAACAAATTCACATCTTTGGGAATCCAATTTGACGTTAATAACATGGCAGATATTACCAATATGAATATCAGAAGTTAAATTGGAGACATTAGAACTCTGATACGAATATGGACTCCTAGATTTCTAACTCCAATTGGCAAAATTATAATAATTAAGAGCTTGCTATTATCAAAGATAACCCATGTCCTGCTGTCTCTCCCAACCCCAACTTAAGCTTTGATGGAAGAAATAGATCAAATGTTTAAAGATTTCCTTTGGGGCAAAAGACCTCTAGATTCTAGAATTATCTAACGCATTAGGGGGTTTAAGTTACCCCAATTTAACAATATTTGATAAAGCCCTAAAGGCAAGCTGGTCTAAAAGAATATATCAAGAAGGGGAAGGATGGGCAGTTTTTCAAATACACTATGGTCTGGATAAGATTTTAATTTTTGGAGATATTTACCTAAGCAAACTCAAAATATCAACCAAAAATGTGTTCTGGCTTGACTACATGACTTCTATTGAAGATTTAATAGTGAAACGACAACCTCAATTTCACAGAAGCATGCGGTGTGCCAATATTGCACAATTCTAAAATATGCCATACCAAAAATAATAACTGGTTTAAAAGAGGAATCAAGTTTATTGGTGATTTGTTGGACCCATTTGGACAGATGGAAAGCAGAGAAGAGATAATTACTAAATGTGGCATTAGTTGCAACTTCTTAGAATATGAACAACTGAGATTTAGATTACAAAATTTCATAAGAAACCATAAAGATGGCACAATGTTCATACAACCATGTCTACCCTTCCTAATTCAAATCTCAAACCTTTCCTTTAAAGGCTGTACACACTTCTATAAATGTATTAAAAGGGCCAACAGAAGTATACTTTTTCAAATAAAGGCAAAATGGGAAGAAAGTCTAAATGATATAGTCAATTTCGATCAAATAAAAACATGCTTTAGTCTCTGTAATAAGACAACAGAGTGCTACTATTTGAGGTTTATACAGTTCAAAATTCTACACAATAGATTAGTGACTCAGACATTATTAAAGAAAATGGGCAAATCGGAATCTGATGCCTGTCTATATTGCAAAAAAATAGATACACAAGTACATGCACTACTTTACTGTCCCTCAACCATTCAACTCTGGCGAAATGTTGAAAGATTGGTGAGAGAGGATATTCAACCTCATTACAAAATGTGTGACTTGGATAAAGTGTTAGGCAATCCCAAATCTTCCTTCATGATAAATGCTATCATTCTTAACACAAAGAAAGTAATATACATGAATAGGCAAATTGGTAAGGAAATGCACATTAACCTAGTTAAATACCATGTTTATCAACAACTTAAAGCAGATGAACACAAAGCAAATCTCAATATGACCATGCTACAGTTTGATGAGAGGTGGAATACAGTGTATGACTCCTTGAGGCACTTTGGTAATGAATATTGAACTATTTTCCTTTTGTTATTTTTGCCGCTACAGATATCGGCATTTGTAATGTCAATACTTTTAATAAATTTTATATTGTAGTTAACCTGATGCATGCTTTGAGTATTGTGTGATTACCTGTGTTTGAAATTCGATACGATGACGCATATGTATTAATAGATGCAATAAAAAAATGGTAATATCTTTTTTCAAGACTCTTTAGAGGAAATCTATTTCATGCATGAATCACTTTATCCAGAAGGGTAAGTTAGATAATAGTTTGGAATCACTTGCTGTATATAAGTAAATATAAGTCCTTGTCGACCAATGTAGAAAAAACCCATTTGATGCCGGGTAATAGGAAAGTGAAGAATGTTCCAAACCAATGTAGTATCAAATACTATCATATGTAAAACCATTTTAATGTTATAAAAGTGTATTAGTGTGATCATTGAAAATTTGTAAAATTGTCATTTGTAAAATAATCATTTGTAAAATATGAGCAGGGTATGAATATTTTGAAACAGCTATGTGGCAACAAAATACACCAGAAGATATGTGAAACGGTTAAAATTTTTAATCAAGAACTGAAGTGGAATTTGGGATGTTGATTATCAACACTTTTTCAGCCATTTTATGGCTAATTCGTGACTACCATTTGTCAGTAGTGGGGGAAACCGGGGTACCTAGCGAAGACCACCACCCTACCCCAAGCCACTGGCAATTTTCTCATATGTCTGGGACAGGATTTGAACCCTGAAGGAAGAGGAGGAGTTTTAGTCCAATGATGAGCAACTTTCTCACATGCCCCGGCCGGAATTCGAACCCAGGCAGTGGTGAGAGACAGCTGGCAGTCAATGGCAATGCCTTTAGGCTATCGGCCAAGGCCCAAAAAGAGCTTCCGTTAAGGAGTTACCCCTACCCGAGGTATAACAAACCGCAACTCATTTTATATGAAGGATATGTGTATGTGGGTCGGGAAATCGATGGTTGCGGTGAAATATTTTGGTGGCAGCATAGTTTTTTGGGGCTTTTCACCCAAAATCGGCCAAAAACGTGTGATTTTAGGGATCTTTCTACAAAAAGTACATCTTGACAGTGGGGAACTTGAAACCTTGCATACATTTACCTTAGGAGACGTAGTTGAGAACTTTATACCATTTATCTATGAAAGTGCCCCCTAGTGCCCATTATAGGTACTAATACTTGAAGATTCTGCCAAAATGACATTTTTTTCACATATTTCTTCACAAACTTTATGTTTTTAGTGGTCAAATGAGTACAAAACCACCCAATATTATATACCTAAATTACAAGCAACCTCTTATCTGCTTAATAAAACAAAAATGAGCTCCATTGGTTGTTCGAGCGTGATTTTACGGGACTTCCTTTTCCCCTACCCCTATGTTGAAAAAATAACCGAAAAATAGCTTAAATGCTGAAAAATATTTTTAAAAATCTTAAATGTTCATTTAACACATATTTGGTACTAGAAATGGTTCAAACATGACAAAGACTGATTGGGCTGAAAAAAATGGATTGCCCAGTTGCCCGGGACAACCAAATTTTACCAAAATTTGGTAAAAATCCAGTTTTAGGCTAGAAATCACAGTTCAAATAATAATACGACTAATGAAAAGGTATTCAAAGCCAGTATGTGACACTGCAGGTGTTCTACAATTGAAATTAGTCATAGCTGGATACATATCAATTGTTTTATTTCAGTTCCCCCCTTTTCAGAAGATAATCTAGAAGGCCAAAGGTCTCAAAAATGTAGTCTTACTACAATAAATGTAATAAGTCAATGCCAATGTGTGATTTTAACACAGTCAGGAGATCAGGATAGACTGCTGTTGGGCTGAACCTGCATGGGCTTATCAAATTGATAGCCCAGTTGCCTGGGACTACTGAATTTTACCAAAAATTGCTTTAAAATGAAATTTTAGTGTCAGAAGTCAAGTAATTTTGAGAAAGTGACCCTATGTGCTGTATTAAACCTCTTTTGTGACATGATGCTGTTTTCCTGTTGCTTGCATTCTTCTTGCTTAATGATTTTGACCAATCGACATATGTGAGGAAGCCCCATTCATTATCAGAAGGAAAGCATAGGACATTTTTGTGCCACATAGGACAGTGTTTTGCGCCATAAATCATAACTGTAACTCACAAAGACCAACACACATTGTTGACAGGCAGCATTCAAACCATACTACCTGATTATCAAACACACTCAATAGATCCTCCAATATGCCTGAATGGGTGCAACCATGGACACCTGTACCCCCCTCACATACTAGCTATTTGTGGTGAACATACAGCCTTTAGGTTGGCATGAAGCATTCAAACTACATTGTCTGAATATCAAGCTGTATCAAAAGTTGAACTCAGCGCAACCCTCCTAAGAAGCATAACGATGAGTAACTGTATCCTATCCCTTTTCTGTTTTCCTTAACCCTAAGAGGTTTGGTATCCGTATATAATCCAACCTAATACCAAATCCCTAAGCAGCTGGGTACCTTTATCTTATCCTAGCCATTGACCGGAACCCTTAAAAATAAATATCATTACCTCATCCGTGCTGGTATGGGTTTCAGGTCCCAAACCTTATTACTTTGAGGGTAGAAGGTAGGATGGTATACAGGTACAAAGTCTATTGTTGTATAGGGTAACAAGTAGCATATGTCCTAGATGAGCTACTTTAGCTATGAGATACAGTTACCTAGCTATTAGTATGATGATATGAGATATAAAAACCTATCCTACATGACCTGAAAGGCTTGAGGGTAATAGCTGGTATGGATATCAATTATGTAATATGTAAAGATTTAGGGTAATAGATTGATGAGGTACATAGCTGGTAAGGGAACACGTATCTTACATTTTAGGGCTTAGGGTAATAACCAGAATTGCACATAAGTACCCCCCCCCCCCCCCCACACACACACTTACATTTAACCAATATTTCCATCTGGTATAAGGTGGAATGGAGGTACCCAAAACTCTCGAGGCTGATAGCAGTTATAGCTGGTATGAGATACTCTTATATAACCCTAAAGGAATTGGGATAATTACAGAGTTGGGGATATAAGTACCAAGCATTAATATGTGTAAGAGGTACAGGCATCTGATTAACTTATTAGGATTCAGGGTAATTGGTGAGTAGAAATGGGTAAGGATATAGATACCCAATCCATGATTTTAGAGTTAATGGCTGAGATGGCATTGAAGTACCCAGTCTATTAAGGTTTTGGGCAATAGTTAGGATGCGGTACACGTTCAAACATCATATGTATCAGGGTAATTGGTGGCATGAGATATAGAAAGCCAGCCTATAGGAGTTCAGGGTATCAGGATAAGATACAGGTAGTCAGCCTTTAGAAGTCCAGGGTAATATGATAAAATACAGTTAACCAGCCTATAGGAGTTCAGGGTAATAGGATAAGACGCAGGTAGCCAGCCTAGAGGAGTTAGAGTATTAGGATGAGATACAGGTTAAACCAGCCTATAGGAGTTCAGGGCAATAGGATAAGACACAGGTAGCCAGCCTATAGGAGTTCAGAGTAATAGGATGAGATACAGGTATAGTGATTCATGGAAAGAGGCCAGATGAGATGCAGGTACCCAGTCTACAAGATTTAAAGGCAATAGCAATGTGAGGTTTTCATGCATTCAGGACACTCAGGGAAACTCACCATGTGTGAGTGATATGTTCATGTCCATACAATTGCTCAGAACATTGACCCAAGAGTCTTGAAGTGCTTGCCGGCAGCTCATGCACTCACAGGATGTGACATGACCAGTTCTTTTTTCAAGATTGGGATGCAAACTGCATTCAATAAGCTGTCTCAAAATATAGAATGTGTTGGCAAGCTGTCAGAATTTGGTGATTTTTCAGCAGGTGTCAATACTGTAGTAGAGCTGGCGAGATCCTTTGTGCTGGACTGAAGGGTCAGTCATGCAGTTCTCTTGATGAACTGAGGTATAAGCTTGCAACCACAACTGACAAGCCAGCACATGCACTGCCACCTACAGATGATGCTTTCCAGCAGCATGTGCTACTTGCACGGTATCAGACTGCTATCTAGTGTCTCAGCCATGAGCCTGCTCCAGAGATTCCAAGTCCGATCAGCCATGGTTGGGTCATCAGTGAGGACGGTCAACTAGAAGCAAAGATGTTCTTGAAAGACCCAGCACCAATCGAAGTTTGGGATGTCACCCATATGTATTGTACAGACAAAGACTGTTCACAGCCAGGGAAATGCCAGTGTCTCAAAAGTGGACTTCCATGCATAGATTCCTGTTCCTGCAACAACACTGAATACCTTTGTCCAAATATAGAAGTAGATGCCAGTGAGGACAGTGAAAGTGAAGACAACTAGGTAATACATATTTGTAAGGCAACAATCATATGATATTCAGAGGGGGTATCAGGAAACACTTATCCCAGTTATAGTCTGAATAACTACGATAAGTTGATAGTTATCAGGACACCACCACTGTAGGGGACTTCCCGTGTAAAAAATCACATAATTCAGGTAGTTTTTTTCCCAAAAGTGTTGTAATGTCCACCAAGGGATGAATTTCATGAATACTGTATCCAAAAAAAACCACATAGCTTATCCAAGGTGTATATTATGTCCATTTACACATACACCTAAATGTACTAGCATTTTTAAGAAATGCTCATTTTTTTTGTCTATTTTAGGTTGAAAAAAGTCCCTAATGTAGTTAGTGGATCACTTGGTAAGGTCACTGTAAATGTTTAACCTTCAGAATACTTATCTGATCCATATTTGAACCAGATGTGATAACACTGACTCAT
>OZ012690.1:24686921-24695921 GCA_963942565.1 Maea johnstoni
AAACGACTCTGTAAATCATACCGAATGACAAAAATTCATAAATGATATCTTTCAACAGGAAGAACCAAATTAGGACGGGTGTAAATGACATATCGTATGTCATATTTTATATTGATCTTACTAAACGAAAATTGTTTTGAGTAGAAATGATTAGAATTCGTCATGAGTGATATGATAAATGGACACCACCCCACCACCACCTTTCCAATATCGGTTTGACAACTTATCTATCAATGGCATATATGTTTACCAAGTCTCTTGAATTATTGATCCATAGGTTAGGTAGCCCTACGTGTGTGGTTGCAAGGATATCTGGGTGCCCTGATATTTTTGACGTAAAAAGAAATTTTGTGGTTACCGTCCGTAGGACGGGTACTTTCCTAGTATATATATATATGAGAACTAAATCCATTGAGACAACTGAAATCATTTGAGTTTTGACACTAGACCAATATACCGACAAGATATATATATATATATATATATATATATATATATATATATATATATATATATATATATATATATATATATATATATATATATATATATATATATATATATATATATATATATATATATATATATATATATATATATATATATATATATATATATATATATATATATATATATATATATATATATATATATATATATATATATATATATGAGAACTAAATCCATTGAGACAACTGAAATCATTTGAGTTTTGACACTAGACCAATATACCGACAAGAAAGACGCAAAGCTATCGGCTAATAACTGCTATTCTCGACCCTACCATCATTCAAATGATTATTTTCACATTGGTTGCAAAACAATGCTTTTCTGTATTTCAGTTGTTTCAGTGTCTTTAAGGCAATTGTCTCTACAACAACTGTGACAACATTAAGGTGATGAGTACCATTGCAAGCGAGTCGAAAGCCCCATCCCAAAACACACCTCACAGCAGCATAATCATATAACAAGGTGTATCTACAGGTTCCTGATCAATATTTACAACTTTTCACTCAAATGACATTTTCTCATTACTTACGCAGGTGATGGTCACTACAGGTTCACAGTTACCTTAGGGATATCATTGACTATGCCCAATAAAAAGTAATTTTTTAGTATTTTACTGCTAAAGATTTTTACAGGCCATAACATTGAAAATTTTAGTGAGGTTTCTCGTGTGTGGAGGCATAGGAACCCCTTTGATAGTAGTGGACATACCTCGCTGATCACTTCTGAGCACTGGGAACAAAAGAAAGTTGCACAGAGATACACCTCGACGATCCCAAGACAATGGCTTGTGGTCAGGATGCTATAAATACGTGCTAGCTATGAGCACGTGAGGTAACCAAGTGCAGATGGTGTGGAGATTTCTAACTAGAATTTTCAACGTCAAATCTTCAGCAGTAAAAAATCAAAAAAATACTTTTTATTGGGCATAGTCAATGATATCCCTAAAGTAACTCTGAACCTGCAGTAACCATCACCTGCGTAATTAATGAGAATATGTCATTTGAAAGAAAAGTTGTAAATTTTGAAATAAAACAGAATATGGATTGAATAATGACAGGTGGCGACGATATTCTCTACCTGATAACACTCAGGAACCTGGAGATACACCTAGTTATAGCATTATTCTGCATTAAGGTGTGTTTTGGGACAGGGTTTTTAACTGGCTTGCAATGGTACCCATCACCTTAACATATCAACAACAAAAAACAAAAACATCAACAGTAACAACAACGATGACAGCCATCCGACAACAATTACAAAAGCAACAGCAACTTAACGACACGTAATGGAAATAATAATAATAATAATTAAAAATAATATCTCAAAGTGCAATTACTAAGTGACTGGGGATCAATCACCAAGGATAATGGCGGCCAAAACGGTCAACATTGCCGGAAGCCAATGGGTCATGTCAGGAGCTACTACACTGTGGTTGCACGTAAAGGGCTTAACATTAAGAAAAATCTTCATAAGCCTGGCCGGGCTAGTTACCGTAACTTTTACTAGCCCTGAAATATTTTTGCTAGCCTTGATATTAATGACTTTTTTTTTTCAAATAGTGACCTCTGTTGATAACATAGCCTCTGTTGATAACATGAAAAGAATACAGTGCATTGTGTTAAATTGAGTTAGATTATCATCCAGGTATGCAGAGACGAAGAAGGCCTTCATACTTTTTAAGCGCTGATATGCTAATTCTATCTAGCCCCCCAGGGCTACTCACAGGTAGAATTTACTAGCCCTGACTTTCAATAACTAGCCTGGGGCTATGGGCCCAGCCTTAATGTCGAGCCCTGTTGCAAGAAGGGTTGCCAAGAATTGCAAGTATGTTCTAAGCCTGACCTGAAGGTCACATGCCGTTGTTGAAATGGCAAAAATGAATATGCACCTCTGTGTAGGATGTCCCAAGGGATAGTTTTTCCTGCACATGGTTCAGGAATAGAATGATTTATATAGATTGACAAAACATGTTTTAGGAAAATCTTTAGGAAGTACATTTTATTGTGTGAGATGCGACGACAGTTGGGGCATAAAACAATTATGATGGGAAATAGGTTACACACACACACACACACACACACACACACACACACACACACACATACATATATATATATATATATATATATATATATATATATATATATATATATATATATATATATATATATATATATATATATATATATATATATTTAGCATATGTATATATACATATATGTGTGTGTGTGTTGGTTATAAGGTTAACTTTACTAAAGTGGGCGAGTATTTTCTATTTTGAAACTAGGAACGAACTGGGTACCCTGAAAGGCTATTCATTAGCGCTCTACATGATAGCTTCTTTCAGGAAATGATCATCGAAGCGAACGAGCTGGCTGAACAATAGTATTCAGTGACTGTTCGCGAACGTTCCGCGATAGAATAAAGCCTGTGATGACGATAACTCACAGCTGCAGCGCCCCCATCGGGAAGTGTCTGTATATCATAGCTGACGCGTTCGGTAAAAGTTGCTTTCAGAAGGGAGTGTTTATTGGAGTCGCACTTGGGTAGGTGAGCTGCATGTTTTGTATGATCTCATTGGGTCAAATGTAGACCCGATTTGTGTCTAGGTCTGATGTATAGAAATATTGTACTTTACCACCTCAGTTCTGCTGCTGCCGGCTGAATGATGCCATTGAGTACTTTGCCTCTATAGTCTATGTGTCAGGGGTTATTCGGGAATCTAAATGAATAACATGTGTCAGGCATTAGCGGCAAAGTACTTAACTAACTGCATCATTCAGCCAGCAGGAAAATCATTCTCGGACAATTCTGGTACGTATACCAGGATTGTAGTAACAATTCTGGAATATAAACGTGTACCAGAATTGAATATTGAGACAATTCCCCGGGCACAATTCTGGTACGTTCTAGGCCTACATCCCGGCCTACATTGTAAATTTAAATTTACAGAATTACTACATGAGATCTTGAAGTCCTGCAGTACAACTTTCTATATACACAATGCAAAAAAAAAACTAAAAGAAAACGTCAAAGAGCGTCTGTACAACAGTATGGAAGGCCAAAGTGGACAAAAAGAGTATTTTCTAATATTAATAAATGATTTATTAATAGTAATAAATGATTTTCTAATATAAATAAATCATAGCATTTATTAATATTAGAAAATGATTTATTAATATTAAGAAATGATTTATTAATATTAAGAAATACAGAGCATTTATTAATGTTAGAAAATGATTTCTTGATATTAAATGATTTCTTAATATTAATAAATGATCTCTTAATATTAATAAATGATTTCTTAATATTGATAAATGATTTCTTAATATTTATAAATATTTCTTAATATTAATAAATATTTCTTAATATTAATAAATCATTTATTGATATTAGAAAATGCTCTTTTTGTCCACTTTGGCCTTCCATACAACAGCCCTTAAACCCTTCGAATGCTCGGCCTTCTTTCTTCAAGTTTACTTTTACCACTATGTCTGTCTGAACCAAGTATGGCAAACCGTTTTGCCCTCTTTTTTGTTACAAAAGATTAGTGTTTGACATCCAAATCCTGGCTCAGCAACCATTATTAAACATGTTTGTGTCATTTTTACAGAGTTGTAAGATAAAACTATTATCACTCAAACCGTAATAGCCAGTAAGATCCGGCACTGAGCTTTGGTGCAGATTTATAGCCTCGCCGATGGTGTTCATTGCAAAGCTTCGGCATTGGCGGCCTCAGCTTTGTCAACAAACACCTTCGTCTCGGCTAGGAATCTGCTCCAATGCTCAGCGGCAGATTTTAATCCCTCAGTCAGACAGACTATAGTTGTAGCTCCTCTAAAGAAATATAACAAGTGACCTAAATATGCATCAGACTATTTCCTGGAAATCGACCTTTCTTGGGAAGGCCAACGTAACCTAGTTGTGTTCATGCCAGGCGATTGTGTTAAAGGTTGTAGTCAGGATAGCTCAATGTTAACGTTAAGCACTGAAGGTCCAAACTCAACCCGGGTGGAGGATAGTGACTGCACTAGACAATACTCTGGGGCGCCGTTTGTAACATATAAAGTTCTGTTGATTTCTTACACTTCTGTCTACAGAATTGTAAGCTTAGAATTCTGTTAAGTAAGCTTACAATAGGATGTTCTACCCGCGCTCACTCCTAATAGATGGCGCTTCACGCTCGCGGACCACCCGTGCCTGGTAGAGTACAGCTAGTTATGGTGGCTCTGTGTGTGTGTGTGTGTGTGAGCATGTGTGTGAGTGTGTGTGACATATGATAGCAAGCGAACACCTTCAACCCACACGTGTAACTCTTTGAATGTAAAAACATTGGTTTTAGAAATGGAAATGAGCTCGTGATAGCGATTTTGTGCATCCCGCTTTGACCATAGGCGCATTACACCCTGGTTTAGTCCAGACATAAACCCTACATATTTTCTCATTTATGATATCATATGGACGGCAGGGTTTAGTTCCAGCTCCTATAAAGTATGTTAGCAGCTTTCCGACCAAAAACTAAGTCGGAAGCATTTTGCCATAATCTGGGCACATACAAACAACTGGGAAACGTATTTTTCCTCTTCTCAATCTATGTATTGCCGTCATACTGAGTTCAACTACAGCCGGCGATTGATCGGGACAAGTCGTAAATGTCCAGCATAAAGTTTTTGTAAAGCCGGAATCATTTACAGAACGGATTCGATTTGAAATTTGGAGTAGCGCAAATGCAACAAGTATATTATTAACCTAAATAGTACGTATTGTTTCTATTTCGAAATATCCAGAATATTTACTGGAACTAGGCATACACTATGGTAGTCAATGACACTTTAAGGACCAAGAAGCCTAGCATTGGTTCTGGTTATGGGTTTTATGCCAAACCACCTCTGCTAAAATAAAATTAGAGGATGGCATTGAACCTTATATGTGCAACACAGAACATCCACAATCGTTGCATATAGTAAGGTTCAATATTATTGAAGTAACCCTGGTTCCCGGCCCTGGTTCAGTACCGAAACCCTAGCACCCTTTTATTGATTTCTGGTGTTTATAGATAGCGGGACTAGGGTTTAGTGTCGTCTCCCATAAACTATATCAGCGGCTTAGACGAAGAACAGAATAGATATGTAGCAAGAAACTAATTTCTACATGCGCTATTGTGAAGGGTTGGACACAACAGGGGTTCCTGATCTGGCCTCAGGGTGAGGTTACGAGGAAACAAGGACCAATCAAGGCTCTCGTATCATTTACATTACAGATAAACCTGTGCGCCAGCATCATCTTAGCATGCGTAGAGCTCGACTTTTAGACTAATGGTTGAGGCTAGCCTGTTCAGGTTGACCGGCTAGTATCATATCCACTTGTTTTTATTGATCTAAGGTCAGTAGGCTTCCGACTAAAACCAAGCCAGAAGCATTTTGCTATGCTCCGGACACGTACCAAGGGTTGGGAAACGTATTTCCCCTCTTTTCAGTCACTCATGACAGGATATGGTCACACAGAACTTTTTAAAGTCACTTGTTACAACTTTCAACCCTCAAGAGCATGCTAAAACTCCTATATTAAGCTGCACGCCAGTGTAATAGTTTAATAATCGATCATACGATTTCATTATTAGGGTCACTAGTTTGGGCACCACTATATATTTATGTATCTCAAAAATGTTAGAATATCCTTACTTGGTCCCTTAATGAAATGTGTTTACCACTTTGGCGCCACCTATATGGACGGCATGACTGGTGACCCTCTTTTTCATTCTAGATATTGGACCTGGCATGCAATGAAAGCTAACACAAGGTTTGAGAAAATTCTAACAGTGATGTGTTTTAACCCTTTCTATGCTGAGACTATTTCGTTTTGAAATCCATCTTAACCCTGCCATGTTGGTATTCATTGGATAGCTCTCGTGTGTTACTCTCAGATGAGTACCAATGTGCCAGGGTTTCAATCATTTTCACATCACCTTGTATTGGCTAAATTATCCACCACCAGCATAACGTTTAATGAACTTTCAATTTTAGACATGAAACACGCACATTACGTGGCACTTTGGTGTCACCTATATGGACCCCCTTTTTGAGATTTTCAAAGGAGATCTGACAATGATAGCTTATGCGAAGTTCAATGGGTTTCTAACTGTTGGGTATATTTAAATGGACTTATAGTTAAGATGTCACTATCACCTTGTCGAATACCCTACTACAGTATGCCTTTAACAGGAGTTTCTGATGATTTCTCTAAACTAGCAGTCAAACACGCCCTCCAGTAGTCTTAGATGAATAAAAGCAATTTATGTATATTATTCCAAGATAGAGGGGAAAGTGAATCGCGTGTAAAAAGTTTTTATAAGCGACTATTACACGCATGGTTTGAAGGCATCCATTTGCAATATGTATGTGACTGCCAGGCAGAGCGCACGCGGGCTGACCCACTTTGGTCCGCATCCGCTCGAAGCGCCGCTCAGCGGAATAGTTCCTAGAACATCCTATTCTGTCCAACAGAATTCTACGCTTACAATTCTGTCAAATAGAATTCTAAGCTTACAATTCTTTCCAGCAGAATTGCAAGCTTACACTTCTGTCGAACAAAATTCTAAGCTTACAATTCTGTCGACAGAATTATAATATTTTACAATTCTGTCGTAGTATCTTCCACTGATTATAGATTGCATTATCCTATGTAGACTGGTTATAGCAATACAGCCTACCTATTCGGAATCCGAATCTGACCTTCGAATTATCGCTCAATGGGGTCGCCCCGTGTCTGCCAATATAGCATGCTTAGCTTTGTTTCAGTTTGGTTCTAATATACGGAATTATATCCCATATGCAAGTGTGAAAATAATCTCATAATAAATCTGGCTCCATTGCTGGCTGCAAACGTTTGTACAAATGATTGACAAACAGTATAGGGCGCCATTTGTAACATCCATACTTTTGTCCACAGAAGCGAATTTCCAAGACAGAAGTCTAAAATGTGACATTTGGCGAATGGTCACGCCATGTGTAAGTACTTTTGTCCAACAAAAGTTACTTTTGTTGACAGAAGCAACTTTTGTCAAGACAGATGTACTGTTGTCCAATAAAAGTTGCTTTTGTCTGACAAAAAAAGTAATTTTGTCTACCACAAAAGTACTTTTGTCTGACAAAAGTAATTTTGTCTACCACAAAAGTACTTCTTTTTTTCGACAAAAGTTACATCTGTCAAAAAATATATAAATGTTACAAACGGCGGCCCATGAAACAGAAGTGTAAGAAATCAACAGAATTATAGATGTTACAAACGGCGCCCCATACAATACAATATATTTTGAGATACTTTTAAATTATGATGTTGATTGTGCACAGTCATTGATATATATATATATATATATATATATATATATATATATATATATATATATATATATATATATATATATATACATATATATATATATATATATATACATATATATATATATATATATATATACATATATACATATTTATATATATATATATATATATATATATATATATATATATATATATATATATATATATATATATATATATATATATATATACATACACACACTATAGAACACACAAGCATGTCTAATTATTCCACTTTTCACCCTCTGAAGGTGCAGCCACCGGTATGGACAATCTGAGAGCATTGGAAGCTAAGCAGAATGCTGACAGAGCTGTTAATGAAAGTAAGGAATTCACATCTGATGTAAACTTCATGTTTGGACTATGATAGATGATCTCACTGGCCTATGTCAAGTCACGACTGTGCTACTATTCAATTCAAATGACTATCGAACGAGATATTTAGGAAATCCAGAAGTTACACCATGCACTGGAATGATTTCAAGGCTAGGATCTCTCTATCTATGATATATATGCATCCTACATGTATATATATATATATATATATATATATATATATATATATGTATACAAATCCCACCATTAGTCGACAAAAGACCAACCGTTGGTCGACAATTGTCGCCCATATGGTAATATCTGCTGTCGACTAAAGGTCAAAGCTCACTAATTGCATACAAAACAGGTTAGAATTAATCAATCTATGTCAGGCAGCAGTGTTTATCAAGCAAAGGTTGAAATGTCATTTTCTGATTCCTAGTATTCATAGTTTGCAAGTTATGACAAATTGAATTTTTGTCAGATTTACAACAACACCCATTAGTCGACACACAAGTTTTTCTTAATTTTCTAAAAAAAAACGGAATATGTTGTGCGTTTGTTATGTTGCACACCTAAAGAAGAACATTTTATACCCATATTGCATCATAAAACACAAAAACACTTAACAAAAATTAAGTTATACAAGATATATATTTTGGCCTGTCCATTTTAGCCCTAAAAAGTTGGGTCTGACTAGCGATAGGTTGAGCTGCACATTTGGTGCACTCACTGAAAAGTTTCTCACTGGTAATGTTGATATATTTTGAAAACATTGGCCATCTAAGAGTAAAAA
>OZ012690.1:24696121-24723621 GCA_963942565.1 Maea johnstoni
ATAGATAAATATATTCATATACACATATATATATATAAATATATTCATATACACATATATATATATAAATATACATATATACATATTTATATACATATATATATATATATATATATATATATATATATATATATATATATTCATATATATATATATATATATATATATATATATATATATATATATATATATATATATATATGTATATATATATATACACATGTATACAAATATATACATATATACAATATATACACTGCGGTCGAGACCGCATGCCACCTGTCTGTGGCTGATTAAAAAGAGATCGTGCCCCCCCCCCCCCCCCCTGTACTGAAGCACCTCAATCAACATCAATATCCGATCGCTGCACTTTGCCCACCTCCCTCTTTATTGTCATCAGGGCGTGAGGGAATTCTAACGACTGGTCAGGGTATGTCGGTGGTTGGGTCCGGCACCCCTTACTGATGTCGACCGCGTCCTATGTGGCCTGCCCTGAAGTGTGGTCTGAGGCAATGCCAATGACTGCTAGCTGTCTCTTATCAATGTCTGGGTTTGAAACCCTGCTGAGGTATGAGAGAATGATGCCACTGATGTGGGATCAAGCGGCGGATTGGTTGCCCTATCAGCCACGCCTGCCTGCCTATATGCACCCTGGCAGCAACATGGCAGAAAAACTGACAAATAAATGAAAATCCCAAATCTTGGTCTCAACGTGTTCTTGAGCAGGGTCTACCAACTGCAATATCGCATGCTACACGCATGCAATACCTTCACTACCCCAACCCCAAGTATACTCGTAGCATTAGGAAATCACGAACAAATATGTAAATTTTTAGCGTCATGGTTGATTGTTAACCCTCATTTACCAATGATTAAAGGTTTAGCATCGTTTTTCTAGGGTTGTCCTGCCACTGAAGAATCAGTGATATTAATATTTCATATTTTCCATTCAATAATTTATATAAATATTTTCTCTGAGAGCAATGTAACTGCCAGCAGACTCCCCGCAGGGCTTGTACTTATGAAACTTTTCTTGGGAAATGGCCTTTAACTGGATATTACACAGGTAAAGGTTAAAGGACAATTACACCTTCAGACTATTATATGCTGAGAACATACTTTGATATGTGGTTGTTTGTATGACAGCTGGAAAAGGTTGGTATCAAATGACTTCCCTTAAGAGTCTTAAAATCCCCAAACTAGACTTGCAAACCCATCAGGGAAAGTGTTTCTTAGATTGACAGTACTAGCCAGGTCAATTGCATTACCTGACTGATTGATTATAAGCTCCTCAGAATCACTTCCTTCAATGGTAATAGCAATCAACAAAATTGTGTTAAGATGGCTGTTTCCTGAGCACCTGAAGTCCCCAGGGTGTTTTCAACTCTGCACAGGGAAGTGCTTGCAATTGTTGGCATCTACCTGACTAACCATTTCCTGCCTTTTAATAAGTGTAATGTAAATCAGTACAAACAAACAATTATTTACAATAAGTGCACTATCTGAATGTGGTCTAGAGCGATGGGAAGGGTAAGTATTTTACTCTTACATCTCAAACTTTCCGAATCTAGTGTATCCATGTAAACTCAATAAATATGTCATATGATCTCTGTCAAGGTCCTACTACTAGAAGAATCAGGACACAATGTACTAGGACTACCTCAGGCCTGTTACTTGGTAACTATAAGCTGTAAGCTATAACTGAGTAGTGCTGAAGACCCGGGGGGGGGGGGGGGGGGGGGGGGGTGGCACTTGGGTATTTAGGGGGGTGCATACGTTCGTTATCAAAATTTAAAAATACCCCTAAAGGACTGATTTCTGGCCAAAAAAGCACCCTTATTTTAATAAAACTCTGATTTTTTCCACTAAATAAACACCCCTTCTTTTATCAAAACACTGACATTGGATGAACGGGAACACATTTTAACTTAAGATTTTATAATCCTCTGCTTGTTTAGCGGCAGCAAGTGGCTGCAGCAAACTCGGAAGCCCTGAGTCACTTCGGGAGTCACTCGGCGTCAGAGCCGCGGATTTTTCGTGGATTGTAAGGGGATTTTGACCCCCATACTTCGTACCTGGGTACAAAAAAGTACCCTTCTTTTACAAAATCGCGGACATGCGGAGGTCTTAAAAAAGACCCCTTCTTCCGCGAAATACGTAACGAAGGTGCGGCCCCCCTCTGTACCTGAGTGCCCCCCCTGGGGCTGAAGAGGACTGGTTCGGGGGAGGTCTTATTTGAAAGGTGACATGTATAAGCTCATTTTGAACCTAAATCATTCTGATGGTGATTTTGCCCTTTAAGTTTGGTGACTCTACGTATCGCGGCAATATCTCTGGGAACCCATACCTGCATTAAGTTTTTCATTGACTTGATTTTAAGTTGTACGTTGTGATCAGTAATGTTAGGCATATCAAGTACAGTATATTCAATACCAACAGTTGTATATGTATGAACCCAGTCACAATTGATTTCACGACAGAAATGGCAGCTAGTTTCTCTTATTGGTCCTATTCTAATAACCTTGGTTTTTTAATGTTTATCTTTAAGCCTGACATGATAAAGCAACTTTAGGATTTATATGCTGTTTATGAGATTAAGTTCAGAACATCACTTGATGACCAAAAACATGAGTTCGTTTTGCATTATGTGGCATACTTGTGGTAATAGGCAAATTATTTTAACAGACCCGTTACTTTAATGGCAATATAACAAGTCTGTCTCAACGGGCCTGGTATATGCCTAATGTGAAACTTTTGGACTTGTATGGGTGCCATAAAGGACTATAGTAGGGCCCCGTTACAAGCCAGTACTATCACGAGTATAGAGAGACAGCTGGCGGCCATAACAATAACTATATACTGTGTTCCAAAGTCATAAAGCCACATATTAACAAGTTTTTATTTTTCTCTCATGAAATCAAACTTTGAAATTGCTTTAAATAATATGCATCAGATACTAAATATCGCCTAAGTGATCAATTGACCAGATTCTTTTTTGCAAGCAATTTTCTTTTTACACTGATACTGACAAAGTAGTAGATTTGGACGTGTGGAAATAATATCTATATAACATGCCAGGGATCAGTATCTATTGTATGAAAAGCATTCAACTCATGTAAGTGTTGGATCGTATGAACTTAGCTTGACAGTATGAGGTGAGATCTTATGGGTATGTGATGACCGATTATATAGTCCAAATCCTAGGCAATCCAAAAGGGAGCAATAACAACTGTGGTTGTATCATCAAACCGGCAGCACAGGAATAAAGTTAACTTCCAAAGAAGTGATTGCTTGGACCAATCGGTAGCAGAAGTCCCTCGGAGCATTCTTTTCAAAATGTCGATATTAAAAGCATTGTCCAACAGCTTTTGATATTCTGATATATATTACGGGCACGTACCCGTAAGAGGTCCGTTTAAATGGGCCTGTCACATACCTATGCTTTACCTGGCCTGTTATTGTTGTATAACCAAGGAGATATTATGCGATAATGAAATTTATACCAATCCCGGATACCAATGCCCTGAAAATACATTTATTCTTAAAGTGCAAATGCACCATTGGGATAACTTCAACTAAAAATGTAGTGCTATATGGTATATGTCAATTGACCCACTCACAAATCCACTCCCAGCACCTGTTGAATGGGAAATTGCAATTTTCTGTGAAGCCTAGGGCTTCCTGGCCAATCCATGGGGTCATCCATCTTGGGGTCACTTGACCTATTTCCTGTCATCTACTGACCACCAGCACTATCATGAATCATGGTGCTCTGTGCAGCAAATGGATGTAATAATAGTACTGACAGGAATGTTATTGACAAAAGATCATTCTATTCAATTCCTAATCCGAAGATACATCCAGAAAGAAGGAATTTAGCTGCACAGTGACTCCACAACATAGGGAATGGATGGGATGTCAAGATCTTTAAATTTGCTTCAAATAAAAGAGTATGTGAGGACCAATATGAGGCATTCTGCTTTTTGGATGATATGCAGGCAAAACTAATGTGGATATCAAGGAAAATAGTTGAAAGGTGATGTAGTGCCAGCCATTTTTGCATTGAAGCAGGATTGAGTGGATAACAGCCATGCCAAAAGAGCTGAAAAAGGCACACAGAAACAGGTGATGGATGCCCCCATGGCCAGGAAGCTCTTGGCTTCACAGAAAATTGCAATTTTGTTAAGAATGGGTTTGTGAGTGGGGCCATTGACATTTACCATATAGCACTACACTTTTAGCCCAAGTTATCCCATTGGTGCACTTTCCCATTTACGTATACGTATATGATTAAAAGATAGGAAATGCATCATCACACGTACATTGAAATATAGCTGTACAACATTGGTAATGAAATTCAGCCACTATAAAACATTTCGAATAAGTCATTGTGAGTGAATGGAAACCTATTGAAGTAAGGTCATTTACATGCATTCTCTCTACGATAGGTGTCCGTGTGTTCATTTAGTCTTCTAAAAAGTATCTGAAATAAATCCAGAATGTCCATTTATTTAAGGTTTTAGTTGCTATCCTATTTCATTTTTAAATAGGTCAAAGTAATTGAAAATTGATTGATTTAACAGGTTACGCCACAGGTAAAAAAATAGTTCTCGACATGTTGACTTTGGACGATAGACCCTATCCTCTTAGCATTTTGAGCTAAACAATTCAACCCTAAGCTCAGCAGAAGCGTTAGGAAACAGTTCGTTTATGCATTAACCCTGTTTCATTTGAAAGATCTTAGAGAAAGAAGGTAAAGTATAGGTTACGTCTCTATATTA
Source organism: Maea johnstoni (assembly GCA_963942565.1). Taxonomy (NCBI): domain Eukaryota; kingdom Metazoa; phylum Annelida; class Polychaeta; order Spionida; family Magelonidae; genus Maea; species Maea johnstoni. The sequence continues at coordinate 24,700,903 of OZ012690.1, forward strand.
TGAAGGAGATGCCGCTACTAGTACTGATTGGTTTGTCAAGTAAATGCTGGGCGGGCCCCAAAGATGGTGGAGTCTAAGATTTTTGACTGTTTCCCACCACTGCCCGGGTTCGAATTCAGGCCATGGCATGTGAGACAGTTGTCAGTCAGCCAGGTACTCTGCTTTCCTCCACCACTGATAGGGGATCCACCAGCCTAGGGGTTACGATGCCTGGCTCCCAAGCGTGAGTTCGCAGGTTCGAATCTCCGCTGCATCCACATAAGCGGGTTGGCCTGGTCGCTATATAAATGTACGGCATTGTGGAGAGCTGTCTTTTTTGTTCTTCTGCAATTAAAAGACCCCTTGGAACTATTTGTGAAGAGAAGGGAATTTCTCCCCGGTTCCGGGTTTCTATCTATGTATATTTAATTGGTTTGAGACTCTTGTAGAGAACATTTCTATAACGATATCATACGTTTATGGGCTAACCTCACAAGGTAACTCATGACATAACTAACGATAGTAACACAATAAAGCTCCAGACACTCGGGGTCATGCAGACTGTGTAGGCTTTTACCCTTATGCTAGCCAGTATAAAGTGATGCAAAAAACCTGAAAATTACTGAAACCCTGGCACATGGATACTCATCTGAGAGTACTCAGTGAGAGCTATCCAATGAATACCAACATGATAGGGTTTAGATGGTGTATATAATCTTTGCATCCTTGTGCTTTGGATGAAAGTAGCCTTAGCATAAGAAGGGTTCAAACATGTTCAAATGGTACGGAAAGATTTCTGACAGTCTCGTCTGTAAGGTTACAAGTTGCTCTACAGTTTCCATGCATTTTAGGTTAAAACAAAATGGCGGATATAATATTCTATGGCGGAGACATCATAACAGTCGAGGGAAACCATCCCACAGTGGAAGCCTTGGTTGTCCACGAGGGGAAAATAAAGACCATTGGAACAAAGGAAGAATGCCTGAAGCAAAAGACTCACACAACCAAATTGATAGACCTTTATGGCAGGACATTGATGCCAGGGTTGATAGAGTCACATACTCATCCTGTTTTTGCTGCCACGCAACATGGCTGGGAAGATATCAGTGGATTCACCTACAGAAGAAATGCTGAGGTTAAAGCCGCCATTAAGAAACGTGTTGCACAGAGCAAACCAGGGGAACTGATCAAAGCATTTGGGTACGACCCTGTCGCCATACCCGACCTAGAAACCCTAACAGCCTCTGTACTTGACGAACTCTCACCAAACAACCCAATCTTCGTACTAAACCAGAACATGCATATCGGCAGTGCAAATAGCCTCTGTCTGAAAATGGCGGGTATTGACAAGTTCACGCCAGATCCGCCAGGTGGCGAGATTGTTCGTGATAAAAATGGCGATCCTACTGGTTTGCTTAAAGAGACTGGTATGGCTCAAGTTTTCCAGTTGCTGCCTACAAAGAGTAAGGAGTCACTGGTTGAGGATGTCAGAAAACAGCTTCAGAGATATGCCTCGCAAGGATTCACAACCATAGTCCCCATGGGACTTGTGGAGGCAGGACTTAGCAAAGGAGCATATGAAGTAAGTCCACTTTTTTGTTTGTTTGTTTGTTTACGTGTCTTTAATTAGTTTCAATATGCTTTTCGTCACTTTATTTCGCGGCTTACGTGTAGGTCATATCATAAGTCAGAATTCTGAGAACGCATGGCATTGCATTCTATTGACGAAAAGTTCCAATGGATCTTTCAGCTCAGAAGGCACCATTGAAAGTCCTTCACAACGTCGCACATTTAGAAAAGCAGTCTAGCAATTTTCACGCAATTGCACTTCCCGTCAGTGATTGCTTGGGCACGATTCTGATGCTAAAGTGTCAAAATAGTGCATCGTAAAGAGTCGCCAAGCATAGATAATCTTTCTAAATTCATTCTCGTTATAGTTTACCTTCCTATTAAATGTTAAACCACATAGCCAAATCAAAATTGCAAGGACTAAGTTTTGTTTTCGAGCCTTCATAATCGGATTGCATGAAAGTTGTTTCATGTTTAAGAGAAAAAGCATCAATATCCACAATGTTAAAGCACCATTGATTTATTTATCAGAAACCACTTTCACTATCTTTAAGTTCCATTGAATATAAATATATTCATACTCAGTTCCATTAAATATATCATATATCATACTTCAACTTATATTATGAACTCGTAAATGATTGTGTCACGTCGCTTAATGAATGTTATCTAATGTGTATTATTAAATGAAAAATAAAACGTTATTACACTTGTGCAATATTCAAATCAAAAAATAACTTAAGTTCCATTCATATCCATGAAAAATGTACCAATATTCCGTTATTCGTCTTTCTTAAGACTACATCAATAAAACTTTGTGAGAGATATTAAAAGTGTTAAAACGTTTTTAGTCTCTTCTGAATATACATTTACCTAAGTCATAAATTCACATTTAGAGGTATTTGGAAATGTAAAAATGCAGCTTCTTGTTCCATCTGTCTTGATAGTCATGAAGGGAAACCAATACCTCTATCTTTGCCCTTTTACAGGCACTTAAAGAAATAGCATCAGATCAAGTTTGTCCAGTTCGAATTCCATCATTTCTGTTTGATTGGGCCCTGGCGCGACCAATCACTGACGACCTGAAGCCTGACATCACCGGAAGTGAGATGTTCAGCCATATTGGCATGAAGTTCCTGGCAGATGGCTCTCCCTATTCTGGCACAATGGCCACACGAGAACCCTACCTCATCACCAAACTCACGCAGGATGGCCTGGGCTTCCCACAGCCTCCTGTGCTGGGACATCTCAAGTATCCATCGGCAGAGCATCTCTACAAAGCCATGCTTCCTTTTCACGAGAAAGGTTTTCAGATTGCCTGCCATACTCATGGCGAGCGTGCAATTGAACAGACCTTGGAGGCCTATGAGCTTTTGCAGGAATCCGACAAGAGACCTGATCCAAGATTCCGCCTAGAGCACTGTGGTCTAATCACTGATGATCAGCTTATAAAGGCGAAGGAACTTGGTGCTACTGTCAGTTTCTTTATTGATCACGTCTATTGGTATGGACAACGTCTTCGCGATGACATCCTTGGTCCCGTGAGGGGGAACAGATTCATGCCACTTGCTTCCGCGCAACGTACAGGTCATATTTGGAGTCTTCATCACGACAGTCCTTGCTCCCCACCGGGGCCATTTCGGGGCATGCGCACTGCCGTAACTAGGATGTCACGTGACCACACACATTCCTCAACAAAATCCAACATGGCGACCAAAAGCAAAGGTGACGTCATTGGTCCGGAACAAGCAGTGACGGTCATGGATGCTGTCAAAGCATACACAATAAATGCAGCATGGCAGATATTTCACGAGAATATCATAGGAAGTTTAGAAATTGGAAAACTGGCGGATCTGGTAATTTTGTCACAAAATCCTATGAATACACCAGATGAGGAATTGGATAAAATCAAAGTCCTAGAAACGTATGTTGGAGGTCGCCTTGCATTTTCAACATGGGTAGACTGTCTCTGAGTCCCCGTTCATTTTTGTGCTGACAACATTACCTTTGGTATTTTTCTACCATTTCTAAAAGCTTGGGCGAGTATTCTGGGGAAGGTTTGATAGAAAATGTTCACGTTAAGCCACATAATTGGATGATAACAAATCTAGTACAATGTAGTTTGTAACAGTAACATATATTCGTGGTTAGTGTCGAGAATTTCTTGTAAATCTAAAGATGAAAACAGTGAATATTGGAAGAAAAAAGAATATTTCGTAAGTTGTAGAAATGGATTTTTATTAGCTGGTCTTTTATACTCTGGTTGCTGATATTTTCTATGCGGCCATGACGCTGATTAGTATGTTGTTTTATGATTTATTTATTTTTGACGATTCGTTTCTTTTCATTCACTAAACAGCATAACTAACCTATATTAATTTGAATAACTGGCTCCGATTATATAGGGCTAACAACGAACTGATAGCTGCTCAGTTTTACGGTCTGTGTAATTTGGCTACGGAAGATGACGTAAGGCATTTAATTATGCAATGCCCATGGTTGCAAAACGAGAGAGGTGTATTGTTTAGCGAGCTTTAGAGCATTTCATGTTGTATTGGACGAAGGCTGTCAGGATCGCAATGTGACCCTCTATTGGTCTTGCTAGGCAGGTTTAAAGATGGGTTTTCTGTACTGCAACTGGAAATCTTCCTGTCGACTGCTGCTAGACATATTAGACGTATAATGCTAGAATTGAAGAGGATGTAGGTTAGCTTTAAAAATAGTAGACGTCTGATAAAGTGAAAACTGACTGCCTTACATACACGGATAAAGCTTCTTTTGAATTGATTTACTATTATTAAAACATTACTATTAAATTCAATTATCTGATTTTACTAAGAACGAAACTTGTTTTGAATGTATTTAGAAATTTCGAAATTCTATCTATATTCTTGCTAAATTAGGTTGCTTTTCAACTCACACACCATGTACTCATCATGCTTTAAATTATGAATATTGAAATGCTGAAACTTTGAATAATGCACCATAGGACCAAAGTTAATATTTTGATTTTGGTTTTAGAGTAAAAAAAATCCCGATCACATGCTGAGCTTAAGGTAGAACCCTACCCGATACACGGGTCATTTTTAAAACTTAAATATCTGAAAACTGAGTTTAATTAAGCCAACGGCACTTATGCTATTGTAAAGGTTACATCTCATAGTTGCCGAATAATGGTAAACTTATCAATAAGTGACTATTTTAAGGTAATGCGGCACCCTTAAAGAACATATCTGGATGTGTTTCGTTTTTTGGCAAAATGTAAAGACTTACCCTGTACTTGAAAATGAGAGTCTACCATATGATTATTCATATCTTTGGTGAGGTGCAAGGTCCTACCTCAACTGAGAATCTGCACGATGAGTACTTTAAAAACATTTTTGAATGTTCCCATAAGCCTCAAAATTTCTAACAGCACGTGGTTTACATAGTAAATGCTGATTTTCAGGTCCTGTCAGAATTCAAGGTACATGAGACATGACCTTGCACCTAGAGGGGGTTCATATCTGTTATATTCTAAAATACTGGCTTCGAAGACTGTATCGTTATTCAGTTTCAGCCAAAAAATGAGATGAAAATTTTGGTCAAAATGGTCTAGGCTGAATGAATCTGCATAGTTAAAACAGACAGACATGTCGTTTGGGACAAATTTAACACGGAAGGTCCTACGGGACCTACCCTTTGTTAGGACCTTTCATTTGTGGTCACTCTTGACCGTACCACAATTGGAAGTCGCTAGGTCGAGGTCCGTGGGGGAGTGAACACCGCTCATGTGTACTCTTTTGCTTTGATATCCATTCTCAGGGGCCAGCCAAGGACACCACCTAGTGGTGATAATCTTGGTGTACTAGACTATCACCTTAACTATGATCTATCCTTCTCACAAGAAAAGATCCCCTTGAAGCTAGCGACATCTAGCGAGAAGGATAGGCAGACAGCGAGCAACTTCAATTTTAGTATGGACTTTGGCCGCTAGGTGTCTTCCATGTTTTATTTCTGTCAATCAGCTGTGTGTGGTGATACGGTGTGACCACTGATGAGAAAGGAACAACTCCTTGAACATTTCAATGTGCGTTATTTGCAATAGCGCCAATTACAAATAATGAGAAAAGGTTAAATGGTAATTGGTCACAAATATATAGGTCGTTGGCCTAAATGCGCATAATACATGTATGACAAGATGCTGCTCATGTCCCATAAGGTGCGCCTACACAATTGTCTATGTATTTGTTTATATGTCATTCTGGAATGAATTAAATTATAAACCAAAAAAAAATAGCTCCTTGAAAATTATCGCACTAACATTTGTCATATTTTTATCAGAAATCCTCAGATACGTTCATCCTTTAATGTGAGACATTTTCCCTAGTATCCGATTCGAAGGTGTTGGTATCTCGGGGTTTTCTGGGGTGGATGTTTTGCTTTATATTATGTTGTCTAACCAGAAACACAATTGAGTACCGTACACTTTTGTGAAGATTCGATGTTATATGTAGTTTATACCAGTTACAGCCCTATCAGATCGATGACGTTATTCTCTATTCGCTATTTGCCCTTTTCTACGATGGTGCAGGTGTGAACGACAGAAAATAAATCTGCTGTTTTGGGGAAAACAATGGAAAAAGAAGATTTTCTGTCGTTTTCCAGAAAAACCGCGGAATTCTTTTTCTGCTGTTCATTCCTGCATCCTTGTACTTTTCACACCCTTTCATTTATTTGCTTTTTGGAGTTATCCCATCATTAAAAATGTTTGAAAGCGACTTAATTTCCGCCTGACAGCAATAATTTAGAGTATAGTTATGCTTAAATTATGTTTTGTAAACTGATGCTAATTTGTTGTATTGTATATTTCACGATGAACATTTGTGGTCAATAAAGATACATACACATGATAAATGAAGGAACAGAGCTATGTAATCACTCTCATCACCCCCCCCCCATGTTCTTTGCCAGGGATTGCTATTTGAAACATCAGGACATGGTTCTGTACAACCAGGATCATACAGCTGGGGTCAAAATCACCATTTCTTAACCTATTTACACTCAGAGCGACCAAAAGAGGCCTGACAATTTTGGAAATATTTTGGTCTCAAAAGCATTTTCTTTAAAATATTTGACAGAGAAATGTTGATCAGAAGCCAAACAACAATTGTGATTCAAATAATTTGTGAAATTTAGCTTTATTCCTAAGTTATTTTCAAAAGTATGAAAGTAGCATACGATACTTTCTAAAGGAAATCTGAGTGTGAATGAGTTAAAGTCGAATGCGAATACGAACTTTATTACTCTCTAAACGCCTTCTGCACTACATAGTGGAAATACAAAACTATCATTAGAAAAAATATAAGCATTAACAATGTGGTCAGAAGTACAAAAATATACATATACAGTACACCTATAAAGATATGTTTGTCAATTGTTTACATGGAATGTATCTGATTACTGTCATAATTAGGAATACAGACAGTTCAAATCAGCAGTATCAATATTTTCACTTACGACATTTGGAAGAGATGTGTAGGTCCTCCATGCCTACGTGAACAAATTTGGCAACTTTCAGTAACAACTTTCTATCATTTGTAAGTAATAATTGAGTCTTTTTAGAGAGCTACATCTAGTTCTATAGTATTTTGGTATGACTAATATCCTAAGTTTTTCAAGACCATTCGGCTAGCTAGGGCAGCTCACCACATAGCCACAATTGTACGCGCTCTAGTTCTTTTGATAGGTACCTGTCACATGCGTTTTAATTGTAGGCCGTTGAAGCATACTATGTTTGTTTTACCTTCGCGCGTCACCTTTTTCAACCCCATGTCCGTTTTCTCACCCCATACATACATAGTTAAACCATAGCAAGCCTGAGGGCGATTCATTCTGTTTATGGCCGCGCTACTCTATTTCTAAGAGCCCTAGACCAGATCCCTATAGTCAGAAGCAGGAAGATTTAGCTCGAGGCAGAGTTAGGTTTACACTGCCTCTGAGAGATTTCACTTCGCTTTATCAATCAAAGCAGCGGATTACTCCACTTGTTATGCTTTTCGCTCCATAGAACTTATGTCTAAATATTTACATTGCCTATCCGTGTGATTAGCTACCGTAATACTGAGAAGGCCCATTTTACACTAAAATATACAGATATACCCCGACGTCATCGTTCTGACGGCGTGCGTGTGTGTGGATGTTATATTACGTGTGTGGATGTAGTATTCATAATAAATATGATAATGGTGATGCCGATGAAAAAATAATATTGATGATGATAATAATCACGGTTCTGATGATGGTGATGATAGCAGCAAGGCCATGATGATGATGATGATGATGATGATGATGGTGATGATGATGATAATTATGATAATGATGATCATCATGATGATAATAAGAAAGTTAGTCTTGACGCTAATGTTCATACCCGGCGGTAGCGCCGCAAGAGTGAAACGGCAGCAGATGTAACTAATTGAACCTCAGAATAGCAAGTTCATAGCACAGGCAAATTGGATTGCGAAGCTTGCGATGCCACAAAGTTAACGACATGTAAAGGCGTATTGATATAATTATTATTGTTCATTTATTTGAAAAGGCATTAGATTAAAAGATCAAAAACAATTTTTGAGCTATTTTGGCGCTCCTTATTGGGTTCTAACGACATTCCAATGATGCCGAGCCTTTGGGAGTAGTTAGACAACAGGCGCCATATTTGATTTGGACATTACACCGGCTCGCATGACGAAGGTAGATAATAATCAGTTTCTGGCCGTATTTAAATATGTGGGGTCATTGATAAACGTGGCCTAGAGGTCCTTTTCAAAGATTTACTCCGTTTGTCAGTCACGTAAATGACAAGACTAAACTCGGAAAGCTAGGAACGATCCCAAATAGAGTTACGGGATTTCATTAATATAGTTCTCTTTTCAATCGATTACATTGGCACAAGTAGCCCTGGCGTAATGGATAGAGCGCTTGCCTATTAGACATGGGATCGCGGGATCGATTCCGGCTGCCCGTGACTAGTTTCATCTTTTCCATCTGTCCAGCGCTTCGTGAGGTACTTAGAAATGTTACCTACTTTTACTAACTGTGGCATTATTTTTATTTTACTTTACTTTACTAAAATGAATTGTTGGTCAAATCCGCTGATCCCAGAGAGAATGTCTGCCTGAATTGCCGTTCGCTATAAGGGCCGATGACTTAATGTTGGGCCTTGACTAAAAACGATCTTTTATCTTTGAGTTATAATAAACATTTCCACAGTTGTGAAGTTGGGAATTTCTTCGAGAAAGTCTATAGTTTAATGGATGTAAGTAATGCCTAGCCTTCATTTAAAAATTGAGCTCTGTGAAGTTTAAAGGGTATAAGTATTAATTTATATCTGTTGATGAAGGAAATGTTCCATTAAGTTCCCTATGACGTTGGTGTTATCACTTGCATGCACACTTGCTGCACATGACTATTACTTTATGCAACTCCCAGCCATTTACCTTCTATCTGCCCTTTCACACGTCCCTACGTGCTGATCAGTGCCCTATCCATGTACCTACGTACCACCTGTACTTTGGGCTTGGATCCGTGCGCCCGCCACTCACTTTTTGGGCGCACGGATCCTTACTACATTGACAACTTCTACTCCTCCTGCGGCCTTTAGCGCCTTGCCGCAACACTTGTATTCCCCCTTCTCTGTAATTGTTAAGTCCTCCCAGTACCTCTTTCAACGGGGCCCTATCTGGGTCAGAAGTGTCAGCACAGTATCTTAGATGAAGAAAAGAATGGATATGAAGCGAGAGACCAATTACTGTAAGCGCTGTAGTGAAGAGCTGGACATGCCAGGGGGTCTCTGATCTGGCATCAGCGTGAGGTCACAAGGGAACAAGGACCAGTCAGGGTTCTCGTAGCATTTACAGTACAGAGAAACATGTGCGCCAGCATGCGCAGAGCACCACGTTTGGGCTATTCGTTGGGGCTAGCCTGTTCATGTTGACTGGCTGGTTTCATATCCACTTGTTTTTATCTATCTAAGACAGCATGGACGAATTACACGTGTACAGACATGCATATAAACAGTAATATGTATTGGCTTGTCTAAGTTGAGTTATGAAGGCAGAAACATGATGATGTTGTACCACACCATTGAAACCTTTTACGCACAGCACTTTTCATTTAATCATGTTTCCATCAGATCCTTCAATCCCAGGGATAGTTTTATGATGATTTGCACTAGGTTAGACTGTTGCCGTCCACTTCCATCATATGCTTTGAAAAAGTCTTCACTAGAGAAGGGTAGGGACACCATTATATGTGTTATTTTTTTATGAAACAAGTGATTTCACAAAGGTGATTTTGCCAAGAATTGTGAGTTTTCTGCTAGACCATATGTTCATCAACTTTTTTCTTTTCAGACAGCTTTTTTCTGTTTGAGTCAGTGATCTTATCAAAATTACATAGATCGAATTCTACTCCTAAACTTATAAACATATAAACTATTGTGTCCATTCAAAGTTATTAGTACGTCCGTTGAGTTTTAATCCTGTTGTCCCCATTAAACATCAAATCCTACCATATAAGGTTGGTCAAAGTTGGCCAAATGCTGCATATCAACATATTGTTGTAGTTGTTTTTGTTGTTTTTGTTGTTGTTACTATCATCATCATCATCATCATCATCATTTATTATCATTATTATTATCAACATCATTATTATTATTATCATTATTATTATTATTATCATTATTATTATTATTATTATTATTATTATTATTATTATTATTATTATTATTATTATTATCATCATTATTATTATTATCGGCATCAGCATCATAATTATTATCATTTTTCATAGTTTTCACTACTTAGTGAATCTCCAAATCAATAAATGAATGATTCTACTTTTGCCATTTTTTGAATAAGTAGATGCAACGTGTAGGATTTTTAGGACGAACCGGAAATTTACCAAAAATGTGCACCTTCTTAGAATCAGTTTGACCCGTCAGTTGTGACGATAATCCGGAGGGAGGGGGCGTTTAGGCGATTAGGCGATAATCTGATGTTTTTTTTGGAAAGAGTCACGGGAGGTAACGTTTTATTGGTGAAGGGAGGGGAGCAGTTATTACTCAATTCGCATTTTATTTAATTTATAACCATCTTAGTGGCGACAGGTCCAGGCGGCTGTTGGCACTCGGGACCATGAAAAAAGTTTATCCATAATGACATGCTCATTAATTCCACTTTACTGCATTTCACGGTAGATGCTAGGAAATTTACCCAGAAGTAACAGAGTGATGCATCGTAAAATAGATTCTTAATCACTAGAGTTACGGGCCCCCGGGCTGAAAGGTTATCGCCGAGCGTCGGAATCGGCTGCTGGAATGACGTCACGAATGAGTGTGGCCACTTGACGCTGTCATCACTAGGGAGATAAGAATCCCCCCCCCCCCTCCTGCTCCCAAATCTCTTCGCGCGAAATCGGAAAGTTGTACGCCTTGATTCTAAGAGAATCGGTTAAGGGTCACCATATAAATTGAGGGAGTGCTAAAAAATAAAACAATTCTACTTTGATGACTAACAAAAAAATTCACCCTTATAATTACAATCTTCATCGTTGACGTAGTCGCTATTGAGCAATTTAGCTCTTTTGAACCGTACTGACCTATTCTATGTGTTTGTCTATATGTGTGTGTCTTTGTGCGTTTATATTTGTTGTTTTAATATACTTTTCATCATAGGATTACGAACATGGTGCTATCGGTGACCAAAAGTTATCACAGCTCTTGACCTCAATGCATGTACGCATGGATTTTATTGTCGATATATGAAAGACATCAATTAACCTTATATGTTTTGATTTTAACAGACAAAAATAGGACTATAAAAAAGTATATATAACACATAACGATTGTATTGTATTGTGTATTTATTGACTGTTGTGGATACAACAAAGGTAAAAGGCAAAAGGCATGGGAAATGGCACACATAAAGAAGAAGTAAACATTCTGGGAAACCTATACAAAAAAGTACAAACTGAACAACCAATGACATAAGTGTAGTGTGTAAATATAATGACACCAATGAAAGCCTGGTACAGAACAAAAGTGAATATTATTTGGTGTTTATACTTCAGAGATTTTCCGCAATGTATGAAAAAAAAATAGTGCAATTAAGATCTGTTCACAATGTGCGTTTCAATGTTTTGGTTTCTCTGTTCTCGTCATGTTCATACATCGTGCATAGTTGGTATATTATTACATGCTCTCTTATAGAGGGTATCATTTCATAGAACTTGCAACCTACAAATGAAGTGTGCAAATTGTTTCATGCATCAATTAATATCTTGATAGCAAAACGACATGAAGTACGATTTTGAGAAACACGTGAATTCAACTCGCTGTTCCAGTTGGGTTTGACAATCCCTTTTCAAATAATTTTCAAATATGACTACAATTGATAATTTGGCAGACCACGTGTGCCCTCCAGGTGAAAAGAGGTTAACCCTTCCAATGCTGAGGCTACTTTTGTCCGAAGCTTCATGACGCAAAATCTTTTGAAAACCATCTTAACCCTATCCTGCTGGTATTCATTGGATAGCTCTCGCTGATTACTCTCAGATGAGTATTTATATGCCAGGGATTCAGTCATTTTTTAAAGGTTTTTAAAATCATTTTGTGTTGACCAAATTAGCCACCAGCAGCATAAGGGTTAACATGTAATATGACCATGTTTCACCCATGCAGAGGGTTCTCCATGGTTTAAATCATGGCTGCATTATTTTGCGCGTGGCTAGAGATTGGCCAGTGTTTTCCTTAGCATATACATTATCCATGGATCGGTCTCAATGAAACGTAAATAGAAGAAAACGAAAACCATATTCAATTCCATTCAATAGAACAATTTCTAAAGGGAACACGTACAACCGTACGGTATGCGAAGTATCTTCAATTGACCACCAGGATTAATACCTAAGTCAATACACATGCTACGTAATGTATTTACCCTTCCAATGCTGAGGCTACTGTTGTCCAAATTACAAGAAAGCAAAGATTTCTGAAAACTATATAAATCTTTTTGTGATGGTATTTAATAGAAAACTCTCATTGAGTACTCTCAGTTGAGTACCCATATGCCAGTAAATTTTCAGTGTTTTTTTTTTCATCATTTTGCATTGGCAAAATTAGTCACCAGCAGAATAAGGGTTAAAGAGAAAAGAAAAAAGACCACAGGATTACGTTAGCTGGCAAATTGCAAGTAGCTGTATACTTTAAGCAAAGATCATTTTGTTTAAACGTCAAAGTTGCATAGAGGGGAATATCATCGTGATCTAGTTATTTATTTTGCCATCTTCCCGTCTTCCGCAACATGAGTTATGTGATTACGTTAATTTTGTTGCGCATGATATTCCACAATGGCGGTATTATTCTATCTCCATCACAACGTCACACTCGGAAAACAATTAAAGACATCGTATCCGCATCCCACATTTTTTCCGATATCAAATCTCCTAGATGCACCCAAAAATCGATAAGTGTATTAGGAACTACATGTACTGTCCTCAGCTCAATCAGCGAATACACTCTATATGGTAAATGGTAAATGGTTACAAATAGATATATGGGATTGTTTGTGTGTTTACGTACTTTCATTGCTCTTGTACCGTATATATATATATATATATATATATATATATATATATATATATATATATATATATATATATATATATATATATATATATATATATATATATATAAATATATATATATATATATATATATATATATATATATATATATATATATATATATATATATATATATATATATATATATATGTATATATATATATATATATATATATATATATATATATATATATATATATATATATATATATATATATATATATATGTGTGTGTGTGTGTGTGTGTGTGTGTGTGTGTGTGTGTGTGTGTGTGTGTCTTGTTGTTTTATTGTGCTTCAATTATTTTCACCCATGCATCCATGCCAAGAAAAACTGGTTGGCAATCGGGCCTGCGGTCGTGTATCTTGTCCAGGCTGCACACGAATTTCGTGCAGGAATTAAATGTCGGCACTGTAGGCGGCCAAGAGATTGATGGATGAACGACTGCCTGTGAATGGGATAAGACACTGCGGGGGAGTGCAAAAGGCTGTGATCGGGTGTGCGGTCGTGTGTTATGTCCAGGCTGCACACGCATTTAGTGCATGACTTTGATATCGGCACTGTAGGCGCGCAAGGGATGGATTGATGCGAGAATGCTTGTGAATGGGCTAAGTGACTGCGGGGGAGTAAGAGAGGCAGTGATCGGGCGTGCGGTCGTGTATTATGTCCATGCTGCACACGCATTTCGTGCAGGAATTAGATGTCGGCACTGTAGGCGCGCAGGGATGGATTGATGCGAGACCGCCTGTGAATGGGCTAAGAGACTGCGGGGGAGTGAGTATAAGAGGCAGTGATGACGGCACATAGCTTCAAGACGTTTTCCTCAATGGGGTACGGTGCCTCCAGGCATGCTCTTAGCAAAGCATTAACAAGAATCGTGCCCTATGAGCGATCCCTTATGTCAAGAACCGTATTCGAGGAAAGAGCCTACGAGTATAGTAACTCGATCTACCCCCATATTATCCCACCCTGTATTTACGTTTGCTGCCTACAATGGCCCGCCCTCAGTTTGTATTGGCAAATGAAGTGTGTGCCTAAGATTGGAGGAAAAGGATTTAAGGTGCGTAGGTTCTGCGTAGATCGATAAATGTGGTGAGTGCAAGAAAACAATTGGCTTGGTTCTCATTGCTTTTTTCATTCCAACCCCCAGGCCAATCTTAATTGCATGACGTGGAAAAATGGCTGCGTGGGTAAATGATGGAAATTTATGAATTGTAGATACAGAGAAAATATTTGGAACAAACTCCAAGATTAAACTATTGGACAAGGTGATTTTTGCAGTGAATAAAATCATTTATATAATGAACAAGAGGGCAATCCATACTACTCACGTAATGTCAAAAGTGCACTTTTCCGACAATTTTGCTTGGGATATACATAAGGCAGAAATTGAGGACAATATTGGCAAATTCATGGTAACTTGGGTACATGTTTATGACGAGTTTAAAAACAGGTATCAGTTGTGATAAATACTGACACAATACATGTGTGATTACTTTCAAAGGAGATGCTAAATAAAAGAGGTTAAAAACAGCAATGTGTTGCGAAATTAAAAAAAAACCTTGGCCAATCTTTTTCTCTACACCATTGGACCTTGATTGCGTCTATGATATAACCCCTAATCTGCATAGCACGAAATGGTTTGAAACACCTAAATAGTCTGGACCTACACACAATACGTTATATTGTGCGCTTTTTAAGGTATAATTCATTTTGCATTCTTGCATAATCTGATATGTATAAGCTTAAGATAGTAGATAAGAATGAGAAACATATTTGTTTCAGTCAACTGAACAAGAGGAACTCGTAACTTCAATTATCGTCTCTCTTCCAGCCATATTCAGGCTAAATCGTGGCTCTGCAGTTGTAAGTGGTAGAGGAAGCCGAAGTAACCAGGGAAAATCGCCACCTAACCCCAAGTCACTGGTCCGAATTACTTGTGACAATATCTTCATACATGTAAAAATGGTACTAGCACCAATAAGGGAAGATGACAACTTTAATACCATTTTATTGTCACAAAATTTACAAATTTTACATCATCAGTATAAATTCTCTTTTCCATAGGGAAATCAATTGGTTGAGTTTGGGTGAATTGATATCAATATCTCATTGTTTTTTGCAAAGAAACGAAAGAAAGGGAATACCATATTTTCACTATAAACCGGAAAACACGTCAATTCGGAGCATAGGTTTTGAATGGGCTCGGTTAATTGAAATCCATTACTGCTCTTTTCTAGAGATTGGAATTTAGAATTTCGTTTATCGTCACTTTTTTCTGCCAGATTGGAACACCCGCTTGTTTAAAAGCTCCTCATGTATACTTATGCGGGTAATTTTCCCAGTATGTAATGCACTGTCTGTACAATTAAATTGCCCGGGAGTAGTAATTGGCTACTATAATCACATTTATTTTAATTTGCACATTCAGGCAATTCTTGTTTCATTATATGCAGATAAATCAGTCATTGGAAGGATGTATTTTCCCTGCTTTATAATCAGGCCCACTTTTATATACACGCGCATACAATACGTACATGATTACAAAGCTTTCTATTACATTAACGCTATGGGTTGTAACTAGCATATGTTAGTCAAACTACAGAACATTTGAAAACAAATCCGCGTCCTAACGCACATTATATCTTATTTGGGGAGAGAGAGAGAGAGGAGAGAGAGAGAGAGAGAGAGAGAGAGAGAGAGAGAGAGGAATGAATGGTGTAATGATGGGAACAGGAAATTGTCCATGGCATATTGACATATCCTGTTCCCACTCGTGACCACACGTGGGAATAGTTCTCACACTCCATCTAATGACCTAACAATGACGTGTATTCATTCAAAAGATAACCTTTAATTGTATATTTGTGGACAGGAAGAATTTTTTTATATGTCATATCATTTATGACAATAAAGCTTTAAGCACTCCGTTTGAAAAAGGTTCCATCTATCAAATAAGAAACACGCTATAGCTATAACTGTGAGACTTTTTCTCATTAGGTCACCCTAAGTAAAGAGAATGGTGGGCGTATTGTAGGGATTAAGGCAATTAACGGGTACTTCATTTTTGTTTCAATTGCTTTGCCACGCGCCTTGCACGCAATGAGGGACAAGCTCTCTCTCTCTCTCTCTATATATATATATATGTATATATATACTAGTATATATATATATATATATATATATATATATATATATATATATATATATATATATATACATATATATATATATATATATATATATATATATATATATATATATATATATATATATACTCTGCAATTTTAGAACAAAGGGTAGTACGTTTATAGTACATATGATTATAAGTTGGTATTAAACCTGATAACGATTGTTTGCAATCTCATCCAATCAGGAGGGGGTAAGAAATTTGACCATATAAGAAAGCTATTAAATCATCTCCACTAAGTCGGTATGTAATGTAGCCTTTCTATTGTATTGTCCAAACGAAAGAGCCATCAATCAAGTATAACCAAGTTTCCTTCCACTGTAGACCGTCACTAGAATTTACTACTAGGAATTGAAGGAAACGGGCGAAAGCCAATCTATTTAGACATTGCTAGAACAACAAACCACGCTTCCCGCCATCGATCGATTTCAGAAGCAGACGAACGTCATAACCGCCCAATCGTTTCGCGGATGATCAAAGGCAAACAGATCGCCTCGGAACGCCTCAGTTTCGCCGAATGCATCTGACCGTTTACCGAGAACGGTTGTCTGATTAGCTGGTGATGGACTGAGGCCCATTTGTTTCCACTTCTAGCTATCAACACGGACATCGCCTAGTCAAAACACATCTAGGGCAGAATTACAACAACCGCCAATTGCATCGTTGCCAGCCGCTGCGGGTTAGTGTAAAAGTCACACGTTGAGAGTCGCCGTAATATAACTCTGGCTGGCAGGGAGAAATATTCACCGGAAAACGTAAAGAAAAACCTCAATCTTAAAGATCTTAAAAATCTTAAAGATATTGTGTGTGGTTAGAAGTTATTGATAAAATGTGCTAAAATAGTACCACTTTTGAAGCTTTAATTGTGTCACTATCATTCATGCTCTATAATTGCACGGTTCTTTTTTGGGTATGGGAAAAAAGTTACCAGTGACTTAGTAGGTTAGGCGGTTGTTTTCGCCTGCCGCAAATGTTTGACGATAAACGAAATTCCAAAAAATCCTATACTTGCTTTTAACCTGTTCCTGAACATCAAAGCTGATATAGAAAAGAGGGGAGGGCAAATATTTTTCTCAACCCGGCGATAAATACATCACCTTGATTTAACGGTTCGTGAAACCCTTATTGGTCATAATCTATAGTGGTGTGGATGTTTTTGTACCGGGTCAACTGAGTCAAAACGGGAGGTATTGGCCTCTCATGATAAACACGTTTGGACATTGCTACACTTGTCATGACGTTTTCAGCAAAGCTTGACCGTATAGGGTGTTTATATATTTGATACCAATAGAGCAGTCTGTAGGATTGAATATATGAATCCATACATATCCTTCTTGACCACTTTTGCACCAATCAATAAAATAAATAGGTACTAACTCATAGAGACACTGTAATTATCGACGATGCTTAGGGTTGATTTTAATTTTGGAATTGCACTGGCCGAGTATGAAAGTAAAGGGGAAAGAAGGATTTTTTCATTTTTGTGAAATGTCCATTGCCACAGCGAAGGCATTGGTATTAGTATTGTTGTAGAGCAGCAAAAATAAGTTATATATATATATATATATATATATATTATATATAGTATATATATATGGTATATATATATATATATATATATATAGTATATATATATGTATGTATATATATATATACATATATATATATGTATATATATATATATATATTTATATATATATATATATATATATATATATATATATATATATATATATATATATATATATATATATATATATATATATATATATATATATACACACACACACATTTCTTGCCTGCATGTGGTGTGCATAATAGCATTCACAGTGTATTGGTGGTATTGATGGGTTATACTATAAGGTAGTTACGAGCCAGGTAGAAATCAAGTGTCAGATGGATCTATGCCAAGTACTCTACAAGTGCCTGTAACTCGTTTCGATTCCTGGATTTACACGGCCCCTGTAACTGGAGCGCGCTCACCTGGCTCTTGGCGTAGAGAGCTTCCGAGAAGCCTTCAAACCGAGCCTTCAAACGGGTCACGGTGATGTTTGTTTGTAAATATTAGCAGGAAACGTGCCTCGCAGCTGAGTTAATGACAGGTGAGAGGTGTACTGACTGCCCTGGGCTACGTGTATGGTATGCAGCCCAATGTCGTTTTCAGTTCAGTGGGGGTTATAGCACTTTGGTGTTCACGATATTGAGGAACATCGTATTTTGACCAACGATCGAAGCATGTGGAATTCTACAGTGCCGACATTTAATTCCTGCACTAATTGCTTGGGCAGCCCGGGCATGATACACGACCACACGCCCGATTGCAGACTTGTGTTGTACTCAACTTCTTGATAAGCTAGATAAGGGTTATTGATGTTTCGAAATATTTTTTATAATGATTTTGGTTTACTTAATAGGTTAAAGGTTGACTTCTTTACGTAACTGATACATTTTAACCGATTACCCAAAACCCATCAAAAAGACCGAAAGCTGCGGAATAAAAAAAAAGTTTGGTCAACACTTGGTGGTGTTTGGTGAATGCATACATCATTTATATCCATTAAACTAGTATCTTAATGATTATAACAGGCTCATCTCTGGCAAGTCAGCATGGTAAGAGTAGCGGGCTTGTAATTGCAAATGTCATTTCAATCATCGTTTAAAAGGAGGGGCGAAAAACTTACACGAGCAAGAAAATTAGTTACACCCACTGCGATGAAACGTGTAGAGATAACTAGTAGTAAATGTAGCAGATTGGAATGTTGTTTTGTGATACCTTTTGACTATTATCAAGCAAACTTGTGGTTTAAACCCTTATGCTGCTGGTGGCTAATTTAGCCAATACAAACTGATGCAAAAAACTAAAAATGAATTGACTGAACCCCTGGCACATGGGTACACATCTGAGATTAGTCGTCGAGAGCTATCTAATGAATACCAACATGAGGTGGTTTTCGTGGGTTTATTTTGATGTGCTCTTCGTATTTGAAATGTTCGTTTGCTGATCGAATATATGCATCTTTTTCAGTGACAAACACGTTCATTGGGTAGACCTGATTTTGAGTGATTGGAGTTTGTGGTATTTTTAACATTTACTTAAAAATCAAACTGCGCATCAAAGGCAACTGCCTGGCGAGTGCATTACTTAATATGCACAAAATTAATATGGTATGCAGTATCCCAGTTGAGGAAATGAAAAGATACAAACTATATCGGTAATTTCATTCTTTAAAGTACTAGTAATGGGTACCCAGGTCATTTCTGGGATGTTACACATCGTGTATTTGTAGATTAAAAACGCATAATAAAAGTGTAGTATTCCTAGTATTAAGCGAGATACAGAGCATAATTGCTCTGACACCCATAAAATACGCCGATGGCGGCAAAACTTGGCTGTGACGTCACGGGTGGCCTTCATGCAGGATGGCGTCAAGTCATATTGCATGGAAATTACATATTGACATATTTCTTTGGGCTGCCTCTTGGTCCAGGAGTGTCCAATTTCTACAACAGTTAAATTGTTTTAAGGCATTAAAAGTACTCTATTACTTGATACGTTTTTGTGACGATTGGTCGCATAAAATAGCATTTGTCAGCAGTTTAGGGTAGTCCCTACATCACATGAAATTGCTTTTTATAGGATAACGCAATTGTCTCCTAAGCTTGACAATAAGAATTGTCGCAGGTTAAGATACTTGACAAATAGTGGTTTTGTGAAAGGTTGAATAAATGTACTTATTACGAATTTCCAAAAAAATACACAGCTATTCCTTACAAGTCCCACTCTTAGTTGAATAGATCGACATTTGCGATTCCTTCTCTCACCTAAACTTAAGTCTGTCTGACACAACCGAAAGGTCTCTCCTCTTTGATGTATATGCTATACAAACTTGATAAACCTCTTGGGAGCACTAGGTCGAGTTTTATAAACATACTTTTGCCTCAACTCTGCAAAATGTAGATTTTGCCCATTATGTGCCCATATTAAAATTGCGCACGACATCGCTCACATTTCAGTTGTTCCGAAGTTTGCAATGGGCCAATTTTACAATGGGATTCATGAGCAAATTCAACATTTTGCTGAGTTGAGTCAAAAAAATATGTTTATATACATATATAAACGACTATATATGTGTTTATCAGAGGTTCGCCAAGGTTGGATGCCAGTGGCGAACACAAACTTTTTGTAACAAAACAAGAAAAAAACGGTCAGTCAAGCTTGGGTCAGACAGACTATAGACTGTTCATAAACAGTGACAAAGGACCACTTTTTGAAGAAAAAAAAATAATGGCACTAAATGGACTTCATTTATTCATTCATTCCCACCCAACCACGCCCTCAAAAATACGTTACAGTACTGAAATGTACATCGAGCTTATAATGTAGCTCTACATTTCGGCTAGCTCAACATGTCACTTCCGATTTCTCGGCCGTTTGCGGTCGGATTTTAACGAAATAAACATCGCTATTTTCACAATTAGATATCCCTTCAAGATAGAAATTATCATGAACATTGCGTAATCCACATTGAAGTGGCAGCGAAGGAAGTCGACCATGCCTTCATGTGACAGTCTCCCGAATGAGACCATAACAAATGCCGTTGTTGTGTTTAACTAGCGTTTTCTCAGCCGTTTCTGAGTTGATTTTTACGCGACAAAGTTTGTTCGGACCGCACATAGATATTACATAAGCATATAAAATATCAAGGCAATCGCTATATTAACGATGGAGCAGCATTGAGGAAAGTACAGCTATGTTTACGAGCGACTATTCCGCTCAGTGTAAAAAGAGATGACCTAAATCTGAGAGGGGCACCCGTGACGTTTACTACTGCGCAGCCTCGTTTTCAGTCGTTTTTCGGCGGGAGATTTTTTTCTCAAAATTGGCACTTTGGAATCACAAAAAGAATTACTAAACATAACTTTTTGGTTCTTCAATCTACTTACTTATATTTTGTAAGTAATGAAGACCACACTTTTGAAAAGAAAAATGTATCTTTTTTACTAGTTACTAGTACTTTAAATCAAGACTCACCGAAAGGCAGTTTAGGTTACAACAAAAAAAACTCAGTGGCGGAGTTATCTTATTCTATTGAACTTTTTCCCATTGTGTGTGGTTCTATTGTTATTACAGAGAAAGGCATATTAGATGTTTTGTGAATGAACTAATATCAAAACTTTTCCCTGTTCCAAAATCAGGAGAAGTAAAGATCATTGGAACCGCACATAGATTTAGATGCATTTATTGCAATGGGTCTTCATCAAGCATGAAGCAATGAGGACAATTGGGGCATCCAGCCTGTGATATAACATATTCGCGACACACACACAAATATATATATATATATATATATATATATATATATATATATATATATATATATATATATATACAGTATATATACATATATATATATATCTATATATCTATATATCTATATATATATATATATATATATATATATATATATATACATATAAGTTTATTATATATATACAGGTGAACTTGGATATGACGGACTCAATGGGACCAGGAAAATTGGTCCGTCATATGCAAAATCCGTCGTATACATATGACAAATACTTGATATGCATCGGACTGGAACCAAGCATATCGTCCGTCATATGCGAAAATCCGTCGTACAGTGGCCCGTCATATCCAAGTTAACCTATATATATATATATATATATATATATATATATATATATATATATATATATATATATATATATATATATATATATAGAGAGAGAGAGAGAGAGAGAGAGAGAGAGAGAGAGAGAGAGAGAGAGAGAGAGATAGAGAGAGATGAACTACTGCCGGTTAATGAGATTGTTAGGAAATATTATTGTTGTGTCGAATGTGGCAAGGCCCTGGCAGAATTTTTGGAATTGCTCGTGGTTTTCACGGTGAATCTTCGTTTTAATAGGAACTACCATGTGCCACACGTATGTATTTAGTAGCAGGTAGCATGCAGTGGCTTTGTAAACACAGTAAGAGGCAGAGGCCATTTTTTTAGCTTGTTAGGACCAGACGTACACGCAGAACAATTGCTGTTTTGCACACAAACACTGAAAAACCCATATCATTATTTTCCTTTTCTACCATTCCTTCATAAGCTTAATGAATACCTGGAGTGCCCTCAGCTAACCCCAGCCTTGCCAACTATCTCAATAAGCTATGCCATGGTGTTTTACAGTACGTTTTCTCCAGAAAAACAATCAGCAATTCATCAGGGAGACGTGCCGTAAGTCCTATATATGATCCGTGTAATGGGTTTTTAGTTGTCACCACGTGCTGGCCTCCTCGAGAGGTGGCCT
>OZ012690.1:24738621-24776121 GCA_963942565.1 Maea johnstoni
CCGATACTTAAAACGGTGGATGGAGGCTCAGATGAACAATCTTAATGATGCATAAGCCTTGAACTGAGCGTCTTGACCTTATGCTGCTGGTGGCTAAATTGGCCAATACAAAATGATGCAAAAAAACTAAAAATCATTTAAGCCCTGTCACATGGGTACTCATCTGAGAGTACTCGGGGAGAACTGTTCAATGAATACCAACATGACAGGGTTTAGGTTGTTTGCAAAAATTGTTGCGCCCTGTTCTTTGGACTGACGTAGCCTCAGCATCACAAGGATTAAATATGATGAATAAGCAGAGTCTATCTACATCATGTATACAGTAATCGCAACATGAAATTAAAGGAAGGTAGCGGCTATGTAATCTCTCTCCAAATAGATATTCTCTAACGGATGTTACTTTGCATGCTATGTTCCATTGACTACCCTTACGTGAAGCAGCTGACTGTATATATAATTTTATGGTGTGTACTTAACATGTTTGTGTGATTTTACGAGTCTAATATATTGACTTCAGCTTATTTGCTGACTTACCCAATAATATTACTGTATTATTTGTTCAGATGGTGTTTTGCAAATGAGAGTTTACAGGCAATATATATTATTATCATAATGATACTAAACCCATGTAGGGTTACACTTGCACTTCTTACGCTTTTTTTTTCAAAGACAAGCATCAAATTTCACTTTTCTTACTTTGATTATTTTGTAATTACTTAACATTTCTTTGTTCAATGCGATTATACCACTTTAAGTCGATTACTTATATACATGTATACATACATACACACGTACATATATACATGCATAAATACAAACATACACACATACATACGTTCATACATACATACATACGTACGTACATACAGACATACAAATGTAGGTACGTACGTGCGGTAGTAGTAGTAGTAGTGGTAGTAGTAGTGGTATTATCAGTATAAGTAGTAGTATCAGCAGCAGTAGTAGTAGTATCAGTAGTAGTAGTAGTAGTAGTAGTAGTAGTAGTAGTAGTAGTAGTAGTAGTAGTAGTAGTAGTAGTAGTAGAAGTAGTAGTAGTAGTAGTAGTAGTAGTAGTAGTAGTAGTAGTAGTAGTAGTAGTAGTAGTAGTAGTAGTAGTAGTAGCACAAGAAGAAGAGAACGATTTTGGTGTTATAAGCCTGAAGCCGTCACAAATAAGCAATCAATGTTACACCTCACACACCACTTATTGACCTATAGTAGCAGTTGGCAATAAAGCTCACACAAATCCACACCCTAGGGGTGCAGAAAACATGTGCACACTTACATGCATTACTCGAAGTGCGCAGTGTGAACATCGAGGAATGCACTACTGGAATGATATCCAGCAGAGGGGACCTCAGGGATACCCCACAGTGTGGTACAAAAATACACTTCATCTAACCACAAAACAGCCGAGTACCACCACTTCTAGAGCGCCCCGCCACGCATCACAGGCAGATGTTTCCAACATACATGTATTTCAACCACAGACCTCACATAGTGTATGTATTCTGGGCAGCACAGTGAGGAATGGACTATCGAAATAGAACATCCTGAAACAATGCATGAAAAAGCGGCACAAAAATATCCCCACTGCATTATAAAGAGGTTGTTAAGTAATGCGTCTAAGTAATAGGGTCATTTACACGTTTGTGTTTTAGTCGATTTTTGAGTTATGGCGATAATGTTTTTTATATTTCTAAAACGTGTTAGTTTCTGTAGGATCATTTATTTCAGTTTATGTGAGACCTTACTAAGCGAGATCCCTATAGTTAATCTTATAGCGTAATTCTTCGTTTGAAAAACAAATTTATCGTATAACTTTTATCAGCACTGAAAAGCAAACATTCCTCAAATATATACATATATATATATATATATATATATATATTATATATATATATATATATATATATATGTGTGTGTGTGTGTGTGTGTGTGTGTGTGTGTGTGTGTGTGCGCGCGCACTGGCTCTCATGCATAGGGTCGTGGACTAGGAGTACATGCAATATATCACTACAGGCTATGGTGCTGACGCAATAATGCTATTTCCCCTAACACGATTCACGCACCCACGTGCCGAAATATTGCCTACAACACGGCGTGTAACGTTTGGAGAGTCTTGCATCAGCACAATACAACCTCAATACGCATCTAGGCACTTCCCAAGGTTGCTGTGTGGTTTGCGGTAGATAATGATTATAACAATACGTCCTTACAAAGCACTCATTAGTGAGGTGTTGATGAGCACACTGTGCATGCTTCTATTGGAATCTGACACAATGATGTCTATGATTATGTATTGTCATTTTAACACATCACACAAACGTGATTAGCACGTGGTATACATTTCAAGTTCTGTAACTGATGTGTGAGAGCATTATTGTCAAGAGTGCACTCCAATATTTTCAGTACATATATATATATATATATATATATATATATATATATATATATATATATATATATATATATATATATATATATATATATATATATATATATATATGTATGTATATATACATACATATATATACATATATATATATATATATATATATATATATATATATATATATATATATATATATATATATATATATATATATATATATATATATATATATATATATATATATATATATAACTGATGTGTGAGAGCATTATTGTCAAGAGTGCACTCCAATATTTTCAGTACATATATATATATATATATATATATATATATATATATATATATATATATATATATATATATACATGTATGTATATATACATACATATATATATATATATATATATATATATATATATATATATATATATATATATATATATATATATATATATATATATATATACATACATACATCAAATCATTTTTGTAACATGTGCAAAATGTTGTATCCTCGTTTATACAATACGTTGGATCTTCGTGTATGTATCTATTGCATTGTGTTTAACATTTCCGTTAGGACCTCGTCTACGCATCTATTGAATTAGATATTTGTAAAACATTGGATCTTTTTTACGGAAATATTGCGTTCAAAATTTCCAAACTTTGGATGTTCGTTTACGTATCTATTGCTAGCAACATTTGCAAAACGTTGTTAGTTCGTTTACATAGGTGTTGCTCTGGGCTGTATTGTGCACTACATGTTGCATCTAATGATCTTGCAGCCACACACTGCTTCCTAGAATCCCTTTTAGCACTTGGTAATAACGCAGGCATCAGTTACGTGAGCAAGGTGAACATCGGAACAATGGTGAAGCTGAGAACAATGGGAGTGAAGGGCGTGACTTGTAGACCAGTAGGTACAAACGGCCGTGAGGTAGACACATGGAGGTCTCTTGTATTAAGCAAGCTGGAGGTATATATTTCTCACGTCACGTGATGACCTACCGCCTGACTAGTGGAACTCAACATATTCCATCTTTTTTTTCTTTTTTTTTTAAATTCTCAAAGAGATGTTTTTATTGCATCTATTAATACATATGCGTCATCGTATTGAATTTCGAACACAGGTAATCACGTAACATCCATCTTTTACTTTAAATGCCTAACTCCGCATCTAGGTGGGAATTTCGATTTTCATCACTTCTTCTGCCATATGGGGGCTACGTCGTGATTAGCCAGTTTTGACCAGTGGAGGAAACCGGGGGACCCGTCGAAAACCACCACCTAACCTCAAGTCACTGGCAACTTTCTCACATGCCAGGCCGGGATTCGAACCCGGTGGCAAAAATAGTAATATTAGAAAAATGCAAGATTTTTTCAAATTCTCAAAGAGATGATTTTTATTGCATCTATAAATACATATGCGTCATCGTACTGTATTTCAACCACAGGTACTCACATGATCCTCAAATGATGTATAAGGTTAAATGAAATACAAAAGGCAATGTAAAAGCTGATAGCTTGTGACAACAAATACAAAAGTAAATATTTCAATATTCATCTTCAAAGTGCGCCAAAGAATCATATACTATATTCAACCTCTCATCAAATTGGGGCATGGTCATATTGAGATTTGCTTTGTGTTTATCTGCCTGATGTAAGATAACAGAAAAGCGTTTTGCAGTACTGGAATAGAGCTGGGGTAGCTTTAAGTAAATTATTATTCCCTGAAAATACGTCTGTGGAGTATTTAAAAACCTTCAGACGATACTCCCTTTTTATATGCCGTAACTAGAATATCCATTTCCACTCCCTTTCGTAAAGCACGCAAGCACCATTCAATAACAGGCATTTTGAAGAATCACATGCGTAACGTTGGGATAGTCTTTGATTGAAATAGTATCCCCTTGGCATATTTCCCTTGTAGCACATGTAGATGAATCGTTGGAAGATAAAGACGTATGGACGTATGAAATAAACATAAGAAACAACAATAAACAGTTGGCAAGGTGATAAAGGAAGTGAGAGTAATTACCTGTAGACAAGGTTAAGTGACGGGCACGAGGGGCCATTTATTGAATACACGTGACCTACTGTTATATACAGACACGTGGGTACGTACCGCGTGATAAGAAGCAGGAAGATAGAGGTTAATAATGTTTATTTGTATCTTTGCAATACACATGATTTGAAAAATATGGAAAAAAAATCAGCATTTCTTGCGAAGTTTAAAAAAAGGTCAGGAAAACAGACAAGTTCAATCTTTAACTTTGGATATCCTCAATGTTGTAGCTTCCAACATGGATCATACTTGAGTATTCAAGATACATCCGTATTTGATAACTTTTTGATGATTATCTTCGGGAAATATTTCTTTAGGAATAACGTGCACATTAATATGTGGTAACAATCATCGTTTTGTCATTTGCATTGTGTGCAAAGTTGACCTCACTCGTCAAATGTACGAATGAATGAATAAATGAGGGCTTAAAGGCACAAAGGTCATTCAGTACCATAACGTTTTTCCAAAAAGTGGTCCTTTATTCAGCAATGGCAAAGCATATTAGTTCTAGGTGAAAGACGAAAAAGAGGAAGAGAAAGAGCAGAGCCTTCAAATCCAAAGAGGACCAAGGGATCCTTTAAATGCATAGTTTCCACAGATATATCCACACTTCCCCTTTTTGGTAAAAGGGCAGGGTGCCACACCAGCTTAGGGTTCCCCGTGATGTGGCAGCTCCTATTGCACACCATTGATCACGTTGGAACAATGCATAATAACAATTGAAAGTATTTAGCAGAACATACATAACGTTGGGATAGTCTTTGATTAAAATAGTATCCCCTTTAGAATGTATCAATCGTTGGAAGATAAAACCTTTTGAAAGCTGTAATAAACGTGTCTCGTGCCATATCATTTTGCAAGGCACACAAAAACCACTGCATGACATGCAGGTCGAAAAACATTATTGATAAAAAGGTATGGACAAACAGACTCCAGTTCTGTTGGCAAGGTGATCAAAGGGGTGGGGAAATGGCTTGTGTATCAGCTGTTCTACATATGGTACAGAGACAGACACATGTAGTCTGAAGGGGCACTGTATTGATGGCACGCACAAGTCTGCACGTGTTACTTGTAGCGTGATTAGTAGTAGTAGTAGTAGTAGTAGTAGTAGTAGTAGTAGTAGTAGTAGTAGTAGTAGTAGTAGTAGTAATAGTAGTAGTAGTAGTAGTAGACACATTAGCTGCAACAGTGGAAGTAGTAGTAGTAGTAGTAGTAGTAGTAGTAGTTTCATTTGCTGTAAAATATATTTTACAAAACTAGCACATTTGTAAACATATCAAAATCAAATAATACAAAGATACAAATACAGAAAAAACATTCTGTCATATCCATTATGTTGGTGTAAATTTACTTTAACTTAAACTTTTTAGTGATATAAACATTTTTGCTTTTAAGAACAGTGGTTCACCCAGGTTCACTTATTTCCATATAACTTATTGATCATACATAATTACAATATCTCCACATATTACAAACATGTCCAATATCCTTATTCATTAGACATTTGTATGGTGGCATATGCCTCCTTAAAGGGCAAATGCACCATCAGAATGATTTAGGTTTAAAATGAGCTTATACATGTCACCTTTCAAATAAGACCTCCCCCGGACCTTTCCTTTACAGCACTACTCAGTTATAGCTTACAGAAGTTCAGCAACCAACAGTCCTGAGGCAGTTATACAGGGCCTCCATGCATCCCAAGATGCACTCTGTTTTTGACACCTTCTAAGCACCAGCCTGTGTCACTAGTGCTTAAGAGATAGCAGTAATAGGGGGCTGGGCTCCCCTTTCCTGCTTAGATTTTCATTACTGGCTTTCAATAAGTTATCACAATTCCCAAAGATTGAACTTCTTCAATTTCCTATTGTATATTCCAACAATCCTTGGAAGTTATATAATGTGGCTTGTCTTTGATTTGTAGCTTATTGTTGGGTAGAAACCATTACGTCCTAATTGCTATGAAATCAGTTTGTGCTAATCACTTACAGGAAATTGCAACACTTGTGTCAGTTAGCAGTTACTCATGGGAATAGTGTAGGACATATTAGTATGTGTATTCCTTCACTTCCTGTTATCAAGATGCTATCTTTGAGTAAAGAACCTGGCACCATTGAGTAAAGGATCATGTGGGTCTATGGGAGAAGTTCCCTAGGTGAGTCAGATATTTCCATTCCTCCAAATTCCTGAATAGCTCAATTCTGCCATACTATGTAAGTTTTACTTCTTGAAGTTTTATTTGCCTCCAAAAATTGTGATCAGGGATGAGCCAAATAAAAATTAGCAAGAAAGGGAAAGCCAGACTGCCCTGCTACTGCTATCTCTTAAGCACTAGTGACACAGGCTGGTGCTAAGAAGGTGTCAAAAACAGAGTGCATCTTGGGATGCATGGAGGCCCTGTATAGCTGCCTCAGGACTGGTGCTTGCTGAACTTCTGTAAGATATAACTGAGTAGTGCTGAAGAGGACAGGTTCAGGGGAGGTCTTATTCAAAAGGTGACATGTAAAAGCTCTTTTTAAACCTAAATCTTTCCGATGGTGCATTTGACCTTTAAAAACAAATAAGACACACATGGAGGACTTCATACATATATATTGCCCAACTATGTATACATATACTGTGATATCTTTGCTATTCTTTCATAATAAAGTTATACATCACCCTACTATTGTTGTCTTGTTATATATTTTTCCCATCTTCTCTAATATGTTTCCATCTTATCATTTTGGATAGCATGTTTCCTTTGGTTCTCTAAATTCTTTAAATGTCCTACTTACTATAGCTGGCATTCAGATTACGATCTGACCTAACTGTTATTTACAGTGCCAAATACTGTAAAGTACTTATCGCTATCAAGATTGGCATAATGGCGTAATCATGCAAGTTAGCCATTTTCAGTAAGTCAAGGGTAAATCAAGAAATGCTGAAATGCAACCACTCTTTTTAATAAAGATCGTATCTTATGCAACATTCAAGAATATTTGTAGTTCTAATATTCTGCGATCTGTAGTGCAAGTCCTGCGAATATGATAACTGAAATGGCAGATATACGATTAGCTAAATATTGAACTTTTAGTTGTTTAATTGTTTTGGATAGCATAGTAAAAATATTTTGGCAATTTTGAATACCGCTGGAACTTATCTAATAAACTTTAAAAATGGTTATAGAGGAAATTAATCGTGTTTGGCAATTCAAGAACCGCCATATTTATGGTCAATTTTGTGATGTTTAATGTCTGCTGGATTTCTGTAACTTTAATCGATCGCTTATGTAGGTTTCAATTGATTGCCAACGTGGCAAAAATGAAGGAACATTATGCGCATACGTTTCGTATTGTTGTGCAGTGCAAGTAATATATAAATATATATATATATATATATATATATATATATATATATATATATATATATATATATATATATATATATATATATATATATATATAAACAAAATCACGATATGAGAGGAATACAAAAATAATAAACATACAAAAGTTTTACATATTTACAAAGATATCCAGTGCATTACGTAATGAACCACTGCACCAAAGTAAAAGGTTACTCCTCACTAAACAGGACTTGTATGAACCACTTATTTAACCTATTTCCCCAGTTATTCAGCCATGTTTGTAAACAACCTCAATAGCCTTAAAACAATTCCTTTTCACTCCTTGGGTATGGCAAATAGCAACTGCTTAGTGTGGCTTTAGGAGAGATAAATGAGCGTAAAGATTGCCCCAGTGCTAGCTGGTAGAATAGTATATACGGCCTACTTGTCAACCCTACTGTTAATATCCTTAATACACACACACACACATATATATATATATATATATATATATATATATATATATATATATATATATATATATATATATATATATATATATATATATATATGCACTGCTGTTGATTGCTATATCCATGCTCTTCTCACTTGCCTTGTACTTCCCCTTGGTTTTGGTTAGCTCTCCTTCCTGTTATTACTCCAGATGCTTCTCTTATTAACCAATTTTATTTACAAAATCTCATAATATACCATCACCTGTTTATCACGGTCTCTTGTTAATGATTATAATGCATCTTTAATGAAGAAACTAGCTTTGCTGATTTCTATGCAAAATCAAAACCAGTGTCTCTCGTTAGCGTGTATCAACCTTTCCCAAGGCCACTTTCAAATTTGTTAATTGAAAAACATGTTTTTAATTAGGTTAATTTATGTATTGTAAACTGCTGTTAGCGGATATACCTGGTACATAAATCTTCTATAAGCGAAGGAAAAGCATAGAACATGGTAGGTATAGATCGCATGTTTCGCTCACAAAACTGGCCTTTTAAATTTACAGCCTTCTGATGAGGCCGGAATATCCCATTTGGCGCCAGAATAAAAAGCTAAATGGAGGTACTTCCGAATCAATAGAATTTCTTGGAAAATATTGAACAACCTGGAAAATCAAAAAATGATATTCCGCTTCAATAAAGATTAACTGAGAGAGAGAGAGAGAGAGAGAGAGAGAGAGAGAGAGAGAGAGAGAGAGAGAGAGAGAGAGATTATAGTCCAGTCAAAATAGCGAATGACCTAGAACAAATTGCAACAAAATTCATTTTACCCCTATTATCTTCAGAAAGGCTCAGAAGATGATATATCAAAAATCAGTATAGATCATGGTAGTGGAAGGGTGCTTAATTTGCATAATTCCAAAATGGCCGCCACTGAATCATGTTCACTACTGTTTTTCTTGCATTAGTCTTTCTGGTTCATATAATTTATCCATGTTAAGTCTTAGGTATGTATCAAGTGGACACTGAAACTTTACAGAGTATCAAAACACTAAGAGAAGTCCAACTTTAGCCCTAAAATGCTAAAAATCACATAAAAAGTTACATTTTTTTTACCAGATTGCCTGAAAACCTAATAAACTTGTCAAATCGAGTTGTTCTCTTGATGACAGCTGACAATAATATTGATTGTAACTGGTTTTAATTTGAAATGAAAGTTTTTTAATTTGTTAAAGTCAATGTCTATTTTTCTTTATGTAAATACTACTGGTAGGTAGGACTGTATAGGGTACAGTTACCAGTGCATGCATTAGACCTCCTTTGAAAACAACCAAGAGATTATTATCACAAGAGATCCCGTTTTTGACAGTTCTGGGCATGAAACCCATAGCATAGGTTCCTGTCGTGGTAGATATAGTTATGTATTTATGTTCACTAGCATCCCTTGAGGACCTCTAGTTATAGCAGTTGAAGATATTCCAGAGCAGCAACAGCCACAATCATTACCATTTTAAATGTTTTGGCATAGAGATTGGCCTAAGTTCCATAGCATGCAGATCTACCTACAAGAGCAGGAGTGGATGGGACAGGGGGACCAGCTAAAACCCCAGGACTAGGGATGGTATGAGCAAGATGCAAAGTATCTCGTAGTTACCACAGATATATACACAACACCTTCGGACCTTTTGGAGATGGTCAGATGCAACTTCAAGGTGGGATGAAGCACCAAGCAAATAGAACAGAGGGGATGTGTGAGTTCGCAGGTTCAAGTCTCCGCTGGGTTCTCAAAATAGTGGGTTTGCCTGGTCGCTTTATAAATGTGCAGCATTGTGGAGGACTTTTATGGTTTTTCCGCAACTGAAAGACCCCTTGGAACTATTCGCAAAGAGAAGGGAATTTCTTCCCAGTTCTGGCTTTCTATCTCATGGCGATGTGACCTTTCCTCAGTCCCATAAACTCTGAGTGGGAAACTTGCACTGAGTTATGGTAATAAGGAATATGTGGTTTGATTTTGTTAAGGAGGAATATAACATTATACATTGCTGCACATATATTGTTTAGACATATGCCAGACCCTGGAGGGGCATTCATGCTTCTGAGCAGGTAATTGTAATATGGGCTTGGTGACCCACGGGGAACACCTGTACTGCTGTATAAGTCTGCCTGTGGATTCCATTTGCAACAAAAATAACCCGGGATCATCTCTGCTGCCAGGCTCCTACCTTGGTCTGTCTCTCCTTTCTGTCAGCGGGTGACCTGGTTGCTATACGAACATGGGGTGTTGTGATAGACTGTCTGTGGTCGCCTTGCATCTCAAAGACCCCTTTGGACCCTTCGTAAGAGTAGGGGCTTGTCCCCAATATCTGGTTTATTTTTTCAGCCCACAGGTGTTTTCCACCTTGTACAGTGACCCGAAGCTGGCTTAAATATGGGATAGTTTTATACAAATTAATGCTGTGGCACTGAATGACCTATTAGTGTCAGCGTGAACTTAAGGGGGCTCTTGACCTTCACATCAGTAGTTTTTTGTTCTTTTGATATGTCAGAGCTGAAAAGGTTTGCTACTTATTCCTTTGAAATAGAACTCTCAACTAGAACTACAAATGACAGAAAAGGACTTTTAAAAATGAAGAGAGGACTCCTGAGGCACTTGGCTTGGATGTTTATCTAAGATCATAATAGCCCTTCCTTATCTGCTCTCCCATGTGCTCTACTAACAGATAAGTATTAGGGTCTGAAAGTTCCTGCTTGGTTTCTATCTTCTGTTTTGTGTGATAGGTAGGATGGTTAGGATTCATCTTACCTAGGTGAACAGGGCTTCCTATAATTTAGATTTAGGGTTAGAAGAGCGCATTAAGATGCTGAACCCTGGACCGTTTATTCTTCATATAGCACATTGGGAAGTGGCTCTATAAGGAGGAGGTTTGAATGGAATAAAGTATCTCCTGTCCCAAAAGATGAGGATACATTAGAGGAAGGGGAATCTGGGGATTCACTAACTGTTCATAGTGCCAGTTAAAGAAAGCTTAGACTGCTGAATCCTAGTTTGGATGGCAATGTCAAAGCAATTGAAGATGCAGATTCTGAGAAAAGGGACACTGATCATGACTCAGGAGATAAGATAGATGCTTGCAAAGAAAGAGTAACAGGAAGACATATTATGAAGCTGAAGTGTGTGCATACTGCCTTAATGGAAATTAACTATTTTATGCTATAAACAGATAATCAGTTATAATAGGATTCCTGTGTGGAAATGACAATCATACTCTCCAAAGATTCAGTGCAACTATGGATAAGCCTCCTGCAGTTACTCCCAAAATTTCAAGAAGCATGAGGTATCTATTCCATATATGCTTTTCATCAGAGAAAAACAAAGCATTACAAATCTCATCAATATATATATATATATATATATATATATATATATATATATATATATATATATATATATATATATATATATATATATAAGAGGCCAAGAGTTCAAAAATAACCAAACATTTCCCAAGACCTATAATTGCACTTCAAATTACTTTTAGTGAAATAGACAGACAGCTAATTAGAAATTAGCCTGTTATCTGAAAAGCTAGGGGAGGAGCGCCCACCACTGGAAATGGTCTAAATCTTCTATAATTTTTTTTAATTATTTAGTAATTCAGGAACCAAGTAAATTGATAATTATAATATTAAAATCACTCTACCAATACAAACTAAATCACATCCATATTCAAATTACCCCCAAAAGCTTTATAGAGGAACGGAAGGTCATTTTATAATGTAGAAAATGAAAGGTGCACTTTGATTGGACTTAAAACAAATTTCTGAAATAGGCGTACTCCTCATTTTTGAAACAATCTCCCTCATTCAATATTAATCCTACAAAACCTAAATTTTACTACATTATTGAAAACATTCTTGGGCACAGGATGTTTTCTCTTGAATATATGAATATCTGCTGTGTTACATTTCTTTATGACACCAGGAGGTTGTTTGCAGTACCATATGTATTAGATATCAACATCTCGGTCTTTCGGCCCCACCCCTGGGAAATTGTGAAGATGTCACAAAATAATTTTAGAATATTTGACCTCTCAGAAGTCTCAGCTTTCATAAAACTATTAAAACATATAGTTCATTAGGTTTTTCTTGTACATAGACCAAGGTATTGGTCAATCTTTACATGAAAGTCACACTTGAGGAACGAAGGTCCCAAGTCCCCTTAAGAAAACAAACAAACAAACAAATAGACATATGCCAGCAAAAACCATACTTATTAATATTTTGTATGTAAGGTTTTATCTTTCTGGCATGTATTTTATCATTTCATATTATTTAAACATACTGTCTCAGACAAAAATAGGTGTCAAAACTTAAAGTAAGCATAATCGTAGGTGTAAATTCCACTTCAAAATAAAGAATGCAACATTTTTGTCAAGAAATCCATATGTTTGATATTGTAGACACTTTGTAGACCACTTATGTCTTACATCATGTGCTTTTA
Organism: Maea johnstoni; assembly: GCA_963942565.1. Lineage (NCBI taxonomy): Eukaryota > Metazoa > Annelida > Polychaeta > Spionida > Magelonidae > Maea > Maea johnstoni. The sequence goes on from OZ012690.1 coordinate 24,751,360, forward strand.
GTGCCAAATTAAAGTAAAATCATTTGTTATTAGTCACTAATTCGGCTTTCATCAGGATCCAGTATTTTTGGGCGGCCATCTTTGATTATGCAAATTTGGCAGTCTTCCACTAACTTGATTCATACTGATTTTTAATATGTTATTCTAGGGCCTTTTCTGAGTCAAAAAATGATGGTTTGGTTTTTGTTGCAATTTGTTCAAGGTTGACCCCCTTTTGGTCGTAGATTGACTGGACTATTAGGTCCAGCTAATAAGTTCTCTAAATCTATTAGAAGAAACAAATTTATTTTCACAGTTGTTGTGTATCTATTTCTAGCGCCCTTGCAATAAAGAGTACAGTTTCTGAACTTGTAGGACGTACTAACCCTGCTACTAATTGCTTTGTATGAACCCGGCAATGCTATTGTAGGCAGTGTAAGAATACACACTCACCCAGGGCAGATCAACTTCCACCGAATGCCCCTGACTTTCTGTGCTGCCCTATTCCGCATAGTTGGGCTGTGAGATGTAGTGGGATTGTGGAATCAGGTTGTTATTTTAGCATGTGTTTGTCTGACTGTGACGGATCTTGCACGAGCCGCCAAGCCGTAGGCGAGGGGAATTTCTCATAAACCCAGTACACTTTTCAGGCTAAAAAGTAGAAATCCTGTATCTTAACACCTGCCTGGTCATCCATCTATTTCATGGGACAACTGTGTTTTTATATTTTAGCAATGCTGTCTCTTGAAACCTATCTGGTTATCCATCTACTACATTATATGTCAACGTTTTTTTCCCTGTTTGAGAAATAAGATGTTATATTTTAAACAAACCAATTTAAGTATTGTTCTTTGAGTAATATATTCTGTATACGATGTATTATCAACTCAGTGATCCGTCAGTATGTAATCCTTGTAAAGTAAGTGTCGTTTGTATGATTTAAAACGTTCAATCAATAAACGAATGTTTAAAAACTAAAGAAATTGCCTTTTACCAAAATTTACTATATATATTTACTATATATTTACTAGTTATTGTACCTTGACGAGGAAATTAGTGTTGTGATTGTCACTTTCTCTGCCATTGAATGCTTAATCGTTCCTTGCAATTGAGGTAGGAGGATTCACCTGCACAAAAGTAAATAAACATTGGTTAACCTCATATTTAAGTCTAAATTGTAACTAGGTAGAAGTAAATGAAGAAGGAAAGCACAGAAAAGAGGAAGCAATTGACAACTTTCCCGCATACTTCTACCAGGATTCGAGCCCCTTGCCTTACAAGTTCTTTGGTCCTGGTAGCAAAAGCACACGAATAAATGTTTCAATTTTGAAACGAACTATCAGAAGACGTACACGTACACGTGAGTTTAAATACCAGAAGGTACTGCATACTGCGGTTAGTTACTTTTTGGTGTACACTTGGTAAAGTTCATAAAGCTTGAAGGGATTCGAGGCACCGCTCAGAGAAACTGCACCATCAAATTCACACGCACTGTGAGATTGCCCTATCATGGATCCTTTTGCTAACAGGTATATCCTCTATCATGCAGTGAAGTTATGTTAACCCTTCTAATGATGAAGTTACTTTCGTCCAAAGCACAACGACGCAAATATTTTTTAAACCATCTAAACCATGTCATGGTATTCATTGGATAGCTTTTGCTGAGTACTCTCAGATGAGTACCCATATGCCAGGATTTCAGTCATTTTCCATGTTTTTGCATTATTTTCTATTTGGCTAAATTAGCCATCAGCAGCATATGATAAGGGTTAAAGCTGTAACAGTCAAAACATCAGAATTAAAGAGCGGGAGACCTATACCCATAGGTGTGTGTGTATAGATCGAGAGCAGTTAGTACTGCGCTGAGTCACTCTATGATGTACATCTGGGAAAGTTCAGAGAGCTTGGAGGGGTTCTATGCATCGCTTAAAGAAACAAGATCATCAAGTTCACTCACTCTGTGAGATAACTGCACTGTGCTGGTAAAACAAGAGCAAAGCTATTGCTTACGGGAGTATTCTCTAACATTCACCTAATGGCTTTTCGCCAAGTTTAATCATGCGTGGTTGACCTACATATATATATATATATATATATATATATATATATATATATATATATATATATATATATATATATATATATATATATATATATATATATATATATATATATATATATAATATGGAAAAGTAATATTACCAATGTCTATTATCTGCGTTTCATTAAGTACTTGCATCTGCCGGTTGTACATATACTGCAAGGGATGAAAGATGGATATTAAAATGCAATTCATATACGTATATGCCATTTAAATACAATGTGTGTTTCATAGTATTGTGTTATAGTAGAACGCTCACTCATACCAAGTAATATACCCAGGCCATGCAGTACTCAATTATCAGTTACTGGCCTGAAGAGTCACATGGTATTACACATGTTGTGTCTATCGGTTATCATATTCTTGTGTTTTTCACTGAAAGTTATTGTATTTAGGTTAGTTCTGTCCTTGCGTTTGCTATCTGCTATGGTTACCACTCTTTCATTTTTTTAGATTTTATATTTATAATTTCATATCACGTATATGGTCAATAAATATTACAATACACTACGTACGATGCAATGCCATTAAATCTGGTGTGACATATAGATATGCTTTTAAACATTATACTTAATTATGATATCACACGTAGCGGCTCAACACAGGAAAACAAAAGAAAACAAGAACGAGCCTGGTAGAACAAGTCTGATCCAGTTTCTTACGGGAGGGTTTTGCACTGAACAATGAAGTCATGGTAAAGCCTCATGGCTTCTCAAGAAATCAACCATGTTCAGTTCAAACGAGTTGACTGTGTTAAACATGTTGCTTTCTCTCACCTTCTTCTCATTTAAGATTATGTTCAGGCTACTTGTATAGAGTTGTTTGTGTGATATTCAATACATTACATTACAATAAAACATTTAATACACAGAATAAAATCAATGCTGTATACTAAAATACAATTCCATGCAGTTAATACTGTACATCCCAAGTTGTAAAATGCTCAATTGCATTAAATGTTACAATTTCTATCCAAACAAATGCGTGTGCTGTAAAAATTGTTAAATTGTGTTGTTAATTGGAGCGGTCATTTTACTATGAGTGCATATAATATGACATGTTAATACTCGATTAATAAAAAACATGTTATGATCACTCAGAGAACTGTGTATACGCAGTCAACACCAAATATTGTTTTAAGTACATCTATGGTCATAATTGTGCTATTCTGTGTAAACCACAAAAACTTGTTATAATTTGTTTAAACTGTCGTCTTCGCGACATCAATACAATGGACCTTCGACACATCCATAGGAGTAACATGCGCCATTTATGTGGCAAACCCTATAACTGTTTTTAAAGGTGCCTTGAATTTAATTAAAGAATATAAGGTCATTTTGAGTTCACTTTTACATATATTAAAGCCTACATCCTTTTCTCATAATCAGATCAATTGTGAATGTCTAGGCCATTATCAAGCAGAGTGAGAGACCATCTACTACAAAAGCTCCCATAGGCTTGCATGCACAAGCAGAAAATATTTTGGCCATTCTCTACATATCGAATTTCACTAAAAAAACAACAACAACATAGACGCGTTAAACATGGACTTTGGTTATCAAATGTCATCGGATCTGCTTGAAATTTGGCACATTTTTATAGCTTCGGTTCCTTCGGAAGTATCACAGTTTTTCCAGTTTTGACTTTGTACAAAAGTTCTGGTATCTGAAAATTGAAATTGCATTTCTTCGAATTTGCAACAAAAAAACTGGACTTTTATCGTGCTTTACTTTAGTACCACACATGTAAAAGAGGGGAATGCCATTTTTCTATCGGAGTACATTTCACAACCTCCAAGCACAAGTATTCATATATGTTTTACTATACTAGTACTCCTACACGTGTAGGGTACTGTTGTCATTATGGGACTGCAGGGTGTTATTGGGAGTGTTTACTTTTCTATCCAGTTACATTTCACAACCTCCAAGTACAAGTATTCATGTATGTTTTACTCTACTCCTACACGCGTAGGGTACTGTTTTCACTGTGGCACTGCACCGTATTGTAGGGAGTGTTTATAATTTACAGCCCTAGAGGCGATGGACCCATGTCAACACGCGTAGTGCTTACCATTGACATAAGCTGATGGGTATTCTGGGAGTGTCATATTTATTAGTTGTTGATATGTGACAGTAAGTGCACTGCTGTGCTCCGTACGTTTCGGATTATAAAAAAATGGTGAAATCGATATCTCGTCTTGCTCCAAATCTGTGAGGTTTTTGTAAGGTTTTCTTTGCTATTGCATGTTCTCCGTTCTAATCTTCTTCATGTTTGTTTATTTTGCTTAGTTTGTTTGCTTATATCTATTTGTAAAACGTACATTTTTGTATCGCCATAGATGCAGTCAATAAAGTACATTACATTACATTACATTACATTCTAATCTTATTTCATCGTCAAAAACATGACAATTACGCCTTAAGATAACATGTTTCATATCTATGCTCATCTTAAAAGATAAAAGCATTATTTGTATGGTGTACATTACTGAAAAGTCTGCCACGAGACCCAACTGTTTGATTTCTTCGTACAAAGGCTATACCCTCGAGAAATAAACGCCGCTATGCAATAACATGATAATAGCATAAATGAAAAGTGGCCTCAGATAGCTGCAATATTAAAAATGTGCTGAGGACGACGCCTCAGCACCATCAGGCCACCTCAAACCACTTGCACTTTTCCTTTGGCTTATTATTACCACTCAATCAATCATATCATCAATCGTCATTGACTATACAGCGGAGTGGGGAGGGATATAAAGTACGAGTGCCATTCTGATGATTTGATCATGTACAAGGACCTGTCAACTCATCTGAACTTGTCGTATAGGTCTGAGGGCAGCAATATTGACTGTAATCACCTGCCATCAACTCGTTAGAGGAGTATCTGCCTGACAGTTTATTAATGAAACTAGTGTAAGGTGAAGTACGTAGGTGTGTGTAAGCGATTATATAAGTATGACCTTAAATATGTGTTACTCGCACAAAATCGGTTACCATGTAATCATAGTTAAAGAAAATATCTATCATAGTTAAAGGACAATTCCACCATGGATAAAACAGAGGCCCAAATAGTTTCTTATGGTATTCTCCACTTAAACCCAGGTTTCCACCAGTGCCAACCTTCATACAAGAAGTATAATGCTGTTTAAACACCTCCTAACAGACCCAAACTGGGGGAGGCCATTTTAGCCTGTTAATAGCCTCTAAACTGGATGTTGGTGCAACTAAGTCATTAGCATTAAGGTAGCTGCTAATGACTTAGTTGCACCAACAGCCCTGTTAGAGGTTATTAACAGACTAAAATGGCCGCCCCCAGTGCCTCCAGTTTGTGTCTGTTAGGAGGTGTTTAAACAGCAATATACTTCTTATGTTACTCGTAAAAAATCGGTTTCTATGTAAGCATAGTTAAAGAAAATATCTATCTTAGTTAAAGAAAATATCTTTCTCAAAGTTTTTCTTTCGATTTCAATTATGAATGAAGCATGATTTGTTTTGGTAAATTGGCTTCCTACACGTTAAGGACTGAGATAACATTTATGAAAAAAAAAAAAAATGAATTTGTTTTGCCTTAATATATATTTTTGTTTTGGTGTGTCCTAAAAGTTCACGTTTAAGATGTATTCAAAAACATACCCGAAACGCACCGTAGTGTTATGAGAATTTAAATGATAAAGATGTTCCTCACAGGAAAATTATTTCTGGAAGTATGTGATAAAATGAATCAGCGCACAACATACACTTTCTCCCAACGCATCTCCTAAATCAGAATCAGGTTTATAAGATACTCAGCTACCCAAAACCTTAATTGCGATTCAATTAAGTCAAGCATTTAAAAAACATAAATTCACAAAATGAGTCTAATAATAATTGTTGGTTGACTACTGTTTAAATTTCTACCGTCAAAATTGTTTCAAGAAATGCTTTCCTCCTACTCCCATTTCCTTCAATATATATATATATATATATATATATATATATATATATATATATATATATATATATATATATATATATATATATATATATGTATGTATATATATATATATATATATATATATATATATATATATATATATATATATATATATATATATATTATTGACTGTATATTATATTCACTGCAAGAACATATGTGTTACACATATTCCCACACTAATGTCAACATGGTTAATTTTTTATCAGCTGTCAGATCTTGCACTGTTCTTTCCGTGCCTTGATAGTGACATGTTTCGCATAATTCACTGCATTCCATTGTAGCCACCGAGCAAGAATTTCCCAGACATAAATAAAATACCGAACTTAGCCGTGAGGTTTCGGTGGCTGGTGACGAAACCATATCACAGACCATTGTTTTGCAAGTGGCATTCATGACACTCATCAAAGAAACCCCATGCTGGCATCATAGCCTATTCCCATACCAGGCGATGGGTGTTAAGACTCTATAAGGACACAAGCATTTCTCAGAAAATTGAAAAAAAAAGATACAACAAAGCCTTCGAGTTGGCACCAACTGACTAGATTTAGATATATTTGGCAAGACCTATTTTCACGCATTTTTGCTAATTTTTTGTAATAATACATTTTTGTTAAAAGAATGTGAGAGGAAAGAGCATTGTTAACCCTTTGGCTGCTGGTGGCTAATTTGGTTAATACAAAATAATGCGAAAAAGCCGACAGATATCTGAAACCCGGGTAAATGGGTACTCATCTGTTAGTACTCAGCAAGAGCTTTCAAATGAATACCAACACGACAGGGTTTAGATGGTTTTCAAAATTGTTTGCGTTCTAATGCCTTGTAAGAAAGTGACCTCAGCATCAGAAAGGTTAACCTTGTCAATGTTTAACAGGTGTCTGCACAAATGATATCGGAGGTGATAGTATAAGTCTATAGAGATGTTAGCTGCTAGGTGAGGTCGCCATGTGGACGCAATGTTTGTGGAGGCAGTGCGTCCTAGAGAAGCGGTGTCGGAAGTGCGAACTTCGTACCCTACGCCCCTTTTGTTTTGGTTACCTCCCTCGAAAGCTCAATGCTACGAGTGTTTGTGGTTAGCTTGGGATATTTGATGAGGATCGGAATCTTTGATAATGAATGATACTGACTTCATCAGGGGCGACGATGATATGCACCCGAAGCACAAGCTCACGTGAGAGGCTTCGTGAATAGAGGTGTGAAGTAATACTCTGTGAACGCGTTTGAACTCAATGAGTGGTGCTGCTACTGGTTCAACTCGATGAATACACGACTGATATCAAATTTATGACCTTCAGGATGACAAGTATGGACAGAATCTTGTCAAATTTCCCCCCAAATTTGCACCATTAAAGGACAAATGCATAATAACAAACTACTGGCAAGAAAGGGAAAGCCATGCGTCCCTGTTACTGCTACCTCTTGGTCACTGGTGGCCCAACAGGTGCTCAGGCGATGCCACAAACCTGCATGAGCCTTGGGAAGATGGATGCCCCTGTGTGTCTGCCTCAGGCCTGTTACTTGCTCACTAAGCCATAACTGAGCAGTGCTGAAGAGGACAGGTTCGGGGGGGGGGGGGGTCTTATTTGAAAGGTGGGATGTATAAGCTCATTTTGAACCTTAATCATTAAGATGGTGCATTTGCCCTTTAACAGTAAAAAGACTGGAAAAAGTAGTGTATGTATTAGTAGGGTGACGAGTGGCTTGAGGAGGGTAGTACGGGGTAGAACCTATGCAGATAATCCCGCGCGAGAACAATGCGCTCACCGATTCAATATACAAATCATCACGATCATCAGAAGTAGTAGTAGTAGTAGTAGTAGTAGTAGTAGTAGTAGTAGTTGGTGTAAGATGTAGTAGCAGCAGCAGTAGTAGTAGTAGTAGTAGTAGTGGTGTGTCTCAATTATCTGGAGGAAAAATTGTGTAAATATCACTCCCATGCAAGATTGCGTCCATGATAGATGCTGTGGTATTAGAGTACAAAATGAACATAACGCAATATTAAACATCTTCAGCGTGTACTTACCTGCAAAAGGATGTGAGGGTGATCTTAAAACAACAACAGATGAGATTAGTGGTATTTTGGAAACTACCGAGGTAGGAGCGAATAATATTGTCTCAGGAGACTTTAATGGCGACATGGGAACAAAGGGAGGCCCAAGAGGAATTGGGAAGTGCTCCAAAGAAGGCAATATAGTTTATAGGTTTATGACTAGTCAAAACCTTTTCGCAGCCAATTTAAGTGGGAAATCATGCGGCCCAATTCATACTTTTAATGGACCAAATGGTGGCTCATGTATTGATTACGCCATGATACCAAAAGATCTCGATGAATCTTTAATTGAATGTGAGGTTCTAGATAATGAACCCTTGAACACTTCTGACCACAACCCTGTTGTAATAACTCTGAAATTTAGTGGTATAGAATCAAACACTTTAAGTGTGAAGCGTCAAGGTGGGTTAAAATGGAATAAAATCACACCAGAAAAACTTTTGAACAATTTTACACTCCCAGTCGAAAAGGAAGTAAATGAACTACTTTTATATCTGTGTGATAAAGCCCCCACTACGGAATTAATTGATGAAGCTTTTAACTCTGTGGTGGATATTTTAAAAGATGCAGAACGTGCGATTCCAAAGGCAAAATATAGTCCTCATATCAAGCCCTATTGGTGTCCTGAGTTAAGTGATCTGAAACGAAAGAAGGTTCAATGCTTTAAAGCTTGGGTCCAGGCGGGTAGGCCAAGAGACAGAGAAAATGTTTTTAGAGCTGCGCATTGTGATGCGAAGAAAAATTTTATTAAAAGGCTTCATGCAATTGCAAAAACATATGAGGATAATGCAATAAGTGAGGCTGTTTGTGCGGCAGAAGTTAACAGAAATACTATATGGAAAATGTTAAGGAGCAAGAAAGAGAGTGCAAACAAAGTAGTAGTGACCGCTATAAAGAACAAGGAAGGTAAAGTCATGCATAGTACAGATGATATTTTAGATGTGTGGAAAACTCATTTTAGTGAACTATGCACTGCTAGAAGTCTGCCCATATATGATCAACAACACTATGAATTTGTAAATAATTCTGTAGAGGAATGGTATAATATGGATGACGCGGACAATTTTCTCTTAACAAGGTTTACTAAGGATGAAATACTGAAGGCTATTAACAAGTTAAATTCAGGAAAATCCCCCGGCTTTGATAGTATAACAAAAGAGCATATTAAAGCTGCTGGTCAATGTATGATAGACTTTATGTATTTCATTCTTACTTGGATAGTAACCCTTGAGTATATTCCAAAGAATTTTAGAACAGGTATTCAGGTACCATTATATAAAGGGAAAAATGCGTCAATTTTAGATCCCAATAATTACAGGGGTATTACACTCCTAAGTACTTTTAATAAGATTTTTGAGATTTTAGTATGGGCAAGGATAGAAGGATGGTGGCATGAGAATAATGTAGTTTCAGAAGCACAAGGTGCTTGCAGAAAGGGGGTCTCATCGTTGCACTCAGCAATGATGTTACAAGAAACAATATCTGAAAACCTAGGCGAAAGTGGTAAAGTTTTTGTAGCTTACCTAGATGTAAGCAAAGCGTTTGATAGGGTATGGATTCAGGGCCTCTTTTATCAGCTATATCAGGCAGGTTTAAAAGGAAAGATCTGGAGACTCCTGTATAGTTGTTATAAAGAAGTAAAAATCAATGATAGATTCTCTGACTGGTATAAAATGACCTGCGGAATTCACCAAGGTGGATTTCCTTCTCTAGTCAAGTATACAGCTTTTATTAATTCACTACTAGTTATTTTAAACAATTCTGATTTATGCTGTAAAATTGCTAGAATCCCATCGACTCCCCTCGGTTATGCAGACGATATGGCTGCTGCAACCACATCAAAGCATAAAATTGACAGAGTCCTCTCCATAGTACATGTACACAGTTGTAAATGGAGATATGACTTGAATGCAAAAAAGTCTGCCGTTATGGTATATGGAGAATCTATCAATGAAAATAAGCAAAATAGCATATATAGGATGTATAGATTGGGAAAAGAGAGTGTACCTGAGAAAACTAGTTATGATCATGTAGGGATAAAAACATGTAATGGAAAGAATTATATTGATAGAACCCTTGAGAAGATTAGTAAGAGTAGGAAGGCGCTGAGTGCCTCCTCTGCGCTAGGAATTAAGCATGGGGGAATAAGCATGAAAGCCTGTAATATTTTATACTGGAGCTTGATATCACCAATTTTAACCTACGGTGCAGAGATATGGATTTTAAGAGCTAATGACATTGAGGCCCTAGATAAGTACCAACGTTATGCAGGAAGAAGGATTCAGCGATTTCCCACCTTCTGTCCAAATGAAACAAGTTTTAAAGGCCTAGGTTGGATAAGAACGGAAAATTTTATCTACGCTATAAAGCTAATTTTTATAAGAACTATACTCATTAGAAATAATGACTGTATCTTTAAACGCATTGTGAAAGTTAGATCAGTGCAGTTTAATAATAACATGATGGCAGGAATGGAAAATGAACACGATAGTCCAGTTTTTGATATTCTCCGCGTATCTGTAATTTTTAACATGTATGATATCATTATGAATATGGTATACCATGATCACTTTTATAATAAGGTACAGTGGAGAAAGATGGTCTGGCAAAGAGCATGGGAAGTAGAAGACAACGACTGGCAATTTAGTGTCATTTTTCACAATACAATGTCTTTATTAAACATGACAAACTCGGGTGCGAGGTATTTAACCTGGTGGCATGTTGCAGATGCCTTCCCTGCTTACATTAAAAATTGTGAGATAATGTCAAAACTTGTTTGTCGCACGAGCAGGTTAAAATCAGATGATTATAGGTATAAAGGCTCGTCTTTTTACTCCAAATCATGCTCCCTATGTAATTTGGCTGGTTATGAAAATGTTGAACATATGGTAATGTCTTGCCCATACAATCAAGATCTACGGACATATATGTTCAACGAGCTGAATACGTCCGTAGAGAGCAGATTAATATGGCGCCAAATCAATGCACATGAGACCCTTAAGATCATACTTGGTGGAAAGAAGGATGATATAGATTTTGAAGATATGATACCAATCTGGTGTATCACATGTGTATGGGTCACCAGAATGTATATAAGAACTATAAATGACCGTACAGGTGTAGGCTGAGATGACCTACAACAACAGGGTTACCTGTTTAATCTGTTCAATATGAGTAATGTATGATTCTATGTCAATGTTATTGGTCTGTTTGTTGCAGACATGATGTTTTCTTTCACACTTACTAAAGCAATACTAATTTAAGAATATCATCAATAAATGCTATTTTATATATCTAGAGAAAACACTAGATGCGATACTCTGATATATCATGTTTCTTTTATAATGAAACCTCTATGGATTATAGATAACTTATATAAAATTCGTAATGAATTCTGTTCTATATAAAGTATCTTCATATTTTCTAGTACTACATGTTTTTCAAATGTTTGGTTTCCTGTTAACATACATTTCTCTGTTCAATTTAATTTAATCCATTCATTATGTTATTCGCGTATATGTTGTTCAATAACTATTCTGAATGGAGAAAGAAAATATTATTGTATTGAAATGTTTTTGTACTATTTTATATATACAGTCAATAAACAATCAATCAATCAATCAGTAGTAGTAGTAGTAAAATTTACAACAAAAACAGAAAGGGTTAAAGTAGTAGTAGTAGTAGTAGTAGTAGTAGTAGTAGTAGTAGTAGTAGTAGTAGTAGTAGTAGTAGTAGTAGAAGTAGTAGTAAAAGCATCAGTAGCAGTAGCCTAGCTACTAGGCGTGTGGCCTACTGTTGGCCATTAAGTTCACACAATTGCCACATGAGGGGGTTGTAATGGTAGTAAATTTCCAACTACCCTGAGGGTCTCCCAGTATACCGCAGAGGCATCTATCCACAAGGGGTAACATCTAAATTAATGGCCTGAGAGGCAGGCTATAGTAGCAGTAGCAGTAAATGAGGATAACGAGAAAGAATAAGGAGAGAACCCTGAAGAAAAGTATATCGACGAGAGACAATTACGTTTATGAAAACATTCCCCAACTGCAGTCCCAGACAGACTCTAGTAGACGGTTAGCAGGTACTAACAGCAGTCAGGAGAAAGACTACACGCTAATACTGTAGTGAGGAGTTTGATGGGAGAGTTATTAGATAAACGCTGGGCGCTACAGAGGGTTCCCATGTGGAAACTATCATAACACAATTTCTGAAAACTGCGCCAGTCGAGCTAAATGCTTTCAGGTGCAGCAGCAGTTCCAAGTACTGTAATATGACCACGCCACTAGTTTCTCTCCGATCTCTCCTCTCTCGGGTTATCGACCTTCACGTGGTCCCATTAGGCTGGTGCCTGTAGTAGTAGTAGTAGTAGTAGTAGTAGTAGTAGTAGTAGTAGTAGTAGTAGCAGTAGCAGTAGTAGTAGTAGAAGTAGTAGTAGTAGTAGTAGTAGTAGTAGTAGTAGTAGTAGTAGCAGCAGCAGCAGAGAAGAGTAGTGCTTTACGGAAACTGATAAAGAAGAAGATTTTACGCACATAAAGAAGAAGAAGAAAGATTAGATTAGATTAGAGTACTTAATGGGAGTCCAAGGGTATATGTTATGAAGGTTCCCTGAGATGTAGCAGGTGAACATTTCATATACAATATATATCTTTCTCGCTGTCATAAGTTTGAGCCATTTGTGCAGCTACACCAGTACCAGTCTGTCAATCACCTTCATGCGTTCACCATTTACATTTAACCCTCAAAAGGATACTTTATACTATTTCAACACAACTGCTAGTCACTCTTAAATAATCACTTGTGTAAAGTAGAAATATCTGATTGATTGTATCTCTATGAAATTTAACGATGTCATTTCGGGACTGAGGTGTGAAAAAAAGTGTAAAGATGCGTCTCAGGTGAAATGTACACTTTCATTTTCAATATTCTCTCTGAATGTATGCGCAAAATCGCGATGCCTATTCATGGGACTTCATAAAAACAAAGTATTATCACTCTTCTGACTTAAAGGAAAAATTTTGAAGTGTGTACGACTTGATTTTATATGGCTGTATTTCTTTTCCTCTGTGCCTTCTAGTTCCTGTCCAAAGCACAGCGATATCTGCACCATTTTGGGAGTAGTAAGGTTTATAAATAACTAACATAAGTATTAATACCAGTAAACAAAATCATTCTACCCTAACTACCCCTTTTTACGTCCGTTACCTGATACACACCTTTGTGTTTAGGCATAACCCTGTGTGAAGACTGGGCGATATGTATCAGAGGTTCTCCATTCATGCCACACCTTTTAATACCCTCCCACAACTCGTACCCAAATATATCACCCTTTTAATACCGTCCCACTTCTCCTATCCAAATAAAGCACCTTTCTAATACCCTCCCACTACTCGTACCCAAATATAGCACCCTTTTAATACTTCACCATTTGTGGGTTCTATGTTGTTGATTTCAGTGGCACGATCTACCCCTCCATGGGCCTTTCTCTTACTCCCACGCAGACTGGGTACAGGGGTCAGCAGGTCAGAATCGTGGTCCCCTACTTATAAATATCCAGCAAAATTACATGTATATTCTAGCCAAAGAAACACGTGATTATGTTTGTCAGGATATCGTCTAGGTCAACGGCTATTTCTGTCTATTTGTTGTTCCGTTGTCAAGTAGAGCTAGCAGTTGGTTGATTGTTGCATTGTTGTATTATATAGCAGGGATGGGGTGCAGGTACATAGGGGAACTAAGGCCAGCCGATTGACGTAGACACCCGGGTTTTTAACAGTTGAATGCTCACAGCGGTCAAAATCAACCAATTTTAATGAAATCTTACGGGTGAATGCATAGCTGGAAACCCCATTGGAAGGAGATATATTGAAAGAACACAACCAACAACTCTACTACGATTTTTTGGTAAAACTATTCTTAATTCCAAAGTTATTGTCAAAAGTATCATATATCCAGACAGACGACTATTTCAAGCTAAACTACGCATAAACGCATAAGATGTGCCTATAGGTGTTTATTTAGATATGTTTTACTTCGTTGCCAGGAAGATAGACAAACAGGTAAATCAGGGCAACGAAGAGAAAAATAAGTTATTTCCTTTTAATGAATCCTGTTTGTGCAGTTTGCTTTCTTTATCACATTTCTTCGATAGCAACCAATCGTTGTTTGTACTAGTACTCGGCGGTTGAAACATGTTTACGTATAGACCAGTGCTGCATAAGGTATACCTGATTAGTTATTTAATACCAACTTTAATTTAATAATAATCAATTTTGGAACCTTTTAGAAAATCCTTTTAATATTAATTGTTGCTCATTTCATTCCTGCTTATAACTTTTTGTGTAGATCCGTGTGCTGGTAGCTATTTAGTACAGGCTTAGATGGATAAAAACAAGTGTTTTTTAATCCAGGGTACAGGCGGTGCGTTTTGTAACTTCGCATTTTGACACATCCATTCCTTTTGCTCTTTTTTGTCAATTGACGCCCGGGTCTATCGTACATTTGAGAACAACCTAGAAAGAAGGCAATGATTTGTAAACTATTTGTTAAAGGTTTTTGACCCTCAGCAGATGGTAGGAATTAGGATAACTGTTGCATCCTACATTGGAACTGTGTATAATTTGAGAGTGAAATCCAGGAAAGGGATAGGTTAACTTATGTCGTGCGCAACCAACAAAATGACCTAAGCTGATTCAGATGGACTTCTCTATGATGTTTATATGTATCACAATGTATTTCTATATTTACACCGTACACTAGCTTATTATCATGTTAACCACACTCGCGATTGGTCGCATTCATATGTTTATGTTCTAGTATTTTTTCTGTATACTTTGTATGTCACTTTTATGATGGAAATCATAGTCAATAAATATACATACATTTGAGAAAGAGTTGTTAATTTAGAACTGCTTAAAATTTCTCCACCAAATATTCTCCGTAAGTTAGTTTGGTATATATAGAGATATGACCACCATATATTGAGGACGTTTTTGGGTCGCAAAAGCATGATTGTTAGTCTAATGCCTTGTCTCACACTAGCCTAGCCTGAGGCCAAGCATTTTTACTTCTTTACAACCTAACCGAAGGAGAATACCTCAGAACTCAGTCTATCATGATTTAGTTATGAGATTGCTCACCAGGTGACCACAATGAGATATTTTACTGTTCCAGCCATGGACTTCCAAAACTTTGAATCATTATATATATATATATATATATATATATATATATATATATATATATATATATATATATATATATATATATATATATATATATATATATATATATATATATATATATATATATATATATATATATATATATATATATATATATATATATATATATATATATATATATATATATATACATATATATATATATATATATGTATATATATATATATATATATATATATATATATATATATATATATATATATATATATATATAATATATATATATATATATATATATATATATATATATATATATATATACGTGTATGTATATATATACGTCTATATATACGGCGATCACCCATTGTGTCACTTGCTATCAGTCAAAGAACCGAGCACCTAGATATCAAGCTTAGAGAAAAGGGACCATGACAGGGAAAACAGGATTTGATTATAACTTGGACTAGGAGCTAGTCTAGCCCTTCCAAGTTGATAATGGTGATAATAATTGATATTTGATATAGCGCCCTTCCCACCTATAATGTTCAAAGCGCTTTATAAAAAAATAGTCAGTGGACATATGTTTATGGTCCATATAGTCAAAAGAACTCGTTTCGAAATATTGATGTTTTGTACGCTATCAGCAGTCTTCCTGCTGTCGGGGAGCTCATTCCAAAGGCGTGGTGCATAGGCACTGAAAGCTCTGTCACCAAACCTTGTCAGATTAGTGTGTGGTACTATCTGTGGGTTTGATCTGAGAGTCCTTGTAGTGGCTTATTTGACTTGTATTCCCTCATGTATAGAGGGGCACATCATCGCATGCATTTGAAAGTTAAAAGCAGAATCTCGAACTCAATCAGTTTCTGGTCTATCTCAATCCCTGGATGCCAGTTGGCGGCCTGTGAAACTCCAGGCACGACGTCTGTTCCCTGATTATTACTCGTGATGCAATAGAAGTGTACAGAATAGATCTGAGCCTTTGGCCACGTGTACCTAGTGTTGTCTTCTTGGAATGTTTAAGGGTGGGGCGGGGTGTTTCCTGCCCTTTTGGATACAAGAGTCTATTTTTGTTTGTTCTATTGTTTAAAACAGAAGAAGAAGAAGAAGACTAAGAAGAAGAAGAAAAAGAAAGAGTAGTAAAAGAAGAAAAAGAAGTAGAAGAAAAATAGACGAATGCGAAGAAAAAAAGTAAAAGAAAAGAGGAACGACAACAAAAGCAACAAAGTAAAGACGAAGATAATAATAATAATAATAATAATAATAATAATAATAATAATGATAATGATAATAATAATAATATTGATGATAATAATAATAATAATAAATATGGAAATAATAATAATAATAATAATAATAAATGTAATAATGATAATAATAATAATAATAATAATAATAATGATAATAATAATAATAATAAAAGTAATAATAATAATAATAATTAAACGCTGCCATTGACCACAATTACATTGTCAATGATCAGATTAGTTGTTAAATACCAATATTTTGATTAATATGTAAACTGGAATAGAAGCATTTTCTTGTGAAGTTTCTAGCTACCTTGAAGTAAGACTGTCTTAAGCCTGCGCTATATGACTGCCATACCAATGATGTAGCCTGAGCCTCAAGGAGTTGACATCTAGTTAAACAATCACAGTGTATACCCATCTAACTCAGTCTGAGGGGCATAAACAAAACATCAAGGTTTTCCTTAGACTAGGCTCTTAGTCCGTAAGGAGTTAGCATTGCCTTCTGTGTAGATTAGGTTCCTAGTCCCTAAAAAGTTGACATTCCCTTAGTTTTCTGTGCTGACCAAGCAGTGTGATGTAGTACCAGGTATGGTAGATAGATGGCACCACCTGATCCTCAGATCTCTATAGGTTTTGTTATAATTAGACTAGGTTCCTAGTCCCTAAAAAGTTGACATTCCCTTCTGTGCTGACCAAGCAGTGTGGTGTAGTACCAGGTATGGTAGATAGATGGCACCACATGATCCTCTGATCTTTATAGGTTTTGTTATAATTAGACTAGGTTCCTAGTCCCTAAAAAGTTGACATTCCCTTCTGTGCTGACCAAGCAGTGTGGTGTAGTACCAGGTATGGTAGATAGATGGCACCACCTGATCCTCTGATCTCCATAGGTTTTCAAACTGAATCCTGGTGAGATAAGTGTAAACTAAATGGACCACTTTGGCCACCTAGAATATTTGGTGCTAACAGAAAATACATATAACAGCCTAGAAATCTAGGCTACCTTCTGTGATGACCAAGCAGTGTGGTGTAGTAAGTACCATTTATGCTAGATATATGGCACCACCTGATCCTCCTATCTCTAGAGGTTTTAGGTGTCATACTCAAATTGAGTCCTCTATATTCAACTGGTGAGATAAGTTTAAACTAAACCATGACCACTCAGACTATTTGGTGCATGGTTACAAGAAGAAAAATTACAGAAAAAACATATGGCAGCCTTGAAATCTAGGCCAGGGTTTTCTGAGATAAGAGAGCTTTACATTGCTTGGCCCAGGCTACCTGCTAGTTACCTAGGAGCGAATTCTGTAGTCATGGCTCACAGGCATGAATGACGAGGTGTTGGACAACCTCCCAAGGCAGGCTTACGAGAGGTAAACAGTGTTCGCCTTTCTGCGTACTATGGTACGATGCATATACCCTCCATGTAAACATGAAGTGCATAATCAAACAGTCTGTAGTGTTTAAGTAAGGTAGGGTCTGAACGCACAAGTGCACCTAAGGTTTTTCCTTGGTACTACTCCAAATATCGGTAGAAAAGTTGAATGGCACTTGTTTCCGATATTTGCTGAATGCTTGGACGAATTTAACCCTTTTGTACCCAAACAACGGCAACCAGTAGAATTGGAAAAGAGTACATAACTGGAAAACCATAATTAAGTTGTTGTTTCTAAAGGAATAGGCGAGTCATATGTCATATATTTTCATTCCGAACAGAGTTAGATCCACAAAACGAGTAAAATAAGTGCTTTCACCCTTCCAATGCTGAGGCTACTTTCGTACAAAGCACACGGAGGCAAAGATTTGTGAAAACCATATAAACCCCGTCATATTGGTATTCATTGGATACTAGTAGCTCTCGCTGAGTACTCTCAGGTGAGTACCCATGTGCCAGGGTTTCACTCATTTTCAGTTTTTTTGCATCAATTTTTATTGGCCAAATTAGCTACAAGCATCATAAGGGTTAGTGTTGTCGGATGTTTCTAAATCTGCCTGGCCGTCGAGACGTGCCTGGTAGTGTAAGTGTTACTGTTTACTACATAACGGGTTTGCCGGTGACGCACCGCGCAGGCCACTGAACGTATTTAACCGTACATGATGGATATGAAGTACTGTTATGACAATGGTCAACAAAAAGGGAGCATCGACCCACCCAAACCCCTTATCCCCTTAAGCACAGTTATTAGCCATAAGTATGGGTGTGTTTAAAGAGAACGCGCGCTATCTAGTAGCTCACTTAATGCCTAATTCTACCATAACTCCAACCCCCTCCTCTCCAGACCTAGTTTCTGATAACCTTCATTTTGAAATTGATGATCAAGTTGAAGCATAAACTAGCTCCTAGTCTGTGATGTCCTTACATATGTGTTCTCTGTACGTATTTCTATCTTTTGCTTAATGTCTAGGTGTTAGTTCCTGTGGTAGGTGATAGATATGTATATTAACCTGCCATACGAAACGTTTCATGCATGGAATTTTCACGTTTCATGCATGGAATTATCATGATCATGCATGGAAATCTCGCGTTTTATGCATGAAGTCTCATATTTCATGCATGGGAATAGCCCTAGCTGGCGGGTGGTGTTTCATCCCGAATGTGACCAGTAGAACTGATACTCATCAATCTCACGTAAAGACGACAAGGGCATTCAACTCGCTTACTCAGAACTCACACGGGTAAACAGTCAACAATAAACACCACGTCTGTTTGCTTTGAAATCTACTCCATAATTCAGATGTTACTCTCGCTTCGATAACCTGATGATTGATATGTGTACCAGAAAAAGATATTACCCTATCTAGATGTATACAAGGCATAGCCTATCTAGATCTGTAATCTGTGTTTTCTGCAGCGTTACGAAGTCATAGAGCTACATTAGCATGAATTGCGTCAATGACTAAGTCAATACAGATAGATACATACATTGATAAGGATTTGAAGGCGACAATAGATAATGATATTCTTAAATGTATCGATTTACAATATACAAATATGATATCCCAGTGGGGGTTATCTGATGGAATGGATACCCAGTTGTTCAAACCATCCTCCGGAGGGGATCCATTCCATCAGATTATCCCATTGGGATATCTTATTTGTATTTCTTATACAGAACCAACCCCAGAATGGTAAAACATCAAAGTTCTCGCTGACCATATCAAACGACTGCCGGTCGGGGGGTAAAAGACCATCTGCTGTTTTGAATGAGGTCAAGGTAATTTAAGTAAAAATCCTTGAAGTACACACTGATATCTTCTCACGGTTAAACATGCACAATTAACACTTTTGGCTCAATACCGTATATATATATATATATATATATATATATATATATATATATATATATATATATATATATATATATATATATATATATATATATATATAAATTTCCAGGTATTTCCAGGGAACTATATATATCTATAGGTATTCAGGGCACTGGGGTGTAACTGTTTTCACCCAGTTACCACAGGAAAGGTTCAGGGCGTTCAACTTCGACACTGAGAACTCACATACAGATAAACAGATAAACAGTAAACAACACATTCGAAGGCCTGTTTACTAGTGCATCAATAGCTGGTACCAAAACACAAGGTGAGATCGGGTCGGGTGTAATAGGAACCCGGTATTAACTGCATCTGGTAGTAAACAGAGTCACGTGAAGGGAGTAGCTATTGTTTACGGTCTTTGGAGGGTATCGTCTTGGTCGTTAGGACTTGGCAGAGACTGAGGAGCTCACGCCGTGTTTACTATTCTTGCACAGGTACCATTCACTCAGAGCAAAATAGACTTGCTCCTAGTCTATGGAATGGTTAAGTCCGATTCTTCTCCGTTCTTACCTCTACCACACCTATTCAAAATCAAGGTATTTTATATAAAACAAACATAAGAAATGTTGCATTGCCCCCCAAGAACGAGCAAAGACGGATCGACACTCTTAACAGTTTAATATGTCCTTATCTACATTTGTAAATAACATACCAAGTTGGCTGCGCGACCGACAGACAAACGCAACCTGAAAAGTCTATACATTATCATTACTGTATGTGTCACTTCGATCGCGCAGCCACCACGGTACAAGCATGCAACAAACTAACACAAGTTTATGAATGAACTGCTACAATGCAGTATGTCAGGAATGTATTACATTAACTGTAGTTGTAAAAAATAGCAATATGCCCTGCGTTTAAAGAACAAGTTATTGTAAGCGCACAACCACAGAAAAGATACCAATTTATAAAACTGAGACAACCCTTACGAAAAGGGAGGGTGGGTGGGTTTTAAAAAACACACATTATAGAGGTGCGAGCCACCCAGCCATTATGATTTTCTAATAATGGCGACGCGCACGTAATCAACAAGTCAGCTGATTGGTGATCAGCTGCACGTGCCCTAAATAAACAAGACAGACATGTGGCTGACACAAGCTGTCTGTGACGTCATAAAAGAGGCCGCCGTTCTATATACAATGAATGGCAATTAATATCAATTGCCACCAACTTGTGTTACTAAAACAATGCACCATAAGGTATGTTTTAAGAGTTCATAATCGGTACATACTGTTCAGAAATTTAAATGGTGTTATTTTCTAGCCAACCGCAACTTACGTGCTTTATTTCAACAATAGCAAACTCTCCATTGTTACCTTGCATTGTTGCATTATCACCATTGGTGCTAAATAATAAACAACAGTGCGGTCAACATTCCAGGTGTTTCTAGAAAGATTAGAAAATGTCATCACCTTGTGGACTTCGGTTGACAAGGTAATGGTCAATGTTTGATTTCAAGTCTTATCAAGAAGGCAAAACTATCGTTCGATAACATCCAATATTTCAAGTTAAGCATATCATTCAAAGTGCAACCCAAAGAAGACACAAGTACGGTTGTTGATGCAAAGCATCAATAGTCAAAAGGCGGGGCCAAGTTATTTATGAACTTGTGAGGGAACCGGATGTATAAAGAACATTAACATTATAGAGGAAAATAATCCATAATGACTAGATTTGTATCATTTTTTGTAGAATTGAAACAGATATCGGAATTCTAGGCGCAAGCTGTAGACTTCGAAATCTCTTGGGTGCGAAGCTTCTTGGTTACGCATCAGTTTGGTTACGAACCAGTTTGGTTACGAAATCTCCTGATTTCATTCTATACACATGGTATTTTTTTCTTTAGTAATTTTCCTTCCTATACCGAAAAATATACTTTATGTCCGCTTAAAATATGTTGTATATTTGAAAAATTCATGCTAAATTAAAATAATGAAGGCACAATTTTCCGTGGCAAAGGTAATGTACCAGGCCAACATTTATATTAAAACCAATCAGAATAGATAATTATATTCAGTCCAGCCTCAGGATTTCCAACATGGCCGTCCGGACTATGAACATTTCAAATCAGCTTCCCATATAGGCGTGGACTGAGGGCCCCGCCAATTAAGCATCCCAAAAATTTTCAATATCCAGAAATGAATTGAAAATATCAAAAACGATTTAACTACATTGTGGAAAAATATTTTTTTTAGATTTATAAGGTGATTAATAAAAATTGAAAACTGAATTATGAATAATGAACAATCAAGCATATTTTTCAATATTCATAATTTTTTTCTCAATTAAAAATTTAATGTTTACAGCAAGCAAGAATGACCTCACGAAGTGAGCATAATGGTAATGTGAGATTTAAATGAGGGCAAATGAGAGTAAAAAATAGAAAATTTTATATTCAGTCCGGCCTCAGAATTTCAAACATGGACGGCCGGACTACGGACATCTCGCATTAGCTTACTATATAGCACTCTGCCAGGGCGACGATACCGTCTTCCGGTTGGATTGCTACACGACTAGTCGTATAAAAGTGATAAAAGAAGGGGTGTTTATTTCCTGGAAAAAGTCAGCGTTTTTATGAAAATAGGGGTGCTTTTTTGGCCAGAAATCAGTGCTATAGGGGTATTTTTTAATTTTGAAAAAAAACGAGCTTATGCGCCCCCTCTGTACCTGAATGCCCCCCAGGAGAAAATTTTCAAATTGGCAAAAAGGTCAGAGCACCTAAATATCTGATTGCAACATCACTCATGATTAATTCTAGTTCTATCTTCTCAACCCTTATTTTTAGTTTGACAATTCTTTTAATGGAGAAGAAATATCAGAAATCAAACTGGCTGTTGCACATGTCATTTGCACTCGTCCTAGTTATTCTCCACAAACTTTGGTCATTCAGTAAAATTTACATATTTGTTCGTAATTTCATGATGCTACGAGTATTCTCGAGGGTAGGGTACTTAAGGTATCGCATTCTACACAAAGTGCAATCTTGCAGTTGGTAGACCGTGCCTGAACTGCCGCTCGGGAACACATTGAGACCAGAATATGGAATTTTCATTTTTTGTCAGTTTTTCTGCCAAATTGCGGCTATGGCGTATTTAGGCAGTTGAAACAGGTGGAGGAATTAGAGATATCCTTATTTTTCGTTTGGGCAATTATTTTAATGAAAACATATCAGAACACACAGATATCACTGCGACCTCACACTTAGGGCTACCTAACCTATGTACCAAAAGTTCAGAGAGACCAGAATTTGGAATTTTCATTTTTTGTAGGTTTTTCTGCCAAATTGCGGCTATGGCGTATTTAGGCAGTTGAAACAGGTGGAGGAATCAGATTTATCCTTATTTTTCGTTTGGCAATTCTTTTAATGAAAATATATCAGAACACACAGATATCACTGCGACCTCACACTTAGGGCTACCTAACCTATGTACCAAAAGTTCAGATATGAAATTGATAAGTGAGGAGTAAAACCGGATGGAGCACATGTCATTTGCAGTCGTCTTAGTTATTCTCCACAAACTTTGGTCATTCAGTAAAATTTACATATTTGTTCGTAATTTCATAATGCTACGAGTATTCTCGAGGGTAGGGTACTTAAGGTATCGCATTCTACACAAACTGCAATCTTGCAGTTGGTAGACCCTGCCTGCACTGCCGCTCGGGAACACGTTGAGACCAGAATATGGAATTTTCATTTTTTGTCAGTTTTTCTGCCAAATTGCGGCTATGGCGTATTTAGGCAGTTGAAACAGGTGGAGGAATTAGAGAAATCCTTATTTTTCGTTTGGGCAATTATTTTAATGAAAAAATATCAGAACACACAGATATCACTGCGACCTCACACTTAGGGCTACCTAACCTATGTACCAAAAGTTCAGAGAGACCAGAATTTGGAATTTTCATTTTTTGTAAGTTTTTCTGCCAAATTGTGGCTATGGCGTATTTAGGCAGTTGAAACAGGTGGAGGAATCAGATTTATCCTTATTTTTCGTTTGGCAATTCGTTTAATGAAAAAATATCAGAACACACAGATATCACTGCGACCTCACACTTAGGGCTACCTAACCTATGTACCAAAAGTTCAGATATGAAATTGATAAGTGAGGAGTAAAACCGGCTGGAGCACATGTCATTTGCAGTCGTCTTAGTTATTCTCCACAAACTTTGGTCATTCAGTAAAATTTACATATTTGTTCGTAATTTCATAATGCTACGAGTATTCTCGAGGGTAGGGTACTTAAGGTATCGCATTCTACACAAACTGCAATCTTGCAGTTGGTAGACCCTGCCTGCACTGCCGCTCGGGAACACGTTGAGACCAGAATATGGAATTTTCATTTTTTGTCAGTTTTTCTGCCAAATTGCGGCTATGGCGTATTTAGGCAGTTGAAACAGGTGGAGGAATTAGAGAAATCCTTATTTATCGTTTGGGCAATTATTTTAATGAAAAAATATCAGAACACACAGATATCTCTGCGACCTCACACTTAGGGCTACCTAACCTATGTACCAAATGTTCAGAAAGCTCGGCTAACAGATATGAAATTGATAAGTGAGGTGTAAAACCGGCTGGAGCACATGTCATTTGCAGTTGTCTTAGTTATTCTCCACAAACTTTGGTCATTCAGTAAAATTTACATATTTGTTCGTAATTTCATAATGCTACGAGTATTCTCGAGGGTAGGGTACTTAAGGTATCGCATTCTACACAAACTGCAATCTTGCAGTTGGTAGACCCTGCCTGCACTGCCGCTCGGGAACACATTGAGACCAGAATATGGAATTTTCATTTTTTGTCAGTTTTTCTGCCAAATTGCGGCTAAGGCGTATTTAGGCAGTTGAAACAGGTGGAGGAATTAGAGAAATCCTTATTTTTCGTTTAGGCAATTATTTTAATGA
>OZ012690.1:24781121-24796121 GCA_963942565.1 Maea johnstoni
GCTGGAATAAATGCTGTCGTACCTTTCCATTCTCTAAATGATCCCCATAGGCGGGATAGCCTGGTTGCTTTACATATTTGCGATGATGTGCGGAACTGGCTCTGGTAACTTTGCAACTGAAAGAGAAGGGAATTTCTTCCCTGGCATCTTTTTTTATCCTAATACTGCGGAAGCTGAGTAAGTGAAAATGACGAAATAGCCTATACAGCAAATCAAACACTACACAAGATATGCAGCTTCCACACTTTCTCATGCATACCATTATCTCACAATTTTGTAGAAAACACACAATTTCAAACGAATTGCTGGAGCAGATTCCGAAAAGTTTAGTTAACACAATTTGCATGATATTGAAAGATATAATTTTCTAGGAATTTGTCAAGTACACTTGGAGACAGCCCACGCCAAATTACATTCATTAATTATGTACTTCCGCACATGAGAATCAAAAAGGTCTTTTCATGATCTAAATTGATTCTTAAAGTTATATTTCCTTTGTATCCATCATCAAGCCCATTACATCTGTTACCTCCTAGATAGACGGTCGTTATGGAAACACAACTACAGTTGACTAATAACGGAAATGTTGTCATAACAATGTTTATTTACAACTCACTGTTCTTAGAACTATTTATTAAGTATACTTATTGCGGGTATATTCAATAATGCTACATTGTGACAGTTTTTCATTGTATTACAATAAAGGACGTCATTCCAACCCCTTGGGTAGATCCAAAATAGTTCCACCAGCACTGAGGTGCAACAATCCAAAAGGTATATCTTTTCACTGAATCGTGCACTTCGTAAAAAAGGGTTGGGTAGCCTAGCTATCGGGCTGAACACTGTTTACCTAGACTAGCTCCTAGGCTCTGATTTAATCTTAAATATGGTTTTCTCTTAAATTTGCTTTTTTTTGTTTCCTTGGATACACGACTATAGACCGAATACCTTCTCTGTCAGGGTTTCTATCTTTTGCTTAACATCTAGGTGGTAGTTCCTGTGGCTGATCATAGATGGCGCCAAGGGTGGTCCCCCCTGATCAGCCGGGACTAAAGAAACCTCACTGTGGCCGCCCAGTGAGCAGTTTCATAACTAATCCGGGAAGACTTAGTTTTTAATTTTCATTTTAAATAAATAAAGAAGTAAAATGTGGTTGGCCTTGGACTAGGCCATGTGTTACGCTATCACATATAAATCAATGCGCACATCTTCATAATTAAGTATGTTTAGTTCTCTCAGTAGCCACAAGAGAGTGTGTGTGTTTTACATGCACATTCCTTCCTGCTCTAGCCTACTACTGATTTTTTCTGGCCTGGTTAAGAAAAGCTATGGTGGGGTAAACATGGGAGGCAGGTGGAATGATATTTTTCGTTTGTCGATGATTTTCGGTCATATAGATGCAAAATTGTGACTAGCTAATCGTAAATGATGCAGGTAACCAGAGTACCTGGGTAAAACAAATGCCTAACCAAGTCAATCTTTCACTTGCTTCGATTAGGATTCGGATACGGTAGTCAGAGTGGTTAGAAACAGCAAAAAGAGACGCCTTAGACCAATCGGTAGCCTAGATTTGTAGGCTGTGATATGAATTTCTTTTCTGTCAAGTTTTTCTGTTACCAGGCATCAGATGGTCATTATGGCCAGAGTGACCAATCAATCCACTTTTATCTTACCAGGTAGATAGAGGACCCAGTTTGAGCAGGGCAGGTATATCTGTCTCTGGTTTGAGTCACTAGAGACATGGAGATCAGGTGGCGCCATCTATCTACCATACCTGGTACTACACCACACTGCTTGGTCAACACAGAACAGAATGCTAACTTTTAAGGGGACTAGGAGCTTAGTCTAACAAATCAGCTATAGGGGCAAAGTGTGTGCTAGGTTCCTAGGATGTCGGTGCACTCAAATGAGGAAGGGGGGGGGGGGGGGCTATCGTCTACCAGGTACGGATTAGAGAAGATACCTAAGTGCACATATATCATTTATTTTTAATTTCCTTTGTGTAACCTGACCATATGCTTAGATTTCATAGTAAAATAAGTGAAATCCGAGTTTGTAGTTTATTTGATATTCAAGTATCAAATATCAACTCTCGTACTTGCTGCATCACTTCAGAAAGGAGAGCGTATCACTCACGTACATGTATATTGCTAATTGTTGTCGTTTCCCCTTGTCAGAACCCTTCCCAAGTGGTATTTTATGACAGACAATTTACATTAATGTATACATACGGAAATGGTACATGTCATAGCGTTACCTGTCAGATTGATGATAACAATGTTGGGCAAATATGTTATTTGGCCTAATGGGTGGTAATACAGATAACACGACATGCCAACATTCCGAGCTGCGATTTTCCTGATAGCAATATTTGCATTTTGTAGTTGACACTTCCGCCGCTAGATGACGCGTGTGTGGGGCGGGATGATTCTTGTGGTTGACCGCGATACACGAGACTAGTACCGACAGATGTGGTCAGTCCATTATGTTTGTGGTTTACAACACGATATCTCCTCTGCATGGGATCCTCATAGTGAACCTGATTTATGTAGCTCAATATTGAGATTATCTTGTTATGACGATTTTTGAGAAAAACGCCAAAATTGTCACATATCTAATTCAAAAACCTAATCTCAGCCTGGTCTGGAACTAACCGTGCCTGCTCTCTCTCTCTCTGCCGCTATAAGTAATACCAGTCAGCGAACAGGAGTATCTGCATTTTTACTCCAAAAATAAACATATGTTCTGAAAGACTGAATATATAACTCAATGTCAATTAATGTGCCAACTTACTTCCTCTCTACCTATCATTTATATTGCTGTTGCATCCTGTATGTCATATTCTAATTGTCATTTTGTAGTCGGCCAAGAGCCATGGCAGCTCGAGATTACTATGTAAAATTATTACCGACTTGAAATAAAGTATATCTATTTATCTATGTATACTTATCTGAAAAGTGAACTGGCCTTACATGATGACGTAATACGAACAACCAGGCATATATTATATGTCCTCAAAAGTTGTCGATACCTAGATTGAGGATCTTGAACGATCAAGTGAGTGATAAGAAACAGGATGTTTTATTGACGCCTTTTATCTAAGTCCACCTTGAAGTAACATGTGACTTTCTTGGAAGAGAAATATTGGATTGAACTGGTTACATGCTGTGGAAAGAATTTGTTTGTACACGTATCATGGGTGTAGGTGAACAAAGTCTATCATGCCTTAATCATGTTCACGCACGTAAAAATGTTATTGACCCTTGTAGTTAATGTAGTATACCTTATACCTTGATATCACTCCACGTGGCTGTGAGGGCATTTCTGCAGTTCGTTGAGGGGACCATGTTCGCGGTATATTTTTAGTTCCAATTCTTGCCACCAGGTTCATGTTTGTAGTTAAACCAGAGACATATAGACTTACATTGGAAGTCCCTGGGTAAACATAGGAATCTCTCAAGAGTCCGGCTTCATTCCTGGCGATGAATTTAGCTCAAATACAGTTATTAGTCCAATCCAGATAAGATAATACAATCTCTACATGCAAATATACAACTATGAAATACTAGCGAGCCATTTGTCATCTGTTTCACATTGAACCAATCGACCCACATGATACAATACAAGGCAATGTTATGTATATAACAAAAATAATTGAAAATGCAAGCCAGAGCTTTTGCAAAACCCTCTGCAAATTGTAAATAAGTCAGAAGTGTACGGACACAGAAATTGATTTTTGGGTCAGAAACTTTCATCCAAAGCACAAGGACGCAAATGTTTTTGAAAAATATCTTAACCCTATCATGTTGGTATTCATTGGATAGCTCGCGCTGAGTACTCTCGGGTGAGTACCCATTTGCTAGGGGCTCAGTCATTCTTTTAGGTTTTCTGCACCATTTTGTACTGGCCAAAGTAGCCACCAGCAGCATGAGGGTTAAAATACAAACACTTACTCAACTTCGGCTAAACGGGTGTGTCACCTGAACACACTCCAAATAAAACATGACACACCTATTGTTTTACCTATTGCCCCTTTGCATTAAAAACAGTCCTCACCTCAGTAATGGATTTCCTATTCTCAAGCCAACGCCCGGCATTAAATCGGGTGGAGCAAGGTATTAATGCTGATTGTTTTGTAGATTCGCTGAATCATATTTCTATAGAATAAGCCAAGGTAATGTGCTAATACCTGAAAAGTAATACATTTACACAATGAGAAACTGTAATCACAGCAATCAGAAGTATTTATTTTGTTACGGTTGGGTTCCAACCACACTCCAGTACCGTAATCTCATTATCGTGTTTTTTCACCTCCACTGGTTAGTCACCCTTTCCCCGCTTACTCATCCCCCGGTAAAAACCGACCATCTGACAGCCAGCCAATCAGATTCGCCAGCTACCTCGACCAATGAAATTTGGGTGCTTTCCGAGAACTCATTAGATATGTGAGAGCGCGGGGCTGGCAGGTTTGAACGATATATATATAGGAACCGCCACCAGCATTAGCAGAACACAGACAGCTTTAGATCGTGAAGAGGAGCAGATCGTCTCCTCTGAATCAAATTCGTACACTTATCAACACAAGTTGGTCAACCTCTGTGATTGTAGATGTAAGCTGTGATTACGGACACTTTATACACGAGCATTTATGAAATGTGTTAAGCAAGATCGGTAGCATCTCTTGAAAACAACTGCAACAGCATTATTTGCAGCATCTAGAGACTATTTGGGACTTGTTACATTACGACTGCAGCTACAGCGCAACAAGGTGACATTAGTGTTAACCATACTCAAAGAGGATATTAAGGTGTCATCAAGACTACCTACGACTGGGAGAGCTGAGCGAGGTACTGTGTGTGTGCAGCATTAACTTTACCACCCTGCCTCGTAGGGCCGAAGTGCACTCCCCACCCTACATCCCCGTCCCCACCATCATGACCAGACTAAGGTGCATACCCAGACCTCTTCCTAAGGTGGGTTTGAGTGCGGTGGAGAAGAAGCGAAGTCCGAGCATACTTCCACAGAAGAAACCACTCGCCATTGCCGACGACAACGTTGCCAAGATGAAGGGTATCGAGACGAAATCCGGCACCCTCTTCACGACGAGAACTGACCCCTCGGGGAGGACCCACAAAATCAGGGTGCGCGTGGAGGTTTACACTAGCACTTACGACCACTATGCCGTGGTCTACCCGGACAAAATCTGCCGTGCGTGTGGCTTTATAAATCTCAAAAACTGCACATTGGAAGCAGTGACTGGACCCTCTTGTGGATTTAAGGTGATACCCAAAGACTGTGAAGGCACAACTGTGACATTTCTTGTGAGTAGCCCCACTGAACTTGAAGAGTGGATGGAGGCTTGCACGAATCAGGACACTTCCTCAAAGAGCGAGTACCCCTCAGGACTTTCACGTTCCCCCACCCTCTCCCCTCATTCACCCCTCATGCCCACATTAGAGGAGGATGAGGAGTTAGCAGAGGAAGAGGAGGAAACGGAAGAATAAGGAGGGATACGTAGGGCTTGAAATATGCGTACTGTCATACAAAAAGCACTGGGTCGGATGCATGTGGTACCGCCTGTCAACTTTGCTCCACTTCTAGAGACTTGCTCAAATGTCGACCGGATCGAATGTCATTCTCGACTGAACTATTTTCATCGTCTGCCAGTCTTCTAGCCAAGATGTCGCAATTGGCTAGCATAGCCACCACGTTAACGTACTTTTGACACTTTTGCGATAAGTCCGCATTTGTCATCATCACAGACTTTGGATCTGATCATCGGCCTTGATGATTCACGTGGCGGATGTTTATACAGAACGATTCGTCTGGTTCATGAGCATGACGTCATGTTTGAGTGCCATATTTGCTCACCAGGTGGCTACAAACTCCAGGTGCAGCCGATCAGTGTATTTTTTGCATATTATTTATGTAAATAGTGTAAATATTTGTAAATGAGTTGTACAGATCTTTTTGAATCATTCACGATTAAGATTGTGATGAAATTCTGTGTTTGATATTTAGGATGAATGGTTTGAAGGCATTCAGTGCAGTGCACTGATAGGTCTTCATAATGATCATAATAGCACTTTAGAACGCGATCTCTTGGAAAGAAACCTTACGATGTATTCTAAGCTTTTGTGTCAACTGGTGATTGACATATGTTCATTGTTTGCGGTATAAGCGTGGTTTCGATCGCTTGAAGCCAATTTTATAGGAGTTGATGATATTGTTAAGTTCATAAGCTCTGGCAATAGGTTTTAAGTACGTAAAATACTGAACTTGCAGTCAAATACAAATCTGCGTTAGTCATACTGTTTCCGCTTTCCAAATGTTTATGTAACATTCTAATCCGATAATTCTTGGATGTTCATTTCTTTTGAGCATCAAAAGGGCTTATTTAGGCGCAGTGCAGCATTATGTAACGAATATTGTTAAGGGATTTCTCTAAGAAACATTGCTGGTTGCCTTCTGGTGACAACTCGTGCCATCGTTTGATATCGTCTGCTGGTCTGTCAACATAAAGGAAGGTTACTTCCTGGAGCAACCTTTCGGTCTTGTAATAAAAGGTTTTCTTAGTCATCAGTAATTTTTTGGTTAAAAATCATTTTGGCAAAGAGCCAATATTTTCATGTTGACATCTGTGATAAAGGTATTTCGAAGTGGATGGTTTGTTCAGCGAATCATAGTAGAAACTTATTTTATCCGTTCCAGAAAATTGAGTTTTTGACACGTTACAAGTTATTGTAACTTACCCCGATTATCTCTTTAGATTTTGACCCTTGGAGTTGACCTTCAAAAATATGTATAACGCTTCTAATTCTCGACTGAATATTTCCATTGGCTTTAAGCTGAATCAACTCCCTTTCAAAAATATTGAAATCTGGAATACGCCCTGGCGGTATTTCACTGAATCAAAAAAGCTACTGACATGGGGTTGATCTATGTATCAACAGGCGCACTGTTTGCTATTGTAAAGGTCAGTGTTACGGAACTCTTTGGCCAAGAATAATAGCTTTACTGGTACTTGGTTCTATTTTCGACTGACACTGCTTCTTTTTCGACAAAAGCTTGGCATACATCCGCTTTTAAACACCATACTCAGTTATTCAAGGTCGCAGACATACATCATTATTATCTCTTAACAATCTATCCTTGGTTGTTCATACTTTTTGACTAGGTCATCCAGTACATCTGTCAGATACTACATCAAGTTCAAGCGTTTTGTAAATCACCTTTTATCTATTGAGTTATTTATTGTTCATGATTGGTTAATTTTGTCATGGGGTTCTCATTGTGAGTCTCCCCTGTTACTGGTGCTACTACTACTCCAGTTTTACTGCGTGTAAACTACTTGTCTTTTCATGCATTTATGTCGTCATTGAGATTAAAACATGTTGAATTATAGCTTTTTGCATTCATCGTTTGTTATCGTCCACTATTCCATAGTTAAATACATGCTGAATAATGTCAGGCCTAGGTAATCCCTCTACAGTACTCTACTGAGTAGTAGGGTGTACAATAGAACACTAAACCCCACGTACCCTAGGAAATAAAGTGATTGCAGCAGCATTGGTGTCACTGTTAGGATAATGTGAACACCTTCTATCCAGAAAACAAGTTCCCAGTACCACTAGTTCAGAATAAAGCATTGAAACTGATCGAACTGAAGCAGATACACACACAAACTCGGTAACTGAAAAGGGGACAACGATACAAACACAAACTCATTTACTTTGAAAAAGGGACTAAAGATGATTCACTACACACACACAGACACACACACATATATATATATATATATATATATATATATATATATATATATATATATATATATATATATATATATATATATATATATATATATATATATATATGTGTGTATGTGTATGTATATATTTTTATATAAAAAAAGGAAGTTCTAATTGGTAAGTCGTAAGACGTAGTCAATAAAGATACATACATTGGAAATACGCCGACAACGGAATTAACAAAGAGCATGAGAGACTAGGAAGTAACAACGATTGCAAGTGCTGAAGGGGCCAGAGATGATTTGATTTTATTCGGTCTAGTAAGATGTATGTTACATAGCGTTTGGCACACAAAAAACATAGACGGACCAGATGGAGAGTCATTAATTGCTATGCAATAGAATTCTAAATAGACACGGGATATATACACTAAAAGTTAAAAACTCATTTC
Organism: Maea johnstoni; assembly: GCA_963942565.1. Taxonomy (NCBI): domain Eukaryota; kingdom Metazoa; phylum Annelida; class Polychaeta; order Spionida; family Magelonidae; genus Maea; species Maea johnstoni. The sequence goes on from OZ012690.1 coordinate 24,789,324, forward strand.
CATAGTGGTCCCCGAAGATATTGATAACCTAGTGAGGTATGCAGATGTGCTAGAACCCCATTCACTCACACTTTGGGGGAGTATCTCACCAAGCAGCTCGAGTCCTTGGGGTGAGATCTAGGTTGTGTATTATATTTGCATTCTGTCAGATTTCACAATACTTTTTGAAATAATTTTCTACTTAAATCTTACATGATGTGTGGATATGTCAAAGTCTTTTTACAGTAACACATTCCAAGTGCAAGTGTCAAAATAACGGTTGTCCTAAATATCAATCGGACAACGAATTTTGTTGAAAAGTTGAACTTATGCAGAGAAGATACCATTATACTAGAATCTGGAATCACCAGCCCTGGCCAATTCAACAAAATTCGGTGAATTTGAAATTGCTTATTACGCGTGACCAAGTAACTAGAAGTATGGTATATATTTTTCTAAAACCTCGAGTTGTGGAATTCCCCCTAGGCCAAATGCCTATCACAACACTTATTACTTTTTTCTTAGGCTGGGAAAGATGAATCGGTGGCACACCTTTTAATCGTTATGCTGGTGGTGGCTAATTTGGCCAACACAAACGTTGATGCAAAAACCCTGAAAAACTACTGAAACCCTAGCACATGGGTACTCATCTGAAAGTACTCAGCGAGAGCTATCCAATGAATACCAACATGACAGGGTTAAAATGGCTTTCAGAAACCTTTGCGTTCTTGTGCTTTGGATTATCTCCCATTCACCCCTAAAGATTTATAAGGCCGCGATGCTGACATGAACTGGACACAACAAACGTTATAGGTAAGAGTTGGTGTGAATATGTTTCGGCCTAAATGGAAATCAGGTATGCTTATATCAAGCAGCCGATTTTATTTCAATCAGCACTTTGAAGTAAGTAGCAGAAGCCTTTGATATCAATTATCCTTGATTCGTCGATACTTGCAAGTCGACGCGTTAAAACAAACATCATCTACATAGTATATTCATATTGATGGCAATTGTCTGATTCTTTTTCAAACAGCACCTTGAAGTAAAGTAGTGGTGGCCTATAATTTCAATTAATCCTGACCTGTCAATACTTTCAAGTCCTTGCGTCTATACATCATCTACATCATATATTCAGATTGACTGCAATTGTGTGATTTGTTTTCAGGCAGCACCTTGAAGTGCAGTAGCGATAGCCTATAATAGCAATTACTCCTAACCCGTCAATACGTACAAGTAGATGCGACAAAAACAACATCACCTACAAAGTATTATCAGATTCATGGCAATTGCATCGATCGCCAAATTGGTGTTAAGTCACCCACATAAAGGGAACATGTATCGTCCCATCTAGTAGTTGGTATCACGCCTGATTCTGAGGGGGAAAATTGTTGTTGATAAATTGTTTATCAACTAGATGTATAAACTATCTATCGACAACATTTAGATTGATGACAATTGCATGTATTGCCAAATTGGTGTTATATCAACCACGTAAAGCGAACATGTATTGTCTCATTTAGTAGTTGGTATCACGCCTGATTCTGTGGGGGAGAGTATTACGTGTATGTTGTTGATAAATAGTTTATCAACTATACATAAACTATATGTATAAACTATCTATCAACACCATTTAGATTGATGACAATTGCATGTATTGCCAATTGGTCTTATGTCACCCACGTACAGTGAACATGTATTGTGTCATCTATAATAGTTAGTATCACGCCTGATTCTGACAAACATAAAAAGCGTGTTGGTGGGGAGAGCTGTTGTTGTTGTTGATAAATAGTTTATCAACTATGTATAGAATATTTATCAACAACTACATGGTGATTGATGCCAATTGCGTGTTATGTCACCAACATACAGTGAACATATTATATTGTCTCATTTAGTGTCATTTAGTGGTTTGTACCACGCCTGATTCTGACAAACATGAAGGCGGGTTGAGGGGGAGGGTTGGAGTTTGGACGAACCACATTAAGGCCAATTATGTGAACACTTGAACAATCCTGTTACCGTAGTGAAAACCACTTGTCACGAAAATAATCAGTTTTCAGAATGGTTGATGATGAATTGTCTATTGTCCAATCCAAATTAAAGCAATCATTGCATATAAACGTAATGTAATATACAAACGTATCGATACTCAGCACAACCAGGGACTTCAAATAGAATCTCTCTGGCACAACCAGGGACTCCCATTCTCAATATCAGTCTACATGTCGCTGGCATTACTGATCAAAATGAAGAAAATGTACTTTACGTGTATGTCTCTCAGAACGCTGATGATGATGATGATGATGATGATGATAACGAGCAACTGTTCCAATGCGGGAAAAGAGATAAAACTGAGTTAAAGAAATTAACCCAACCAGCAACCTTGATTAATCATGACGTCATGATTGTCCATGGCCTTCATTCCCCCAAGTCACAGAAAAGAGATGTCCAAGATATAAACCATAATAACAGATGATAGTTAATGTTTATATATGTTATACGTTAAATTACAAGACATGTATACCCATTCTACACACGTATCATATAAGCCATCGCTCTTAATGTAATATTTGTTCATGGTCTCAAGACTCTTGGTTTAACATTCTTTAATTTGATATGTATTCGTTGTCTCACGTTTCTTTGATCAACATCTGTTAAAATGGCCAGGACATATACATGAAGGATGGTTAATGTGTGTAGATATCTTCTCCATTACACCAACAGAAAATACACATTCACTTCAAACGTATCTCTATCAGTTATCACATTACAAGTGATAAGTGTGTGGCCTGAAGCCTCCTATGTCAACTCGAGGTACCCGTAGGTGTTAATATGATGGGGGATATTAGGGACTTTATATGAGGAACGTCACCTGTCGTCAACTCACTTGAAGTGGTCTATGTAGATGGTTAATCATGACCTGACTCTTATACAAGCGCATAGCGTTTAAGGTGAGGAGAATGATAAGGCAATAAAGGTGGGTGTGACCCCAAGTCCTCTTTGACATCAATGTATGAGGCATAGCGAGCAATATCGTATTTCCATCTCTCTCTCTCTCTCTCTCTCTCTCTCTCTCTCTCTCTCTCTCTCTCTCTCTCTCTCTCGAGGCAATAAGGTGTGTCTGACCCCAAGTCCTCTTCATCACTCTGTAAGGCCTAGCGGTCAATATAGTACCGGTATATCCTGCTCCTCGTAAAGGCAATAACATAACAACACGTGTATACATCTTTCTTGGGAGGATACTCTCTCTCTCTCTCTCTCTCTCTCTCTCTCTCTCTCTCTCTCTCTCTCTCTCTCTCTCTCTCTCTTCGTTGTCGAAGACACGTAATTTGATTGGTTAGAAGTTCTAGATTAGATGTTATAGTTCAGGGCGTGGGGCTCCGGATACCCATGCACTATATTCGACAAAGGTGTTGGCACTTTTTTTTTATTATTGATGAATACTAGTAGTATAAACACTATTGAATCAATCATTACATATACATACAGGGTAGACATATGGCTGCCATAGAGGCTTATAATGGTTAAGATACACTCATAAATACAGTAAAAGATACCATATGTATGCTATAGATGAACAGCAATATATACAGTGCAATAGAAAGGTGGCCTGCCTTGCAGGCTTATGGTGGGTCAAATACATATCCACTTACACTTTAACTCGAGATATCTGTAGTTGTTAATATGATGGGGGATATTAGGGACTTCATATGAGAATCGTCACCTGTCGTCAACTCGCTTGAGGTGGTCTATGTAGGTGGTTAATTATGACCTGACTCTTTTACCTGCACGTAGCGTCTAAGGTGAGTAGGAGAATATTGAGGCAATAAGATGGGTCTGACCCCAAGTCCTCTTTGACATCAATGTATAAGGCATGGCGAGCAATATAGTATTTCCTGTCCCTCGTAAAGACACTAATATGACATGCATAGTTGCATACACACGTGTACACACATCTCTCTCTCTCTCTCTCTCTCTCTCTCTCTCTCTCTCTCTCTCTCTCTCTCAGAAAATTCAATGGATTAGTATTCCTAGACTTTACTTTACAGTTTAGAGCGTGGGGCTACTTATACACATGCAATGTATTTAACAAAGGTCTGCACTTTTTATTGATAAATACTAGATCTAGTAATCTAATCGAGATTAAATCAAGTATTACATATAGACACAGGGTAGAAATATGACACCCTTAAGCCCCATTTACACTAGCCGAAATTTTGCTGGCAACGTACTGGCGACCATTGGCGACGGGGGGCAATAAGTGAGTTAGTAAGTATTTATTGACTATATCTTCGATATAAAAAATACATTGTACAAACTTGATTCAATAGAAAATTATGGGGGTAAAAATGTGGTGGCAATCCCCCGCAACCCTCTTTTGCCACCACGTTGCAAGCAAGTTGCCAGCATAGTGTAAAAGGGGCTTTAGAGTATTATAATGTACTTCATACCCTCATACATTCACTAAAAGGTACTGCATGTTTACTATTCAAATATATGATCATCAACATGTACCGTGCAACAGAAAGATGTCCTGTCTTGAAGTCGGGTCAAAAAGTGGGCCAACTACATGTCCAGTTTATCACCACACAAGAGTATGATATCGCTATATAGGCTTTTTAATATGATAAGAAGGATATAACATAGAATTGGACTGGTAGTATAATGTATGAGGTATAACTAAGAAATAAGTTTGTGTGGTAATGATCTAGTATGATTGATGGTATCCATATCATGTGTATGCAAACGGAAATTTGCTTCATACTTGATCCACTTAAGATCTATAAGATCGTAACATGTTGACATCTGATAATCAATGATGCCAATTAAATATTTATTTCTTCGGCTACTTCCTGTTTAAACATCATCTGCGATCTTGAGTAGATATCAAACGAGACGGGTATAATGAAGGCTGGGGGCACTTTTGTTGTAACGAAGTAAAACCTTCCCACCTTCTCCGAGGGAACTTTAGAGAGAGAGAGAGAGAGAGAGAGAGAGAGAGAGAGAGAGAGAGAGATGTGTGTACACGTGTGTATGCAACTATGCATGTCATATGAGAGAGAGAGAGAGATGCTCCCTTTGAAAGAAATTCAATATATTTCGAAATATACGAATGTGTTGTGTGTATGTCACTATGTCTGTGTGTGTGTGTGTGTGTGTGAGAGAGAGAGAGAGAGAGAGAGAGAGAGAGAGAGAGAGAGAGACGAATACACAGAGAGATTAACGATATCCAACATACAGCAAAATGAATATGCATACATATATCCTCATTCCTAATAACAGTCAGTACATAGAAATACGTATCCCGATAAACAACACGACATTTCATCTTCGACTGGCACGCTTTGGTTTGTTTTCCACGCCATAAACTGAACTTTGAGCACAGTAAACGTGTGTACGGGTGGGGATGGGGTTAAATCTTTTATTAATTCCCATACAATATAGATGTACAGATATAGAGAAAATAGACCCTCGCATTCAACATCACTAAAAGAGTTCAAAAACCTAATCTAAACCTTGTCTGGAACTAACTGTACCTGCTCTCTCTGCTGCTATAAATAAATACCAGTCAACGAGCAGGAGTATCTGCTAATTTACTCCAAATCTTAAACATATGTCTTGAAAAAATGAAGATATTACTCATCGTCAATTAATATGTGCCAGTTTACTTCCCCTCTACTTATAATTTATATTGCTGTTACTCCCTGTATGTTATTATTTAAATTGTTATTTTGTAGTCGGCCAAGAGTCCTGGCAGCTCGTGTTTACTATGTAAAATTATTACCGACTTGAAATAAAGATTATCTATCTATCTATCTATCTATCTATCTATCTATCTATCTACCTACCTACCTACCTACCTACCCACCTACCTATCTAACCATCTATCTATCTATCTATCTATCTATCTATCTAGCAATCCATCCATCCTTCTATCTATCTATCTATCTATCTATCTATCTATCTATCTATCTATCTATCTATGAATATCCTTGTATTCCCCGTGTCGGCGTGTGGTGGCTTAGGAAGTGGTGTAGGGTGTTGCGGTCGAACTGCGCTTGATTACATCAGGAAACTAACAGACATCAGTAGAACTGCCTGGTAACTCAGCATTTGTTTTGGAGGGAAGCCATATCCACCCACATCACAGGAAATGGACTGCTGGCAGCTAAGTTAGTTAGCAGCGGATAAACTTTACTCTAGACAAAATCAAAGAACTTTTCAACGTTGTTTAGTTCCTGCGGAAGCCCGTTTTATGCTCCACTTGATCAGATTATGAAGTAAACACGTGTTTAGTCTACTATCACGCGTGCTATATCCTATGCTCATAGCTACATATAGATCATCTTTAGACCAATATGTGTTTTACCACATGGGTCGATACCGCATTCAAGTGGAAGGGGTGGTTAGAAAAGGTTTGTTTTCAGGAAAAACATAAGGGAAAGCGTTATTTTCTTATGAAAATGTTAGTTGCAATAACAAAACTTTGGTTTGAGCCCTAACATAAGGTATATATATATATATATATATATATATATATATATATATATATATATATATATATATATATATATATATATGTGTGTGTGTGTGTGTGTGTGTGTGTGTGTGTGTGTGTGTGTGTTGGTTAAATTTACTATTTTTTTATATCAGAAGAACTTGTTTAATCAGCCACTTGACAGTTATTGTCAGACCTAGCTACTTGGCAAGGGGGTCGATGAAAGGTTATTGTTAGATCTACTGCCAATCTGTTGTAGCCTGTAGGTAGGCCTATTCTTGAAACACCCGGGACTGTGACATCCGCACGTAACACTCAAA
>OZ012690.1:24796321-24836321 GCA_963942565.1 Maea johnstoni
AGTAAGTTTGTTTTATTTTTGCCATAATCAGAAAAAGTGGAAGTTTTGTACACAACAAATTGCATCTGAAGTGCACATATGGTCTCTCGACATGAACACAGTTCGTCAAATAGAGAACTTTTTAAAAACTATTTGAAGAAGGAATGGCAAACTTAACAGGACCTCTTAAAACAGATAAGTGGCACTAATGTCTGGTTTTGTTAGTTTCATGTTCCAGAAACACCTCATAGATATGATATGGAATGTCCCTGGGTTTTACTTTGGTTTGTTGTAGACACAGCATAAGCAACCGGTATGTCGGATATCTATGCTATTTTTTCTGTATGTGCTTCTTCAATTTACTTTCTTCATTATAACATCCAACCGTGTTAAAGTACATGATTTTGTAAAATGTATTTGACAGTCAATAAACATACTTACAATGGCTCTGAATCAAATGTTTCGCAAAATGCTGCTTTGTTATCGACTAGTTTCCACATGTGATAAGGCATGTGTACTCTATAGATGTGAGTGGTGTGAACAACGGTTTGACTGACTCATCCATATCTCCTATATACCAGGTAGTAAAAGAGAAGTGTACAGGGAGGTGTGTTTCTTGGGTGTTGTAGCATCGTTTCCAAAATCAGAAAAAAAACTCCTTACATCAACATTTTTGGGATGTGAAAACCGACTATTGTGAACACAATCTATTTGTTCCATTTTAGCCAATACATCGTGGAAGGACCTCTGAGATCAGATTTTCGAATCTATGAAATTCGACCATCGTCAGCTTTCTTGCCATATTCATGCTAAATCATGTCTACCCTGTTTTGAATGTTCATGCCCACAAAAATATTCTTTTTACCCATTAGTAAGCCTCTGGTAACTTTGTAACATGCCTGGGCCGGGTTAGAACGTTGGATGTGCTGAGATGTGAATAACTACTAATGGGAAAACTTTTGCACTGGGGTCCGAAGTATAAAGTTTTACGTAGTTCTTGAAATGTGCTTGTGGCTAGAAAGTCCCTTGTTTACCCTTTGTATTCCTAACCACAAGCACCTCGCAAGCACTACGCAAAGCTTTATAGTTAGGGCCCCTAGTCCCGATGTGTTAATATCTCAGAGGTTTTACTACAGGTAAACGAACGAACTTTACACCCCCCCCCCCTCCTCAATACACACACGTTTCCATCTAATAATTCCCGTGTGTCCCTATCAAGTTTGTGGGATAGTCGTGTAGTCAGGGCGAGTATCAACTAAATGGGCCGAAGAATCATTAAGGCTATTCGCGGCGTGTATATTTATTTTGCTGTTCCACAATCAACACATCATGGCCCCTTGACGAACTACGTACACCCGAAATATCACAGTGCAACTCACACCGCATCATCGACAGATGGCCCGGCTGCAAATATACGCAGACGCGTCTAAAAATAGCCCAGAGGATGAGTCACGGAGGCTATTTTTAGCTCCACCTCTGGCTGGCGCGACTGGGGATGGAAACCGCACACCAGATCTGAGGTAAAACAGGCGGGTTTGTTGTCTGTGGAAACTCAGTTCTTACGTTCGGGAATACTGACGTACCCATGCTTTTAACTCTCTCCTCATAAGTGCAGCACGTACGCATCGCGAACAACTTTCAGCCACCCAGAAAGTTTGAAATGTTACAAACTTACGACCTGACTGCTAGCCCAGGAGCGGATCTAACCATGGAGCATCTTGAGTACATGTAAAAAGTATGGTCTGGCAAATAAGAACACAATTCGTCAAATACAGTAATTCTTCCAAAACATTTGAAGAGAAATTGTTAGACCCAAAAGGAACATCAGTTTTCAGTGAAAAAACTGCTTTGTTATCAATATATTTTCCTATGCGTCAGGCCTTAGATGAATGGACACATAGACATTCGTGGTCAGACAATGTGTTCTTAACACTTACGGATGGTTGAGGGGTCGATTGGTTCTATATAAAATACATTCCGACATGTTAGAATACTGATATTTTTGATTGTTAAAGTCAGTATACCACCTTTCATTGATTCTGATTGAAACAACCACCGCCCCTTTAAAAGAACCGCCTGTATTGAATTCCAGTGTTCGTCAGTGAAGGCTTAACATAAGTTACTTTCAGATTAAGCATTCATCCCAAAAGAGACCACTCGGACTGTCAATTGTTCGGGTATCTCACAAATTAAACAATAGTTCGTTACTATTTGGACTAATGGCCGTAAATGCGGAATGCCCTAGACCGCCCAGGAATCGAGGCAGCCCCGTCAACAATATTCACAACAAGCGTCCTGAAAATTAAATGTCACTACCAAGATTGTAAGCTATGTTGACTCATTACACAATGGAAAGAGGATATTGTGACTCTTACTTCTTAATGAATTACAAAAAAAATCAAAACGCGGTGTATATACACCAGTGCTTTTATTACAGTAGATCTCGTTTCTATTGCAATTAGTGATGGGTAAAACCATACTTTGCCTGGACTATGGCTGCTTTTGAACACTGCGAGCATTAATGGGTTTAACATACACATCATGATAGTGTTTCATTAAATATTCCTCCATTTTAATTTCATTCTCTGCAATGACTTTATCAGAACCCACATATTGTGCAGGATTCTCCAGTCTGTTTTCAGCGCTAGCGAACTCTTTTGGACATTATCGAGGGGTATACGCATATGAGCATCCGTCTCTCTGGACTGAATTACTCCGAAACTGATATCTCTAGGTACAAACCCATGTTACCATTCCCTTGCCAAATTCAGTACAAGGCCACGGAGACTACTGGTATAGCTCTAGCGTATTGTTCTTGGCATAAGGTATATGCCGTACACGAGAACTGTACTGTTTAGGGACAGAAATAGCCGCGAACGTGCTATTACTGGACTATAGTACCCTGGGAGGCCGGTGTAGCGTGAGAGTGTGTGACCCGTGAGAATGAGCATATATATATATATATATATATATATATATATATATATATATATATATATATATATATATATATATACATATATATATATACATATATATATATATATATATATATATATATATATATATATATATATATATATATATATATATATATTTATATATATATATATATGTATATATATATATATATATGTATATATATATATATATATATATATATATATATATATATATATATATATATATATATATATATATATATATATATATATATATATATATATATATATATATATATATATATATAACTTACAAATAAATAAATACTCCCTGGAATGAGCTACTCTCGATAAACGGAGATTCAATGTTTAACTTTTTGTTTTTTCTGCAGTTGACCCCTGGTGGTCTTTTCTTAAATCATTGTCAGTGGTGCCACCAGTGCCACTTTTTCGAACTAAATTGAACCCTCTTTCTTTACTCCTGGATACGCCCCTGGGTTAAGGGTTAGGGTTTGGGTCTCTTAAAATGGGATACAAGGTATACCTTATGGGAGGACAAGAAAATGTGTTTCAGATCAAGAGACTGGCTTCTCATAGTGATAAAAAATCCTGGTCACCATTCTCGGTGGCACTGGTCCTCCTAAGAACACAGGCCACAAGCGGGCACTGGTCCTTCTACAAGGGAATACTTTCCTCAATAGTGTAACATTCACATGCTCTCGGTTACCCTTCGTATGAACTACACGTTTTGAAAGGATGGTAAGTTTAACATGGGTATTTTTCTGTTTACCTTATCAAATGAACTAAAAAGCTATGTTCGTATACAACCCCTTTGCATCTGAAGTGCACATATGTTCTCACAACTTTGAAATGAATTACTTCTGTATGTAAAGTTCCGTATACATCCTTAGACCAGTAGATGCTTATAATTGATCTCATTTATAATCAACGGATAGAAGTCACACTTTCTCATGGAAGGAGATTTGATTTTACTATTCCAGCCTATTTGGGAGTCACGAACTGACGCTACACCGTCTGGCTTGGCGGTGCAGGCCTAGAAGGCTCAAGGCTAAGCTCACAGTAGGTACATCATAAAGAACAACTTACATCCAGGGATCTCAGCACGTCCTGGATGAGCCAGTACATCATTAGCTTAGCCAGTGGCAGAGAAAACACCAAGAACACTAGACATGTACTTATCTCTAGAGTACTTGAGAACAGTTCTGCTAGTGATGCCATAGTGCAGTATTTAGAGACATATCATATGCTTTATCATATACGTCTCTCTCTCTCTCTCTCTCTCTCTCTCTCTCTCTCTCTCTCTCTCTCTCTCTCTCTCTCTCTCTCTCTCTCTCTCTCTATATATATATATATATATATATATATATATATATATATATATATATATATATATATATATATATATATATATATATATATATATATATATATATATATATATATATATATATATATATACATACATACATACATATATATATATATATATACTAGTATAAATATATATATAAATATATATACATATATATATATATATATATATATATATATATATATATATATATATATATATATATATATATATATATATATATATATATATATATATATATATATATATATATATATTCATTTATTTGTAAACATACCGCAGTGCCAAAGTTGAAGTCTCTGGCTTTACATAGTATTATATGTGCCGTTTGTCTCTCTAGCCCCTCATCTACCCATTTCAGTTAAAAATCAGACAATGGAGTTATTGTCGTGTCTTATATATCGGAATTCGTGTTTTACCTTTGAAAAAAGAATCACTAGGTTCTGATACAATGAGTAACGGAGGCCAACCGGAATCTCTCCCACATATGATATTCTGACTCAGCAGTAATAGCTATACCCTCATCTATTTGTATCTTTTTCTATTTCTATTTCTATTTTTACAATTTCCCACTTGTCACCCACAGTGTAGTTATTTGATATTTTCATTACATGACACATCAATCGTCGCTTAAGTACAATAGCGGAGAAGTGGTGGCATCCATGGGAACCGTTCAGTTCAGTCTACTGCGTTTTGCGGATGAATGAGGGAAAGTAGTCAATAGAGGCTGAAACCATTCTAGCCTGTCTACTAGGCCATATTTATATGTAGAGCCCAAAAGACCTTAGATGAATACATTTTATTCATCTAAGGAAAGACCTATGAAGCGAGAACACTCTGAATGATAGTTGGGGTTATATGAAAGACGAAGAGAGATACCTATCTTATTAATTGTGTGCAACACTGGAAAAATGTGTTAATTCTGTCCAAAAGAAAATAAACATTTTGACTGATCAAAGTTGTGGTGATAAGATGTTAAACACAACTGGTGTAGCTGTTAGCTCGTATTGGCCGTCTGGTGAATTTACTTAATCTGTTAAATCTTCATCCAATAGCTTTATTTGAAATAATTGGACAATACAGATTTATACATTCAAATTGTGTTCATGGTGTTTAAATACTTGATTTGACGTCATGATTCGACAGCCGAATCGGTCTATGGGCATTTTTAAAACTACCATCTCTGGTTACCAGGTATACCAAGGTGCTATTTAAACCCTCCTTCCTGATCCGTTACTAAGAATAGCTAGCGTTACGTATTACCTGCCCTTAAGTTGTCTCAGTTACCTTCAAATACGTCAAGCTCTCTCAGTGCGCTCTCAGCTCATAGCGCATTAGGTAACTCAATACCAATCTTACGTCGTTAACGTATAGCATGTACTCTTGTATAATCCACTGAGAGGATTAGTGCAGTGACTTATTACAGCTTAATCCTCTACTAATCTTACGCGGACGGTGTCCAGTTTCCCAATACATTCACTGTAGTGTAAGGACGTTTAACCAGTAAATAACCCCTTTTCCAAGGTAAGAATAGTAATTAAGAAGAATAGTTAGGAATGAGATAATGATATAATCAAGTTCAGCATTGTTATAAAACGGCATCAGAAACGTCTACAAACCTTAAAAAAATGACAACATAACATCTCCGATTAGAAGAAGATTCGTGAATGCTATATTTCAAGCAAACAACACGCAACCAGCAACAACAACGGAAAAAAATACAACACAACAAAATAAAAACAAACATAACACAACACCATCGACAACACCAACTGCACGAAAATAGCAACAACAACACCAACAACGAAAACACCAACGAAAACACACATTAACAGCAACACCATAACAATCAAAATCATTATCATCATCATCAGCAGCAGCAAGAACACCACACCACCCCCACCACAACCACCATCACCACCACCACCAACAACAACATCATCATCATCATCATAATAATAATAATAATAATCGACGACGCGACGACAACGATGAGGAGGATAAGCTTAATTTTGGTAAACCAAATGTCAGAGTTGATTATGGTAGTATGCAACAATAGAGAGAAAGAATCTGAAAAGGTTTTGACTAAATAGCACGTTATATTGTAACATCCACTGGTGGCCCGAGTACCAAGTGTGTAGTTAGCCATAGTTTGCATCGTTTCCACAGAAAAGTCCTACTCACGATATTAGAAAAATTATCAACGTAGAGTTAAAAATATTATAAAACAAAAATAATCTAATTTAGAGCAAATGCATGTGACATTGTATCTTTAATATGTAGTATCTAGAATCGCCAAAGAATGCCTGGACGCGAGGTTACGGAACCCGCCGATAGGCGGCTTCAAACACGTCGAATGCCTTTGTGGAACGCTATGGATTCTTTCATTAGAGAAAACTTGGTTCTTCCAGTTATGTATGCTAGCGTCAAGTCTGTTTTGGTCAAACAGCATGGATACATTCAATGGACCAATTGTACTAAGTATACACTTTTAGGAAATTAAATAACCTTTTTTAAATCAGTGAAATTAGCGATTTTACAGTTTTGATGACGTCACAAGTAATTGGAAACTGATTATAATACGCGACGGTGGCGACGCGTAGCGGCGTTCATTTACACTACAGACCTGTAGTGTAAAAGATCGCCGAACACGTTACAGTCAACCTCCCCCCCCCCCCCCCCCCACTACACCCACTCTACTGCCGACACATGGCATCCAACCCTAGTTCCGAAAAACTCTGGATACAAACAACACGCATTGTTACAGAAAGCACTGTCATTTTTCTAACCCTATCTCGTATTGATACATTGTACGTGGCCTACGTGTAGCTTGTAAAGGGGCATATTTGAAGGTGTGTTCCAAGATTAAAAAGAAAATTACAGGTGCTACGTCCACTAACCTGGCAACGTTCCAAAAGTAAAGCGCCAAGTACCCAATTTTCAAATCGCGCCCCTCCCTCTCTCCCCACCCAGGTCGATACACTCACTAATTCAATAGTTATATTTATCTGCAGCTTTGAAAAGATATGGGTCATTTCCACCTCTACGTTTTACATTCATTATATTAGGATCTCGTGTGTATAAAGCTAGAAGAGTGTGTTTGACCAAATAGTGTGGTGCATTTATTATGGTTTGGATCCTCCTCCTACCTTTAACAATGCAACTTTTATGTATAAAACTGAAAAGGAGTCTCCGCCCTACCATTGGCAGTGCGCTTTGAGCTAAAGTGTGTGTTATATGACCTAACCCACAATTTTAAAGCCTTTTACTTCAGGCTGCCTAATCCAAAAAAGTGTTACCCAAGGGCATTGTGCAAGAGTGCTCAGACAAAACTTCTTTTTCAGCCTGCGATTTGTGGAAGGAAGTCAAATGTGGTACAAGCTACAAAGACCCCTCGGAAGCTTTGGTGTATGTGTATATATTTTGGGTTACTCGGCTTCGCCTCGTAACGCTTCAAGTACATCACATACATCCTAGCTTCCATCAGTGACTTAGATCAATTTCTCTGCTTCCATGGAGTCTCTCTCTCTCTCTCTCTCTCTCTCTCTCTCTCTCTCTCTCTCTCTCTCTCCACGTACATACATACATTCATACATAAACACATACACACATACATACATACATACATACACACACAAACATACATACATACATGCATACATACATACATACATACACACACACATACATACATACATACACACACATTCATACATACATGCATGCATATATACATACATACATACATACATGTGTGTGTTTGTGTGATATAATGATTTAATGCGCAACACCTACACAAGGGCATGAGTTGCAAATATCAGTGCCAATGAACTCATAAGTATGGCCACCCATCCGCGCCGTGATATCCTGTTTTTCGGCAAACGACTCAATTTAATCACGAGCGGTTATCGCAGATTATACCCCTGACGTCAGAGATGAAATTATCCCATTCGGCAGCAGCTTGTGAAGATAAACATATACGCTATGAGTCAGGCTCGCTTGGGGATATTATGAGGGAGGGGGTTGGGGATGACCAGATGGGCCAGTCTGAAGCAGTGCGTCGCAGGGTCATTGCAATGATATTTCTAGACTGACATATGTATTTTTTCGGTCATGTTTTTCTGTTACCAGACACCAAATAATCTACGTGTCCATAGTGGTCAATTTAGTTCACACTTATCTCACCAGGGGAATAGAGGATTCAGTTTGAGTATGACAAGGTGGTGCCATGTCTCCACAATACCCGGTACTACACCACACTGCTTTGTCAACGCAGAAGGGAATGTCAACATTTTAGGGGCTAGGAGCCCAGTCTAGGCCCCTGCAAGACTTGGAAGAAGCGAGCTGGGATGGCCGTACAGGGTGTTCAACGAAACCCCTTTACAAGCCAAACTTTGGATTTTCTTGCTAATACCACATTTAGATCTATCGCTCTGTAAAAACAGTCCGCTTCCGCAATCACAAGAAACGGACCCCCTCCACACATAATCCTGGATCTGTCCATGGTTGAAGGTTCGTCTTCAAGTTAAATTAGTGAAGAGTTGAGTTCCCAAGCCTAAATCCACCCCTAAACCTCATTTTTTTAAATAGACTCTTACCTCCATCCCGACTAAAACTGTGCCCACGGTAAAACTATTTGACTCGGGTGAAGTGTAGAAACTGTCCTTGCAAACTTCTACTCTCACCCCCTTATACCCTTACTATTCCTAGAGTAGGGGTTCAGCTAAAAGATTTACTTTCTTGTACCAAGTGAAGGGGAATTAAAATCTAGAACCTATTTAAGGTTGTGAATATCTATGCATACGTACAAGAGGGCACGTATGCACGATTTGATATAAAAACAGCCATCATGCAATGCCTTAACCTTAAAGATTTTTGAAAACCATCTAAACCCTGTCATGTTGGTACTCATTTGAAAGCTCTCGCTGAGTACTTTCATATGAGTACCTATATGCCAGTGTTTCAGTAACGTTTCAGGTTGTTTTGCATCATTTTGTATTGGCCAAATTAGCCATCAGCAGCATAAGGGTTAAAGCTTATTCTGAGCTGAAAACCCTTTATTTATAGAAAATCGTTGAGATTTGATTAAGCATGTCCGTTCTTTTCCCACAGTTTTGTCTGCATCTGCACTGGCGAACACACGTTTCGGTAAGAACTTTGAAGTTCTAAAAAAAGTGAATATGACAGCATTGGCATTGGGAATTGCATATAAATGTTATGAAAGAACTAAAACTGGGCTGAAGGGAACTCACGGTAGAACACCTTAGACCCAAGGCAGGCCATTGGAACATGTACTTGAAGAATGTCTATAGGTGAGTGAAGTAGAGGTCATTGCTCCTAGTAATTAATCGCCATTAGTTATTCTCGGAACAGTTGCGGTTTGAGATATATATATATCTAATGGATATCATATTTGTTTTTTTGAATTTTTTGGGTTTGTTTGATGTATACTTATTGATATACTAGTATAAATTTTAGTCTGGTTTATGAACGTAATTGGCTGTACCCTTCCCTTTTCTGTTCAGCGTATGTTGGGGGTAACTTCAAATGTTCATTGAACCCCACAGCCTTCCCGATTCTTTGTCTGAATACTATACACTTAATTCAATATTTCGTTTTCTTTTGTGGTGAGTCTGTTGGTGGTCTTTTTATTTGGCATCTAAACCTTAGCTGGTTTTGAGTTTTTTTGGTTTTGCGGGATCATTCTGGTAATTGACCATGCATGTTATGTGTAATTTGTGTTGCTGAGTGCATTCTCAATTGATAACCAAAACTACTCGGTTTTAACCCATGCTTAAGAGTTCCTCTAGGCTTTAAGAGTTCCTCTATAAATTGGCGTCTACATCAATGGTACTTAGGAATTGAGAATAATCTTACAAGAAAATTGAAAGAGAATTGTCGGTTGTGTTCTCATTAACATTTCTTTATCAAATATTTTCCTAACCCTGCTTCTACCTGGAAGATTTTATCAAAACTGTTGGGCTGCTTAACTTATGCTGGTGGTGGCTAATATGGCCAATATAAAATGGTGCAAAGAATTTTGATGAAATCTTGCAAGCAAACGCATAGTTACAAAAGTATTTGATGGAGAAGTGTTAATCAAAAGATTACCAAAAACTCTACTTCTGATATTTTGTAAAATCGTTCTCAATTCAAAAGTTATTGTCAAAGGTATCTAAGATGCAGACGACAATTTATATCGGAACTCTTGCGCATTGATGGGTTAATACAAGTGAGGTTGCATTGGTACAGTCTGGTCTTTACTAATTAACTTGTTGTCTTTTCTAGTTAGCATTTCAGCCCGGACGGTGCTCGTTCATAGTACGGGTATTACCTCTTGATGTAACGCCGCTTTCGTCATCGACAGCTGTTTAAGACGGAGCTGACGTCACTCATCAGTAGTATCATGGTGCTAGTATATGAAGATGTATACACACAGACCATTATTAACCATCTATGCTTAAAGCATATTCTGAATCGATCAATTATTCTTTTGAAAGCACCATTCCTCAAACTATGTTTAAAGAGAGTTTTTCTTCAGCTCTGATGAACATTTCCTCTTTAAACATTTTCCGAAAAAAGCGAATGTCAGATGGATATTATGTATACATACAGGTCATTAATGGCATGCGGGCATAAATTGGTTAAATAGAAAGGGGCTCCAGGCCGTCACTGACACTGTGTCAACATAGGCCTGTTGTAGTTTAATGAGCTTATCGGGTTTTCCAGGTATTCTACCCGTACGGTAACGTCACGTATTTGCACAATGGCAAGGTGGGCTGTCTCCCTGAAAGGGTTCAATGGCCATAAACGATAGCAGCTGACGTCACAAAGGACAGGTAGAGGTTCTTGACTTACCTGGATGGGGGTGGGCCAAAGGCAGGCAGGAGCCTTCCAGAGCCTCCCCACCAAAATAGCACCCATTGGTGGCCAGCAGTAGTCATACATTATGCAAACTAGTGAAAAGAATCCCTTAACGTGTACTAGTACCCAACGCGCTTACAGTAAATCTTACATAAACTGAGAGGATATCCTGGTGTTGCAGTGAAATCTATAACGTATATATATATATATATATATATATATATATATATATATATATATATATATATATATATATATATATATATATATATATATATATATATATATGTATATATATATGTATATATATATATATATATATATATATATATATATATATATATATATATATATATATATATATATATATATATATATATATATATATATATATATATATATATATATATATATTTGGTCATTTGGTTTAAGTTATTGTCCCATGAAGGGGCTGCATATGCAGAAGATTTTCCACTATCCGCTCTAGCGTATCGCAGTGCCATCTACCCGCAATTAATTAAGACATTTCTGAAATATGGCCAAGGAGGCAGGCTACACATCCCCCTGTCACCAGTAAACGGTGACCTCCCTGCTCTGTTGGCTAACACAAGCTAATCAGTAACATACCACAGATATGTGACAAACCGATCCTAGGTAAATACTGTCACCGGTGCACAGGTAATGATTAATTGGTCAAAGCTATGTGTGTCCTAGTACGAATACATACCTGATGAACCCTTGAAAGTGCGATAATGTTACTATTGTGTCGTTGCTTTTGTTGTTCTGTTTTCTGCTGTTTTTGATTCATTAGTGTTATTTTGATTATAACTATTATCATTATCATTATATTATTAACATTATTATTACTATCATTATTATTATTATTATTATTATTATCATTATTATTATTATTATTATTATTATAATTATTATTATTATTATTATTATTATTATTATTATCATTATTATTATTATTATTATTATTTTAAGTAGTAGTAGTAGAAGAAGTAGTAGTAGTAGTAGTAGTAGTAGTAGTAGTAGTAGTAGTAGTAGTAGTAGTAGAAGTAGTAGTAGTAGTAAGTACAATCATGCTATTGTTCTTTTTTTGTTGTGTCCGTTGATATTATTGATTCATTGATGTTATTTCAATATATTAGACGTAGTAGTAGTAGTAGTAGTAGTAGTAGTAGTATAAGTAGTAGCATCATCATAATCATTAGCCTTGTTATTGTTGTTGTTGCTGTTGCTGTCTTTGTTATTGTTGTTGATGTGGTGGTAGTGGTGGTGGTGATGGCGGGAGTGGTAGGCTATGCTCACGTCTTCATTGAATGCTATTGCAATTACAGTTACCTTGTTTTGGCCACGAGCCAAGGTCTGAAAATTTTGACTTCTTAACAGCAAAAGATGTGCTGTATCAAACGAGATTAGAGTATGAACTGCTCTGTATATTTTCATTTATTGCAATCTGTATATCATACGCGTTGGGTTTCCAGAGGGACTTGAACATACCTCTTAATACAATGATTACCTGGTAAAAATGTTCAATGGGCTTCAAAAACAGTACTGACCACGGTTGCTTTGATTTCAGCAGCGCCATCTATAATCGATGTCATTTTCGTATTCTGGCCCAGGTGGCAGGCTAGTCTAAGTGTTGCACTTAATACGAAAAACACGAACAGCAGCGAAATGAGGGAAAAACTCCGAGTAAACAAAGCCAGAAACCCTGAGATGATGAGTCAGATCGTGAATGCTCCATTTTTTACCCTCTGCTAGAACAAGCGACCTTTCCAACATGTTGCACAGGATCTGCCTGCGCACTTTTTGCATGGTTTTTCAACGTCTGCTGCTGGTATATGTATAGTGTGTGTGCGTGTGTTTGCATACTGCTCATTCCCCACAACAGTACTCATCTTTAAGTGATCATGCTGATACTGCTGTCACATATTCTGCCATATGCCTCATCGTCTCGGTTTCATAGATGGTATATTTGCAGGGATAAGAAAGTCTAGGCCTGGTGGATGGATCTGTGGATCTGTGGCGGATCTGTGGTTGCGCTCATTAGAAGTAGTAGTAGTAGTAGTAGTAGTAGTAGTAGTAGTAGTAGTAGTAGTAGTAGTAGTAGTAGTAGCAACAGCAGCAGCAGCAGCAGTGGTAGTAGTAGTAGTAGTAGTAGTAGTAGTAGTAGTAGTAGTAGTAGTAGTAGTAGCAGCAGCAGCAAAGTAGCAGCAGCAACAGCAGCAGCAGCAGTAGTAGTAGTAGTAGTAGTAGTAGTAGTAGTAGTAGTAGTAGTAGTAGTAGTAGTAGTAGTAGTAGTAGTAGTAGTAGTAGTAGTAGTAGTAGTGGTAGCTGGCGGCGGTAGTGGTACTCATAAGACATACACAATATAGCCTGGTGTGACTCATCCACCTTTAATTTTAATGATATAGTAGTACTGTACAGTGAAATATTCATAAGTAGAGATATACGGGTATGGACATGGTTGTTGCTTAGAGCCAAACATATTGTGCTCGTCCTTTACCGTGAGCCTTACTTCTGATGTTGCTGGGCTTCTGGTTAGAACAGGGGCGAGTTTCCTTTCCTCCCGTTACCTGTCCTAGCCAGCGTGTATCATCGTAATAGATAACTGGGCTAAGCGAAATGGCAGCAGAGTTTTTCGCCCTATGAGAGTGCTCTATCAGTATGCACATATTCGTGATCTTTCTCGAAGAGATATCTGCCAAATAGTTGACGATGCAGATAATCGCCTATTCCTCCACCCACCCATTTCCTTAGGTAATACACGTGGCATTCGCTTTGAGGTGACTGCTTCCTGTATACTTTGCAGTAGATTTTTCTCTTCTATACATACTTAAACAGGGCTAAAAATGACCCTAGGAGACTTAAAAAGACACCTTTACAAAACAAGATTGCATGAGATGATGGTAAAGGATGTGAATTTGTTTGACCAAAGGTGGAATACATTCATAACTGAGTTTAAACTAACAATACTACAAGAAGAAGTTGATATTTTCTACAAATTTATAATACCTTATACACATGGTTCTATTATGTTACATTAGTTTATGGTTTTGTATAATAACGCTGAGATTATCATTTGTAGCTTTTTGATTGAAATAAAAAGTTCTTTGTTTCATGTGCATAGACCTTGAATTTATTTGCATATTGATATGATTATGTAGAAATAAAAATCCTGTTACACATACAATACCTACTTAAACTCCGTTTAATTAAATTTCGCTCTCGACGTTTTTTTTTTATCTCTATACGGTCTGTATCAATGTGAATCTTTTATCTTATTCACACAGTGAGCAAAACATACACTCCCATGTAATGCAATACAGTATAATACAATATATTGGAATACAAGCATAAGTTATGTATCACTACCTATAACTGCTTCTAGATACTACAGACTTTTTCTGCTTAGCATAAACAACTTCGATTTTTAAATTTTGTTTTTCCATTAAACATGGTGGTCCAGGATTCTCTATCGATAGGCGCCTTCTCTATGATATGCTACTGTTGGAAACAAATACAGAATGAGGCAAAGTTATGAGTACATTTCAGAGGAGTTGTTTTAGGAGCATTTGATTGCTTTGCATCGTATTGAATCTATTGACAATGCACATAAGTTGATACGTTAATCCTCGTTCACATACCGTCCAACAGATATGTCCGTTAGAAATACCGCATACTCTCACAATGGTAAACCTTTCGGCATACGCGGAAATGGATAATTGATTTGAAATTAACATTCTGTAAAGATGCTTTCCTTTTCTTGGGGGACGACAGAGGTACTAACATAAGTCCATATACACCTGCAAGTCCATATACCACTGTATACTAGTACAGTGGAACCTGTCTAATTGAACACCTGTGTACATTGAACACCTGCGTACATTGAACAATTTTTCATGTCCCGGCACACTCCCATTGAAAATCAATGGCAGGCTACCTGGATACATTGAACACCTGTCTACCTTGAACATTGAACACCAAATTTGTTCCCGCAGGCCACATTTAACCTGTCTACTTTGAACATACTGCACTGATTTGAAACATTTCACTGAAAATGAGGACAAGTGAGATATAAAAGATTAACTGTTTAGTTAAGAGATATTTTTCAAATTCTGAACATGTGAAGTTTTTAACTATATGAAGAAAGTGAGGTACAGACATAACATATTTTGCAATGAAATGATCATGTTTCTCTAATTACCCTTGATTTTGTTTCTATTTCACCCGACCTCCAATCACTCAGAACCTGGATACATTGAACACCTGCGTATATTGAACACTTTTTCATTTCCCGTGAGTGTTCAATGTAGACAGGTTCCACTGTATATCTTAACCCTTCTAATGCTGAGGATACTTTCTTCCCAAGGCAAAAAAACGCAAAAAAAACTTCGAAAACCATCTTAACACTGTCTTGGTATTCATTGGATAGCTCTCGCTGAGTACTCTCATATGAGTACCCATATGCCAGGGTTTCAGTGATTTTCAGGGTTTTTTGCATCATTTTGTATTGGCCAAATTAGCCTGCAGCTGCATAAGGGTTAAACAAGTATACACAAAGGAACCTACCATTGGCAGCTGCGGGCGAGGCTGAATATTTTGGTAGCTTTCCATTCAGATCAACTTGCCCAGAAAATGACCTTAATACACAAACAATGGGCTGCGACATGTAGGTATGTGACCGCATACCAGGGTGTTGTTGGCTATCGTTCCATGAAACCACACTGTTTTAGGATAGAGGGAATATTGAATTCCTGATGAGTAGTCACCGTATAGGGTATACCATATAGCCTGCTCTGGGACAGCATCTAAAAATAACAAACATTCCTAGTGAATAAGTTTGACAATTGTCATAGACTCTCACCACCAATTCATGCAATAGTGCCCCTGGGTAATTGAAAAGAAATTCATTTATTCCAACAACCTCCTCTGATGGGCAAAACAGGAACAGGGAGAGAGAGAGCAAGGACTCATTTGCACATGTACAGTGCCACCTCTAATTGTGAAAACCTCTGAGATGTGAACATACCCTACTATGAACACAATTTCCCTGTATTTTCAATTTTGCATCGAGAAAGGACCTCAAGGCTCTGAGATGTGAACATACCCTACTATGAACACAATTTCCTTGCATTTTAAATTTTGCATCGAGAAAGGACCTCAAGGCTCTGAGATGTGATCACCCCTAATGTAATCGTTTTCCATGATGTTCACAGCTGTTTTTTCTTTGTGTAGGCATGAATAATAACACTTTTCACAAAAACTTTTATTAGTTTATTTATTGAAATGAAAGCCGAAGAATTCAAATTCCCCATCCACTCTTTATATTATCTTATGTCATATACTATATATACTATACCCCAATTAGAGGAGTTGCAGATAATATTAAATTTTATAGTCTTTTGCCCTCTGTATATCTAGTCCCTGAGTCCCTGGGGTCACTTACAAGCAATGTAGATGAGAAAGGGAATGGTTAATAAATTGAGTTTTGTTCGCACTTAGGTCATTGTTATTCGACGACAGAGGCCTCTATATCTCTCAAAGATAAAGGGAGACTTTATACACTGCTTTTACAAACATAATACTTTCAAGTAGTTCAAAGAAGGGTTTCTCTATCTATCAGATCTTGTAGGCAATTTACAGCTGGAATATCTAGCTAATGTATTACGCGCTCCCATATATGCTTTATTTTGGTTGTGAAAAAAATATATAACCACACATTTAAATTCAATGAGTTTCCGTATAAAGAATGTCATTTGGGCCTCAGATTTTGTTCTTACACTTTAAGATGAGGAAGTAGGGTAGGGTGATAGACATTTGAGAATTTCCATTTCCCTCACCCCGCCCCCACATTTACTAGCCTCACTTCCGCATTCGCTGTCATACCTTGCATGACTCGTACGAGTTGCCCTATCAAGTTTCTTAGCCTTTCCTTTATAAAAGGCGACAGCTTATTTCGGCTGAATTTACTCGAGCGACGCGGAGCGAGCAGGGAAAGATGTGGCATTCATTTCACCAAGTCAAGCATGGCTCATACGATTAACTTGCATAATGGGTAAATGTGCTAGTACCCGGAATCGCTCTGTTTCTTCCAGGAAGAGCAGACAGGTGAGGGGCCACCAGGTGTGCAGATGTGTCATCATATTGGGTTACCCCCTAGACCAAATCACGTCTTGTTATCACACACGTCCGCATTCTTGACATGAAATCTGATAAGGTCAAGGAAGTGATTTCATCAACTAAAATTGAAATCGGTGGAGTCAGACATGTCTTTACGTTCTAGACGAATACACACATATTATGATGCTCTCTCTCTCTCTCTCTCTCTCTCTCTCTCTCTCTCTCTCTCCGCCAATTCTTATTAACTCATGTATTCTTGATATCAGTCCAAAACTTCTGTAAACTATGTTTCTATAATCCTCCTCTTATCGTTTTATTTTCTGAAAGAAAATAAGAAAATAAAAGCATTTACATTCATGATGATAGCATTTATCATCAGATATGTCAGCAACAACTCTGCAGGTGCATATATGTGTTAGTTTTAGCTTTAGTTTCAGTTTTAGGATGAAAACACCACAGCAGAAAATTAAACTCTAGACCTTGGCAGGCATTGAGAAAAGTTGGTGGTTAGTGTGTGATTGGAGTGACCAGTGTAGGAGGAATAGAAATTATGGGAGTAAGTGTTGTCTGAGTTTGGTTTCGGGCAGGGGGGGAGGGGGTCGGAGTCAATTTGTTGACAGAAAAAGGGGAGAGTATACAACCTTATATCATTTCATAATTACTAGAAACAATATCATCCTCCTGTCGTGACAATCTTATCTGTAATATCCTGGTTGTTACTGTCATCCCTCCTCTTTCAGAGAAATACCACTGCCCTAGTTATTACAGTCATGATAACAGCATTTATCATCAGATATGTCAGAACAGACACATTGGCTGATTTGCTACTGTTATCGCTGCTGTCATTATTATTGTATGTGATTTTCTCGGTAGAGACTCTGTATTCATTATATGATGATGATGATGATGATGATAATAATGAAGACGGCAGCAACATCAACAACGACAAAAACAACAACAACAACAATAAGAAGAATATTGATGATAGCAACAACAACAACAACAACAATGATAATAATAATAATAATAATGATAATAATAATAATAATAGTAATAATAATAATGATAATAATAATAATAATAATAATAATAATAATAATAATAATAATAATGATAACCCATTTTAGTTCCATTGCACATCTAAGAGCTAAAGGCTTAAGAGTGGGTGCACGTCTTCCGAGCGTCTTTTATATTGAAAATGAGAAAAAGTTACATTTAAAAAAATCTTAAGTTTGACTTCCCATAACCTTTGAACAAAGTCAAAATTTGTTAACATTTGATACCCAAACTGTGTATATGAAGCGACTATGTTTTGGTAAAATTCGATAGGGAGGAAAGAGCCATAACGTGTGTGCTGAGCGTAGTTCAGTATTTTGATAAAAGATGGCGTCATTGTCCAACATTGACTCTATTCAGTTGGGTTGTATTCATTTATGCTTAGCCTGCTAACTGGTTAGCAGCTGGAAACATGGAATACACTTTTCCAAATAATTTAAAAATTTAGACTGAACACTGCAAGGTCAGGTGCGAGAATCTTTACCATCAAACACCTCTGAAAATTACTCCAAAAAAGGGAAGTTTTCTAACCTGTTGCTCGAAAGGTCCTACACTTGTCTTGCACTTTACTTCCAGCAAAACATCTAAAGAAGTGTCTTACCAGGCGGATTTTGTGTTCATTATGACTACTCACATACATTACTCCCATTCTACAAAAGACGTGTGTTTCATACATTGAAAATGTTCATATCCCTAATGATAAATTATACTATTTCTCCTTGCAATAATAGCCATGAAGACTTGGTAATTACCAGGTACCTGTGTTTGATCTGAGAGGAATTTACGTCATCTAGAATGGATGTACCTCATCTTAGACAAATAAAAAACAAGTGGATATGAAACCAGCCGGTCAAACTGAACAAGCAGGCTACGGCGAATAGCCCAAAGTTATGTTCTGTGCATGTTGGTGCGCAAGTATCTCTGTAATGTAAACGATACGAGAGCACTCATTGGTCTTTGTCTCCTAGTGACGTCACACATAGGCCAGATTCGAGACCCCTGGCATAGCCAGGTCTTCACTATATGGCATATAGTAATTGGTCTCTCGCTACATATCCAGTCTTTTATTCATCTAAGACCTCATATATATCTGACTGGCTCAATCTTAATCCCTATATTTTACTATGCCCAAAATCGAAATCTTAACATAAAGGAGCGACCATTGTCTTTCAGAGTGATCCTTATAATTCACTTTGCTGTATACTATTTTCTCATACATCGGTTTTATAAACGTGTGTGAGGATATCAGCGCAGTTCATAATTCTGATAAAAGATGGCGCCAGTGTCCAGGATCGATTTGACTGCGTCGAGTTGTATTCAAATTCATCTAGTCCCTAGACTATGACTTCGTTAAATTGTGCTTTTCCCTGTTCTGGTCTCTACCTTGTGCTCAAAGTTTAGCTGTTCGTTCAGGAGATAGATGGCCACGCTGGTCATTCAGAATCAAGAAACTGGTAGGATCTCACTGTGGGCCAACAGTTAGACACAGTTTAGAAGTGATGGTGTGCCATGCAGGGGCTTAGCCGCCTATGCGTCCATCCTGTCATTTGGACACACAGAACACTGTTTTTTTGACAGTTTGGACACCCAAAGGTTTATGTCAGAATTTGCTGTCACTGGTCTAAAAAAGCAAAATCTGTAAATATATAGCGATTATTTTATTAGTAGTATGTACTTTGTACCACACTTTGGACACGCAAAAGTCTATGAAACCTTTATTTGGACACCCTGTTTCCAAATATTGTCTAAGACCATGTGCCATGATTAATATGCTGACGGTATACCATGTGCGACCTCTTCGATACAATCTTTTCTCTGTATTGAACTATTAAAAACCGTAAGAGACTGGAATAACCATTTTCCAAGATTACTGAAAGAAAGAACGAACTTTTGCAAGGTCAATTGTAAGAACGTTCCAACACCACACACCTGTCTATGTATGGACCCGCCTTCTAGAAAGGCCGATGGATGTTACTGCATAAGTTGAACATCTGACCCAATAAATAATCTTAACTTAGAAAGAATCTCAATAACTGTGATGAACAATACAATGTGTTAAACTAACGAATTTAACGTAAGAAATGTACTAGTGACTTGTGTTTAGGCGTTGGTTTTTATTTTATTTTCATAGTAATGGTTCACCCTACAAAAAAGGTTTAGCGTTAAAGTCACTTCTCAAGTGATAAAGAGATGAATACAGTATGCCAGTTCATTTTAACTCAAATTATTATACAACCACACCTTATTAACCATTCCAATGCTGAAGCTACTTTCGTCCAAAGCACCAGGATGCGAAGATTTTTGTAAACCATCTAAACCCTGCCATATTGGTATTCATTGGATAGCTCTCGCTGAGTGCTCTCAGATAAATGATATTCTTTGGTGGTTGATGAAAACCATGCATTTTATAGTGTGGCGCGGCATATTTCCAATAAAAGAAATGTCAAATCATCACATATTTTACGATAAGTCTTCGCAATTTGGAAGCCTCCTATACAGCGCTAGTTGATCCCACCTCCCCTTAATTTGTAATGGGGAGCCACTGAGAAGTAGCTACGGCCGAATTCGAATGTGAATATTTTATCCCTCTCCAAAGTTGTTCAAAAACTAAAGGTTTCCCCGCAATCCGACCAAATTTCTTAGTACTAATTTCTGCACATAATTGAGGACTCTGGTTTCTTATGGGTATTTTCACACACTCCTCAAGGATGATCTGTTTCCTACAGGTACTTGTTTTATTAATTAAGGCATTGTAACTATTCGAAGACATACATGCTTGTCTGAGGTGCCCCAAGTGGCGAGCGGGAGAACTAAAAATTGTAATTCGTCTTTGAACCGGTCCTACTTTACTTCACAATACAATAGCGGAGTAGATCTGTCATATTTCCTCTGTCCATGTTTGTCTTTTACATAGAGAACTTGTCTTTGAAATGCACTGTGTGATACTGCAAGCCCTGTTTTAGAGTAATTTGGGGAGGTCACAGTGTGATAATAGGTTGAAAAAATGTCACCAGGAAGCGTTACCTCATTAGCCGTATAATCAATAATAGAGGCCATGATCAAGTAAGGCAATTTATCATTAAATGGGCTGATAATCATATTATCATGATATCATTTTAAACGAAATTTGTGCATATAAAACAATACAAAGGTTAGATATCTATTGGGCACAAACTACTTTCCAACAGTTAGCTAAGCTAATCATGCAGTGCTTTGAGAATTTGGTCTTTCGCACGTTTTAACATACAGTACAGACATTTAATTCCTGCACCAGTCGACCGGGTGCCTGGCAGTGCCTGGTTGCACAAACACCCATGGCTTACATGTCAGAAAGATGAGTCAAACGCACAAATGACCCATGTAGCTTGCAAATCAATGTACGTTCAGTTATGAGCTCATCCATGTATCCATGCCCAGACAATTAACTGTCAATGGGGCGTGCGGTCGTGTATCATCATCATGACTGGCTGTCCGCGCATTTGGTGCAGGAATTAAATGTCGCCACTGTAGGACCCAGGAGGTGCAAAGATTTGACAGTTGGACACCACTGCACAAGTACTTGTAATCACATCCGGCATAACTTCTGTTTGAAAATTATTCATCACAACTCAAAGTGCTTCATTATAATCTAAAGAACTTGGGCTTCCTTATACCAAATAGTACATCACATATGCTTCAAGCTGTAAGTATGGAATAACAAAATTCTTGAAAAGAAATTTTGAGATGGGCTAAGAACCTTCAGGCAAGCAACGTTAAAAAAGCAATAACAAAAATAGAACAATTATAAACTTTTATTCGTCTTTATTGATATCAAACATGTAGGTACAAAAATCACATCTTGTCCAGCCTTACGTATGTGTATATGTAATTGGCGTTCATACATGTCGAGAGCCACATCTAAAATTTGGAACTTTGGTAGCAGAGAGTAGTGAGAGACAGCGAGCATTCAGTGGCAATACCCTAGACCACTACTTGATTAGGGCCAACCCCATTGAGGTGTGCTTCTCATAGTATAGAATGTTGCCAAATATATTGACATTTGCCAAAATATTATGAAATGTGCCTAAACAATACCTTTTCATACTTCTACCTTTGTTCATTGCACTCGCCTGCTGTCAAGGCAACCATATGAAAGAAAGTTTAACAAAGGCCTTGGTCTCATATATTCATAAGTATTATCCCCCCCCCCCCCCCCCCCCACAAAAAAATTGAAATAGATTTTATTTCTCCATGCTATAATATCCAATAATATCTTGCCAGGTAGCAGTGTTGAACAACCCAAGGTCTGGCTCAATCTTCATCCCTATAACACGCTTTTAGTAAAATATTTTATGCTATTGCCTAATCTTGATGAAATATCTAGAATAAAATATCATACTTTCCCTGGTATAGCAATCTCATAACATACTTCTGGTAAAATCTCTAATGGTATCATCTGAGCTTGATAAAATATCGAACAGGAGAATGTACTCTTGGAGTTGTTTGGGCAATGGCAATTGCTGTACTTTCTTAACTAAATCTGAGCCACAACAAAGTCGTATCTCCTGCCGACAGCGAAACTTCAGCGGCACTGGTCCCTCGGTGTGCTGGGTCAACCAGGTGATCATATCTTGCTTCCAGGTGACACTAGCAAGGGAATGCAAGGTTGTAGCCAGCTCTGGCTCTCTTGTTTTGTTATAGTATCCAGCTGCTATAGCACACTGCATGAAATTGAACATATCATGCGTCCAATTAACTCCACAAGAGGAAGGAGGACGTGATTCATGCGTCACCAGAATAGCGGCGAAGCTTGGATTGTAAGGCTTGGAAATACTCCCCCCAAATACAAGTAACAGTTTCAGTTTTTCAATTACAGTTTCAATGTACAGATGACCCATCCAATATGGAGAAATGTCTCCAAATTTGTAGTCGTTTCTCAGAAGACATTCTAAGCAGGTCACTGGACGTAGTATAATACAGTCTACAATGAAGGTAGTGAACTCTATGTGTACCTGTCCTGGTTCTGTAGTGATGATTTTTTCAATGTCATGTAAACTCTTTCCTGTACGTTCAAGAACGAACTCACAAAAATCATTCCTGCCATCAAATATGGCTCTACGAATATACCAAGCGAGGCAATACCCTCCCCTATCGAAGTGGAAATCCGCATTCGTTGCGCAAACTCCTATTTTCTCTCCCAGGTCAATGCTGGGATCGAAACCACACTGCAATAAAGATAGAATGAGTGGTGAATGACTTGAATGTACAGGGATAAGCCGGATGGAATGTGCATTAAATGAATTCATCCATATGCATGCTAAAGAGTTCCTCCTAACCTGTCTAATGCTGAGGCTACTTTCGTCCAAAGTACAAAGACGCAAAGAGTTATGAAAACCATTAAAGCCCTGTCATGTTTGTATTGATTGAATAGCTCTAGCTGAGTACTCTCAGATGAGAGTACCCATGTGCCATGGTTTCAATCATTTTTCAGGTTTTTTGCATCATTTTGTATTGGCTAAATTTACCAACAGCAGCATAAGTGTTAACTTTGTCATCAGGGTCTATGCCACTTTTGAACATATCTTAGGAATAAAACACATATCCACTTGTATTTAAAGGAGAGTTGTATAGGTCTAATTAACAATTCTCCTTCATAAAATTTATGTGATTTTCAATAAAATGCTTTTTTGAGTGTTTTTCCCCACAGGGCCGTGTAATGTTGAGTATCACCCCCAACATCCACGTTATGTTTTTCCACCCATTCACACTGTGATGTGTTATCAGTCATAATTGAAATGGTCTGGATGAACGAGGATAAAAGAATGGTATCGTGGATGAAATACCAAGGATTAAAGACTAGAAGAAGCAGTGAATTTCCAAGGATAACTAAAATGATTGAATAGGTAAGAAATTAAGAAAAGCATTCAACGGAACAGGCAATGTAGGTATTACCCATGATAATATAATTGCACAGACAATGATTTGTACCATGGTGCAGGTGCGACATACTCACTTGAAAAAAACTCTTAAATCACTTGAAAAAACTCGCTTAAATCACTTGAAAAAACTTTCTTAAATCACTTGAAAAAATTCTTAAATCACTTGAAAGAACTCTCTAAAATCACTTGAAAAAACTCTTCAATCACTCGAAAAAACTCTTAGATCACTTGAAAAAATGACACATTGAGACATATGTCACACCTGCACCATCATAGAATTGATAAGGTATTCGGTTTAAGGAATATGAACTGTAGGCTACCTTCTTCTTAGGTGTCTCACTGCATAACTTACCTGAAATAAATAGGTGATAAAATTCATGTTTGGCATCCATCTGTCTTCATAATCCCTTAGTTGGACTAGAGCTTTCCTAACACCTGGCCTATTTATTGAGCAACCTAGCTCTAGGGCCAAATCTGCAAGATCCCTTTCTTCCTTAATCACAGCTAAAGACAAACAGCAGAAGCCTTCTTTGTTCACCTGAAATAGAAGAGATCATATACTAGTATCTGGAATATGGTGTCCTTTTCCTACAACTGACACTAATTTTGCAGAAAGCAAGCCAATGATATTTTGAGGTGCCATCAATAAACTTTGTTATAGTAAAACATTATTTGCATAGGGTTCTAATATTCCCAGGAAAAAAAACCCAGGTGAAGCAAGTTACAAATAACACAGAAACAAAGAGAAAATCACCTACCCTCATCGTCGACAAGGTAACATAGATACTAGTATATGAATTTACGTCTATAGATAACTCGTTTAGTGTAAGATTTGATTGAAGTAGGGCTGTCATTGTTACAGACCTGATCAATGGATCGACATATTTCAGGTGCCGATAAGTCGGATTGATAAAATACTGAAATATCGATCCGGTATTTAAACTGTTTGCCCCTTACTTACAGCGTACTTTCAAGTAATATTAATTCCCTGAAGTTCCCTCATGATGTTTGCCGGCTTGAAAAGCTTCCAGAAAAACCTTGCAAGTGTGCTCAATGTATCTTTAAAAGTTTCGCCAGACTGGTGACAATCCCTTCGCTGCATTGGGTGTTGTTGTGCTTTACAGATAAGTGCTACAATGCTGTATACTGTGTTAATATTGCGCATACAAAAGATTGCGCTCAGCAGATAACAGCCTTTGATGTGCAGTTAATGCCCATTGATAACCTCCAGCTCAAGCTGTGTAAGGGGGCCAAGGGTATGCAACCTACCCGGCTTTTGGAATGGGTGGTGATGCTCTATTCAAGCCAGCCACCTCCTCAGGGATACCAGCTGCTGCTGGTATATCAGGCAAGTGCGATCTTTATTT
The DNA here is from genome assembly GCA_963942565.1 of Maea johnstoni. Taxonomy (NCBI): domain Eukaryota; kingdom Metazoa; phylum Annelida; class Polychaeta; order Spionida; family Magelonidae; genus Maea; species Maea johnstoni. The sequence continues at coordinate 24,821,976 of OZ012690.1, forward strand.
CATCACCAGCCACGAACAGTGTTAACGTTATCTTGGTTGCAATTAGTAGCTCTGATTAGTGGTTACTGCCATGTTTGATCACACTCGGGTGTGTCAGTGTGGAACGGTACAAGCAAAGGGATCCAATATCTAAATAATACTGTAGAATGGCTCATTTTTTCGTTTAACAATTTCCCCTAATTTTTCATTTTTGGGTGTTTTTGTTTCTTATATTTCCTAAGAGAGGACAGGTATTTTTTCTGTTTCTAGTTTTCCCGCACACGGCGGAGGGATTATCACCAGTCTAGATGAACATCTTGTAGACTGGAGACAGTCCCCAGTGTTATATAACCACATGCAGTGCGTTGTAGTGCTAATTGATAAAGGGCAACAATTAAAGCACGTGGTTGAGGGCCTGTCACCAGTCTAGAGAGGCTTCCAGCAATAGATCAACGGCAGCGATGTATTTCTGGAAGTCTCTCAAGTGGCACGTGGGTTAAGCAGCAGTCACAGCATGAATAGTGGTCATCAAGTGACCCCTATTGTTTCACAGCCACATGCAGATTGCAATGAGTGGTGATTGCTATGCGCCTGTCTCACACTTTATGGCTAAAGCTGAGCTGAGGCTGTAATCTAAAATGCCACCTGTTGCCAGTCTATCAAACTAAGGTCAGGATTTATCCGTGTTTATTAAGTCCGGACATGTACTGTATTGTTTTTTCCAGTGTTCTTTATTCCCGCTTGAAAGCATTCAATAAAAAACAGGAAAATAAAACTACAGTAGTGCGCAGTTTAATAAATGCAGACTCCATGGGTGCGCATTAATTAAACTGCCGCAATATTAACACGGTATGCAGTATATAGGTTATATTCCAATGTTTCCTATCCTACCCGATTCGAATGAATCGACACACTGAATCAACAAATATTTTGTTGATTATTGTATTGAAATAAATCAGATACCAATGACAGGCCTAGTTTGAAGACTGTTCTTTTGTGCTATCTAATATATTAATACTGAGTTCGCGGGACGGTTGGCTCTCTTTTTAGAGGAGCATGTGCCGTTTGACAAGGGTTTAACTCTTGCAATATGTTCCCACATGGCCGTTTTAGTCAGTCGGCAAGAAATGGTTACGTTAATTACGTTCCTTCTCCTATAAGACTCAAATTTAATGGAGAAAGAATTTGGAGTGGAGAGTACGTCTTCGCCGACATTTTTGACTTTACAGCGCCATCTATTCAGAATTGAACTATGTGTCTATACAAATATTGAATAGCAAGTTGGGGTAATGGTTAGGCAGGTTTGCATCTGAATTGCAGAGCAGTCGAAACTGGTTCGAATCTTGATGGGAGTGCAGGGAAAGATATTTTTTATTCATTGCTGTTTTCGTATGTTTCGGATGGCACTTTATGCCGTAGATACAGTCACCTAAAAAACACTCACCTTAACCATTGTAAAAAGAACTACCGACTTGAAATGATTAATCCTTTTTATAGTAATAATTTAAGTTTATTGTATCATAGTTCTGTGTTCTTCATAATTTCTTTAAGTGAGGCAGTATATTCACACTCTTTTGGTGGAATGTGTGAATGCAATATATTTGGTTTTGTATCTAACACACACACATACACTCTTGGTTGTTCAAGTTCAATCATTGCTATTCATATGTATGTTTTATTATGTAAAACATGAATGTATATAATATCCTAGGGTAATTCATTTAACCTTTTACCCATCCAGAATATATCAAATGTTGTTAAGTTTACCCATTCCTGGCCAATGCACCTTATGAACATTCATTTAACACCTTGCCACCCAGAATTAGTAAAGGATTATGTTCTTAACATATATGTTGTCAGAGCACCTGAAGACCATTCATTTAACCCTTTACTCACCAAGAATATATTAAAGATTCTTAAGCAAACTTATTCATGACCAATGCACCTTCGAATAAATCATTTAACCTTTTGCAACCCAGAACATGTTGAGGGTTATTTGATTTATCTATTCATGGCCAGCGCACCTGATGACCATTCATTCGACCCTGTACCCATGAAGAATAAATTAAGGGTTGTTAACTCATTCATGGCCAGAGCATCAAAATGCTATTCATTTAACCCTTTATTACCCATAATTGGTTAAGGGTTATTTTATTAGCCCCTTCGTGCCCAATGCACCTTAATATCATTCATTTAACCCTGAGCAATGTCAATGGTTCAGTAAGGGTTCAAATGTTTTGAGTGGCGAAGGTAGTTTGATTTTGTTTTGTTTTCTCTGCCTCTTTAATTCCTGCGCATAATTGAGGGAATCCAAAACTGTGCAGCGCACGGGGGCCTGTTAGTAAATTGATAAAGCATAGTTGACATCGGTGGTGACATCCAAAGATAGATTTTATTGCAAAGGAAGTTAAGTTTGAATGAAAAATTTTCCGAACTTGTAGGGATGCTAAACTTTACAACTGAAGAAGAAGGCATACATAGAACAATGTAAGTACATGTATAAATATTTAAGAATAGTTATGAGTATCCATTGCACTGGTTATAATAGGTAACTTACAGCTGATGGATCAGCCCCTGCCTCAACAAGAGCAACAGCTTGGGGTCTTATCGTGGCAGCATCAGACTCTTTTGTTTCAGAGAAAAGTTTGTGGAGCGGTGTATTTCCATTTATATCCGCTTGCTTGACGTCACATCCTGCTCTTATAAAATCAGGCACCAGGTGGAGCCACCTGTCGTGTGTCGAGTAGTGGAGACAGTTTGTGGTTGATGTGATACTGAAACACAAAGCAAGCAATATATTAACCCATATGCTGCTGGTTGCTAATATGGTCAACATAAAATGATGAAAAAAGCTGACAAATGAATGTAACCATAGCAAATGGGTACTCATCTGATTCAACGTACATGACAGGGTATAGATGATTTTCATAATATTTTGCTTTTTTGTGCATTGGAGGGCGGCATCCACAGCAGCAGAAGGGGTAATTTTCTATATCTGATCAAGGTTTATGGCAGGATATAGTTGTAATTTGTTTATGTGTGGATTTTGAAATACAAAATTAAAAAGATATATATTCAATATGTGGTCTTCAAGAATAATTTAAATTTCACATCGAATTATACCTCTCATTTTCCTAAACCACACTTGTAAGATTTTCCTATTCAATAACTTGATTTGTTTTAGAGCATCACCACTTATTCAATGGGACTCAGTATAAAATGCTGTTGCATTTCTTTGAATAGGTACCTAGTATAGATCTGGTGTTGTTCTCATGCAACACTTTTAACAATACATATATTTCTGTAGTGAAATCCACAGCAAGTAAGTCATGAACATAGTAGTTCCAACCTCCACTGGTATCTGAACTATATATACACTTAAGTCAAATGAGAATTCAAGAACAGGCGCCTTACATTGTTCAAACAGAAGCAGGTGGTCCAGTAATCTAAATTTTGACATTTCCTATTATTATTTTTGATATTTGAGAAAGATGTCTTCAATTTAATAATTATTGTTCCCAACAACATAAACAATTGTGAAAGGATATTTGGCCATAATATGACAATATAACACAATATAGCATTAACCTACCTATTTTGGGATGGCTTAGTTTAATGTAGGTCATTCATATCCTCGCACAGTTGACCAAGGGATAACCTAGCTCGACATTAGGTCAGTCAGGTCCGCATGCACCTGACCACCACCAGGTTTTTTCCACTAGCTACAACTGACTAGTGACAACTTATCCCCAATATGTTAGAAGAAATGACAATGAATAAAACTACAAATTCAACTTGATGCCAGTTGTTTGGCTCTTGTTTTTGCATTAATAAAAGATATGTGCTGCACATCTCCCAGATTAACATGTTATTTCATAAGGAATTAACTCTTGTCTTCCTTAAATCCACTCCTGAACAAATGGTTGACTTTCTCTGGACCCTCACAAAAATATCAGTACAATATCTCTCATTTGACACCATCAACGCGGCTCTTGTTTTCGGATTTATCAAAATTAAAGTCTTCAGTATGGAATTACCTTTCATATCCCTTATATCCACTCCTGAACCAAAGGTTCACTATCTCTGGTCCTTCACAAAGATATCAATACAATAAGATAACTCTCCCTTGTCACCATTGACGCCACTCTTGTTTTTGCATTTATCAAAATATGTGCAGTAAGGCTAGACTAACATGTTGTTTCATATGGTATTACCTTTCCTCTCCCTTGAATCCACTCCTGAACAAAAGATCCACTACCTCCTCCATGCCTTCCTTTTCTGTTGTCAGTGCTGTCATCATGGGGACATGACCAATGCCCACACACAGGGACGCAGGCGCCTTCCAGTTGACCTCCGCCCCTTTTTCAAGGAAATACTTCACCAAGCTCATTAAACCTAAAACACAGATAACTCAAGACCTAAATATCTTTTTAATGCATAGCTAATTGTTATCGGGATATTTTATGTGTGTTCAACCATCTGTACACTGCAGAAGTGAAAGAGTTAATAATAAAGAATTATCATTAACCTATTTTCTTGAAAAGTTCTATGGGTTCGGGGCAAAAGTTATAAATACAATCTTTAGGCATGAATGGGTTTAAGTTGACATACCGTGTTGTATTGCCATACATATTACAGGTATATATGAAACATGAAGGTCGTAATCCTTGGCGCGAACAGAGGACCCCCTCTTCACCAGGTACATAGCCAACTCAGGCTTATCATAATACAGAGCTAAGCCCACAAATGAACAATCCCGTGGACTTAAATCTGCTCCAGCTGAAACAATCAAGAAATAACATTATAGCATATAATATACAGTGCCAGATTACGTAATCGCTACTTATCTATGCCATTTAATGGAATGGAACTTTGGTTATGGCACTTTTTCAGCAATTCTAAAAAGAATCATGGAAACTGGAGTACCTGGGTGAACCACCGTTTCACCGCAAGTCACTGGCAACTTTCTCACATGCCTCAAGAGTTTGAAACATTCATTCATGAAATGTGCATCTCAAGTTTCAACTGAATGGTTTAAACATTGATACCAATCAATAACAGTATCAAGTGGCCATTAAGATATCAAAAGGTTTTATAGAGAAAACAAGTCTTCAAAGAAACTGCAGGGGACTTGCGGACACCAACAAAAGGTTGGATGTCCTAGACAAGATCAAAAATGATAGAACCCATATCGCTTGTTTGCAAGATGTACACTTAAAATAAAAAGACCGCGCTTGTTTGAAAAAGGAATGAGGAGGCAATGTATTCCTATCAGCTAAGTCATCTATGGCCAGAGGAGTAGCGATTCTATTTAGAAGGGACTTAGAATATAAAATCCATAACTCCATATGTGATGATGAGGGAAACTTTGTAAGTGTTGACATTTCAATTGAAGGCCTACCTAGGCTTACACTTGCATCTTTGTATGCACCGAAAAACAATTCCCCTGAATTTTTCTCTGGTATCCAGGAAAAAATAAATAGCCTGGGCAATTCAGACATCATCATTTGTGGAGATTGGAATGTTGTTCGAGAGTATCACCTTGATACATACAACTACTCAAGAAACAACAATCCAAAGGCCAGAACAGGGGTGTCCAAGTTTCAAAGTCCTGGAGCACAGTCAAGAGGTCCTGGAGCACAACTATTTTTCGGTCGCCGACACGCAATAACTGATTCAAAAGATTGACACTAGGTGGCACTGCTACATAACTACATATCAATAAAAAGGATCTAGATTAGATATTAAAATAAAACTGGTGTGAACCTTAGTAGAGACATCTTGGAAATATAATAATAATAATACTAATTGGAATTTATATAGTACCATTTCCATTCATAAAATGTTCAAAAGCACTGCATAATATGTAATCCACTGCCTAGAATACCATACTCTCTCAGTAAATTGAATAGATACCTCAGAAGCAAGTTGAGTACAGAAAATATGATTATCAAGAAAGTTCTTAATAAATTAAACTTAAATTTTAAATAATGGAACCACCCATTTCACAAGAAAAACATACTAATGTAAAGGACAGAGAGAGTAAAGAATTATTCCCAATCTCAAATATTCTCTAGGTCCTCAAAACTCAGTACTACAATGTTTATTAATGAATCTTGTAATGTTTATGTTTCGACCATTCATCTCGCAAAGAAAATGTAGTAATTAGCTTTTCATGTATCAAGTTCCTGAAGGCTGAAGTGAATGTCTGTTTAGCCTAATATTATTTAGATCCATAGCTCTTAGTATAAGGAAAGAGTGGATCATCATTTTCCTCCAATGTCCATTGAGAAAGTTATCCCATCATTCAAGCTTAGATTCTATATCTGTTCATGTTTAACTACTGAAAATTTAGGATAAGACTAAGAGTAGACGTGTTCCACGCAATAGAATGAATGAAAATTGATTTAGTAGTTATCCCAGATAGCAAGTAACTGTTTTGGGACAAAAATGGTGCCTTTTTACTTCGGGCAATAAATGAAAACTACTGTAAAACTGGTAATGATTGCGTGATTTTAATTATTGCGTTTTAATGCGAATGCATGAGGACGCAATAATTAAAACACGCATAAATCTGTCCCTTCTGTTGTGGTGATTCGCATGGCGGAGATTCGCATTAATTAAAACACGCATAAAAGAGAAAATGAAAAAAACGCAATATTTACTACACGCAAACATTACCAGTTTTACAGTATTCAAATAAAGTCTTTTCTACTTCTCAATCCCAGGGAGTGATAACTTGCATTCCCAAGGGCGACAAAAACAGGAAATTTCTTAAGAATTGGCGACCGATCTCTCTATTGAATTCTTCCTACAAACTTTTCTTGTATAGCCAATAGGATAAAACCAGTTTTTCCATTTATTATTGGGTCCCAACAAAAAGGGTTTATCAAAGAAAGGAATATTGCCGAATGTACAAGGGAAATCTTTGACTTTCTTTATGAATATGAAGTGAATGAAACCCCGGGCATGCTGCTGTTGTTCGACTTCGAGAAGGCATTTGACAGTATTGCCTGGGATTTCATTCACTTTGCTTTAGACAAATTTGAGTTCCCTCAGACAATCAAAAACTGGGTGTCGATGATGCAGCTTAATGCAGTGGCCAACGTCACACAATCTGGTTGGACGCCAGACCCTTTTTCTTTGCAGAGGGGATGCAGACAGGGGGACCCAATGTCCCCTAATTATGTCTTCATCCTCTGTGCGGGGATTTTGAGCAGGGCAATCATTAATGCCAGGGAAATTGAAGGTTTCAAAATAAAAGCACAGGAAAAGAAATTAACAAAGTTTGCGGATGACACATCTCTTTTCTTGAACGGGTCAAAGAAATCTTTAAGAAAGGCAATTTCTGTGTTGAAAGTCTATGAAGAGGCATCAGGCCTAAAAATGAATTTAAGCAAAACAAAAGCAATCTGGGTAGGATCAAATAGATCCTCGGATACCAAGATTTGTCACGAGTTAGAGCTAGACTGGGTACACCAGTTTACAGCACTGGGTATCCAGTATGATGTATGGAATTTACAAAATTTGCACTGTTGAACTGTAATAGTAAAATGGCGGAAGTGGACAGGATCTTGCTCAATTGGAGTAGAACAAACACTACCCTGATGGGCAGAATCCTGATCATTAAAAGTCGTGCCCTATCAAAACTGGTCCACTATTTTATCGCCTTACCATCACCGCCCAAAAAAAATCCTTAGAGAGATCAACAAGAAATTTTACCACTTCTTATGGAAGGGCAAACCACCAAAAATTAAAAGAACTACGCTGGAACTAGATGTAAAGAATGGGGGTCTGAGGATGGTCAACATTAATATTTTCGAACAATCATTAAAAACCAAATGGTTAAAAAAGGTTCTGCTAAGCGACGAAGTATGGTCACTCATTCCAAAACACTATAGTATTGATCAATGGGAAACTATGGAACCAACTTCTACAATGTTATGTTGCCGTCCATTAGTAATCCTTTCTGGAAATCAGTTTCAAAAGCTCTTAAACTCTTCCACCATAAGGTTGTGGAAAATAGTCCTGTTAAACTCTCAATCGATTCTCCTATGTGGTATAACCCAGCAATTTATATTGAATCTGTAAAACAATGGGACAACAGGGGTCTTAGACGTGCGGGAGATGTGTTGGACGAACAACTAAATATCAAAACAATAGCCAAATTGTCTGAGGATTTTAATATCAAATTCAACTTTCTAGACTATACAAGACTTACTAGAACACTTCCCCCTAGTCATTTAATACAAATTATTGAACATGACGAGGGTGATATAGTCCCTTGGTGTCAGGAACATATTCAATTAATTCTGGGTGACAATAAGTCAAATCAGCTGATCAAAAGGGCATTTCTTGACCAAACAAGCTTTCCTCAGGTTAAGGAGAAATGGGAATCATTACTGCTAATACCTAGGGAGGAGAAATTTTGGAATAGAATTTTTGTGCTGCCTAAATACAGTAACCAGGACATCTGGATGGAAATGTTTCAGTATAAAATTCTCCATCGCATTCTTGCTACAAAAAAAACTATTTATGTTCAATTAAGGATAGCCCTTTGTGCAGTTACTGTGGGATCGAAGAAGAATCTATTGAACACTTATTTTGTGAATGTGATATGGTTGGAGGTTACTGACTGGCTCAAGAACACACAATTTACACGTCTATTTATATATAGCGTACATAGGGTGTGGTTCCACTACGCTATATATAAAAACGCTGTACTTTTTTTTCTGTACTTTGGCGCTGTCAGCGGCGGCTACCGTCGCTGACATAAAGATACGCTACGAAGCGAAAACTTCCCAATTCGCTATATTTGGAACACGCGTCATATGTGTGTTCTACAGTATTTAAGAGATTCACAAATCATCTTGGGAGACCCTGACATAGACCCAGTCATAAACAGGATTATTTTAACAGTTAAAGCTGCAATTTTTAAAAACAAGGGAAAAAACCCTCCTACCCTCAGCCAGAAAACTGTTATGCTAAGATCACAATTCAGAATAGAGCAATTCAATGCCGAAAAATCAGGCAAACTTAGTTTCTTTAGATGGTTCTGGGCACCTACTTGGTGCGAAGTAAACAGATAAATAAGTAAGGACGCGATTGTGCAATGTTGTAAAAAACAAATCTTTATTCCAATAAACTTTGCCTAAACATGGATTATTGTAGATATGAGCTCCACAAAAATGATATGTATTGTATATTTATTCTCTTCTGTTATTCATATGAAATGTGTGTATATTGACGTCTACAGTATATGTATTGTGAAATTACTGTTGTTTTGAATAGAAATCAAGTGTACAGCATGTTGCTGAATGCACTAGAATTTTAAAAAAAGTCTTCAAAGTTGATTCATTTATACCATAAAGCAGGATCCACCTCCTTACTAAAAAGGGTATGCCTATTTAATAATTTATATCCATAAAAGTCAGTCTCTGATATTACTCCATATGCAATTGGATTAATATTCACCTGCTCGTTAAGCTAATCGACTTGCAGAATTCTAATGGTAGATAGTTTTACATTTTCACCCATTCACATTCAGAGTGTATACAAGGTCTGCAACTTTAAACATCAAGTACTATATGAATATGTGATATCAAATAGAATAGTATTTGACAAACATTCAATGAGGGATTTGTCTAAGCTAAAGAGTAAAACAACCCGTTGCTATACGTTTCTCAAAATATTCATTTGTCATCAAGATATCTCCATACGTGTCTGACCATGTGTACACTTCATATGTGAGTAGGTTAAAAGGGTTTGGTTTACAATGTATGAAGGCCCTGGTAGCTGCCTATTGACTCTTGTGATTCACCACCTATAGGAATATCGGTAGTTTCAGGATGGGGTTAGGGTTCAGTATTCACAAACTCACTATTGTATATAAATTGAGAAAATCTAATCGGAAAACAGTTTTACAGTTTAATCTATTTATGGAATTCCATAATTGCTTACTTTATGGCACTTCGGCCATATCAATAAGCCCCAGCTGTAATAATTAACATATAACATATATAGCGTATAACATATATAGTGTATAATATATTGGGCCAGATTACAGTCTAATGAATGAAAAGGTGAAAGGAATTTGTTGACTCACCATCAATAAGGATGCCTAGAGCTTCAGGTAGTTTGATTATAGCATGGGCGAGAGGCGCCTTGCTCCAATTATCATTAGGATTCTTGTTGGGACTGCAGCCAGCCTCGAGAAGAATCTTCACCGTCTCCAGCTTTTGATTATAAATAGCTAGACGTAAGAGACCTGGGTTGCATAACGCTCTCCTTAGGTGTACTTCCTTTCCTATATGCTGAATTATACCTCCTGAAATGATGTCATCACTTAAGTTTGCACTGGATAGTCAATTAATTGTATTTTATTGTATTGTACTGCATTCTTTATTAGCCATATTGATAAGATATTAAATGACAAATGCAAAAATTAGGTATAAGCTCTAACTGGAAAGACATACAATCACAAAGAAATAACTAAGAAATAAAGAAATATACAGAAAAATTTGGAAACCAGCAGGCTAGAGAAATGTCAGACTGACTTTCTAACTCATTACATGAATTAATTCTTGAGTGACGTTTATTTGTATGGAAGCATATCCCCTTCATACATAGCAACTTAACTATATTTTCCAATAAATTTTGACAGAATTTTTCCAAGAACTTTTTTTTTTATTGAAGGCCTTATTTTATCATACAGTGCCAACACATAATTCCAACCCCAAATATGTGAGCAGCAACCGCACTTCCAATCACCCTCGATCATCTGAGAATAGAAGTGCATGACCACACCCTGTGGCATTTCACTTCAAACATCTAGGGGCATGAACATATGTGGATGCTTTATCATCTGGCCTGTGCAGCAGTGAATGGTTGAGCAACCAGTCAACCACCAACCGGGCACAGCCAAACAACCTGTCAGCAGATGCAGGAATCAAATGCTGGAACTGTATCAGCTTTCATCACCTTGTCGTCTTCGGTTCTCCTCATTGTTTGTAGACAGTTGAGCACCATTCTCAAGCAGAAAAGATCTCAATTCAGTACCATCATCACCTGATTCAATGATCCTCTCCAGAGATTTCCTCAATTCAGAAGACATACTCAGACAGCAGCTGTAAAAAGACAAAGATTGTTACGGTTGAACTCACTCTGATAAAGACTCGCAGGCATATCTATATCAATTTATACTTGTAAAGGCCAAAAATTACCAGACCATTCTGAGGTACAATCCTCACTGGAATTGGTGGGAACATATTTGGATGAGTATTACCCAGTTCTTTACTCCAGAGACCAAAAATGGTCTGACCCTTTTCCAGGTGTCTATCTGACGTCCGGGTGGGGGGGGGGGGGGGGGGGGGGGGCAAACAGGTGCAGAGGGGGGCCGCACCTGCGTTATGTATTTCGCGGAAGAAGGGGTCTTTTTTTAAGACCTCCCCATGTCCGCGATTTTGTAAAAAAAGGGTACTTTTTTGTACCCAGATACGAAGTATTGGGGTCAAAATCCCCTTACAATCCACAAAATATACGTGGCTCTGACCCCGGCTCTGACGCCGAGCGACTCCTGAAGTGACTAGGCTTCCTAGTTTGCTGCCGCTAAACACGCAGAGGATTATAAAATCTAAAGTTAAAATACGTGTTCCCGTTCATCCAATGTCAGTGTTTTGTTAAAAGAAGGATTGTTTATTTAGCGGAAAAAGTCAGCGTTTTTGTTAAAGTAAGGGTGCTTTTTTGGCCGGAAATCGTTCTTTAGGGGTATTTTTTAATTTTGATAACGAACGTATGTGCCCCCCTGAATACCCAAGTGCCCCCCCCTCCCCCCCCCCCCCTCCTGGGAATCTGACAAAACGGTATATTCATATTTGAAAGGGAGATACTAATGTAAACTCGACCAATAAGTTGTCTACTTATATTTTGAGAATCAACGCCTTATTTCAACCATCTTATCTAAAGAAGTGTAGAAGTCTAGAGACAGAGACCTTCCTTAAACATCAAATGCGTTATGTTTCTGGGCCAAGAGCAGCAATTTGCCAATATCTGAACATTAATGAAAAAGACAAAGAAAAGTTACAAATACATTATGATTTTGTTGATTTACCGTTAACCCATATTCCCATCAGTAGCTCCAAATGAAATATTGCCTTTTACTCTGCTAATGTTTTTATGATCATAGCATTTTTGGGAATATATTTGAAGGAAAAATATATTTTCAAAGATATTACAAGTGCAGATGTCGATTGTAAAGGAGACCTCCAGACATGAAGTGGTTAAGAAATATTGCTATAATACTGGCAATAATAACTACAGCATGTTCACATCAGGATACGGTGATAAATCTTCGGATACTTTACAGAGTAATGTGACCATTATATATTTGGCCTAAATTTTGATAAATCACACAGTTAATTTCCTGTTTTAGTCATTTCTAAATAAATCAACTCATAGGACCTATGGCTATGGAACTAGCACAGATAGATGATATGCATAACATGATAACGGATACTCCTGGCCAATGAAGGCAAAACATGTCCTTTATTACTTAATATATTCCTAACAAAATATTGGACATAAAGAAAAATTACAATGCTTAAGCCCAGGTCTCACTGTCATGGTCTACACTCTGGGATGAGTTGAACCCCTTTCACACATACACGATCTTGAACACTACCGAACAATATTTTTGTAATATTTTGAGATCATGTTGGGTCGTGTTGGACCGTATGACCATCGAGTATGTGATCGTGTTCTGCCGTGTACAGCCCCATTCTCACATTCACGATCTTCTCCATGACCATGCCGATCTAGCACATACAACCAAAATCCATGTTTTGAGTACGATCTTATGCAATTGTTTTATGATCAGGACTGTTACTAGATCACCATTAAGATAGCCATAAGACTTACCGCGACTGCTTCACAGCGTGTTACTGACATGAATACATCCCATCAAAACCTATCCCGTCAGATACTACGACAGCTTCAAGATACCCATAGGCATTTGCCAACTACCATAGGCTTTAACGAGAATGCTAAATGACTGGCCTACGTGCAGGATAGCCCCCCCCCCCCCCCCCTAGTATAAAAAAGTGGGTGTGCCAACTCATTTTTGGAGGGAAACAAGATGGATCCTGATCCCTTCATGAAGTTAAAATCATTTGGATTTCATACGAGAAAGATCACAGCCCCAGCCCAATCTTCACAGAATATCCATGCTCAGTAAACAACCCTTTTATGTATGATGTATTTTGATTTTTGTAATTTGATGGTAGCCTTCATTTTGGTGAATAAATTATTAAGGGTGCTTTGGGTTGAAATTTAGCTCAGGCACCTTCCATAACTAGAATTCAAGTTTTAGCTTGTATCAGCATAATATATGTTTACAAGGGTATTCATGCTGCTTATCTTATAAGTATATAATCCTGATTTGGTGGTTAGAAAAGCACTTTCCTGAGGGTTTCCGGACACAAAAGCTTGTTTTTTTTCACGTGACAAAAGTGTCACAGAAAGTTCACACCTGTCCTGTTCACAATCGACATAAATATGAAAAATTCTATTTCATAAAGACATTAGATTTTTACTTTCTTGGATTAATTTCCAATACCTGATGCATGCATCTTTGAACTTATAAGCTGTCAATGTACAACTGGATGGATTCGCAAATCCTGCTAATATTTCCAAAAGATCGTCGGTCTTCAATTGCTCAGCTCTTGCCAAAATAGAGAACTGCAGGAATGTTGAAGTGAAAATATATATGATATGACAAACTAATGTATGAAAAAGCTGGTATTTTACATGAGACACTTTTATACTCTTGTAGAATGTACGTGGTTGGAAAGCATAATGAACGATATTAATGCAAATTCCTGATAATGTGTTTTGGAAGAAATTGTCCAGCATATTCTAAAAACATGTATCACCTCGGATTGAAAAGCATACCTGATAAGCAACATGACAGTTATACTCATATCAAATTCCATGTGTTCATTGAAATCCATAAAGATTTTATAAGCGAAATAGAAAAATCGCATTTTCTTTACATTTTTACCAATACAAAAGTTCCCAGACTTTGCATTACAAAATTAATGTAGAGTGGAGCAACTTATTCATATGTTGAATATTATTTTGTAAATAAATAGACGGATGAAGTTTGATAACTGGTGTGCAGTGCTTAAAAACATCACAAGGGAAATTACAAAATGTCAGTATTTGGTGATTTCTTGTCAAAACGTCCCAGAAACAAGCACTTATAGTGCATTCTCATGCTTCTTTGTACAATAAGCTGCTCAGCATCTATCATTGTATAAGTTTACCAAGTTTAAAGTTTCTATTCTGAACCAGGTGTGTTTTAGGTTTATA
>OZ012690.1:24841321-25094574 GCA_963942565.1 Maea johnstoni
TTCACTTTCATATAATAGGCCATGGGCCAAAATCTGTAAGTTGTCAAGTCGTCACAAATCTGGTGGGGCAACTTAGTTTTGATAAAATATGCAAGATTATGTATTATTATAACTATTTACATGTACTTCCTGCCTCCTAACTTGCCCATTTTTGTGTTTTAGCCCTCAAAAGAACACTTAGATAGGTCCTATTTCACAAGTTATGCAATAGGTGGCAGGATACTATGTTGGCAGTATTAGCCAATCAGGAGCCATGAAATCATATGATGTCAGCCCTGTGCCCTAGTTTGCAACTTATGCACCAGGTCACTATGTTGGCAGTATTAGCCAATAAGATGCCATGAAGATCACAACAAAGATGGCAGCCCCCATGTGTTGTTGTATACATGTTGTTATTGAAGAAGATGGCCCAATTTTACGGACTTCTGACAAATCTCTACAAAAAATTAAAGACTCAGCAGAGAAATGGAGGTATTTAGATGGTGTAGAGAGATAAATTGCAGAGAAATACTGTTCTTCAGCTGTGGAATATGCAGCTGGTTATAAATGTGCTGATGGTTATCACATGGCATGTTATAGAAAATTTACTGACATAACTAAAACAAATAAAGCAATCAAGCGCTGTGCTAAGTTGGTTCAACCCATCCCTCAAAGGTGTGCTGATGAAATTACCCCAAGGAAAAGCACTCGACAGGTAGAGAATCTACAACTTCTAGATATTTTATGATCTTAGTGTTATATGCTACAGGTATTTTCTAAAGGATTACCAATCATGAAGACACATCAGTGGAGGAACTATTAGCATAAATTGGTTGATGTGACATGCTACCTAGGACTTATTATGGATCATATCATATCTATACTGGTCCACCATAAAATGTAGATGTAGATGATGAACAGAGTGAAGGTGAAGTCTAAAACTTTGGAACCACACTAGTCTTTTCTAGCTGAGGTGTCAATGGATTCAGGTACAACAAGCATGTGGAGATTGATGCTTGTTTAATCTGAGATTCTAGGGGGGAGGGGTCATGTTTGGGTTAAAATTTCTGGGAGACTGCAGGGCTTCTGGTTTTTAAATTGCCATAGCCTCACCCAAGATCGTATAGCCCTATCTTAACTGAAATGTCAAATGGTGTCCTACAGCTGATCATATTCCTGTAATCCTCTTAACATGATCTTAAAATGTCACTTTTCTTGTAGCCAGTCGCGCCACCAAGTCAAATATTATTGTAGCCCTGCTCAATTTTCAGTAGCTTCTGGCTATGGGGCTAGTGGTTAGCTTGACACCTAAGATTCATTCTCATATGGATTAAAAATGCGGTTGATATGTCAATGCAGTATTGTAAATCTAGGAAAGTGAACAAAATGGGAATACATTACAAGGTATAGGATTCATTACAAAAGGCTTTCAAAACTACACATTCATCTATATTGGACACTCTTGATATTGGACACTCTTGATAGAGTCCAATATCTTGCTTCAATGATTGTAATGGATCTTAGTAGACACAAAGTCACACACACACGTCACATGCACACAGAAACACATATCTAGAGTGGACTAAGATGTGTAACTATTTACAGGTCATCACCTACAAAATAAATGCTATATTTATGGCTACAAATGCAAATGCTTATAGGCCTTATCAGGTTATTTTGGAATATGTCATTTTGGATAATTTAAACACCAAAGCCAGACAGTATGAAAACATTTCATGATGTTGCTAATTAATAGCAGGTCTAATCATCAACCATAAAGTACATTAGGGGCAATTTGTGGTAAGCATCTAATGTATACTCAGTACAAATCTTTCAGACAGACCCCTAAGACCTCAGTTTTGCATTCATTTTTTTGTATTATTACCCTAAAACCAGGAAGTATTGGTTAATTTCATACTGTGTACTTTTAGCAGTTTCTTTCAACATTGAATATTTGTGTGAGGTTTGCAGTTTCTACTTTGAAGTGTGAATTTTTTCGGGTCAGATCCCAAAAATATCTCATTTTCAGTCATTTTCAATTACCCTAAAATCAGGAACTATGGGTTTATTTCATAACTTTAATTAGTTATTTCATAACTAAAGCAGTTTTAATTAATTACCTTCAAAGAATATCTGTGTGAGGTTTGCACTTTCTACACTGAAGTATAGGTTTGTTCTCGGTCACATCCCTAACATCTCATTTTTTAATAATAATAAAATAATAATAATTGGAATTTATATAGCGCCTTTTCCATTCATAAAATGTTCAAAAGCGCTGCACATTGGCATAGTTTTAGTCATAGTCCACAACGCCTCAATGGGCGAGCCTGAAAAGGTGTGTTTTGAGACACTTCTTGAAGGCCTGACACGATGTAGAATCCTTCAGGTGTTGTGGTAGCGCATTCCATAATCTCGGTGCACTAATGGAGAAAGCGCGATCTCCAAATTTGAGTCTAGTCTGAGGCTCATCCAGAAGGCCCTTTGCTTCTGATCGTAGATGGCGTCTGGGTTTATAAGGCACGAGCAGCTCCTTGATGTACTTAGGTGCAAGTCCGTTTAGTGCCTTGTATACCAGCAGTAGGACCTTAAATTGGATGCGGAATTTGATTGGTAGCCAGTGAAGCTTGATGAGAACAGGTGTGATATGTTCATACTTCCTGGTTCTCGATACTATCCTTGCTGCACTGTTTTGTAGTCGCTGCAGCTTTGCAATCAAATCCTGTTGTATTCCAATTAGGAGAGCATTGCAGTAATCCAAGCGAGACATCACCAGTGACTGCATCACTGTTTTTGTGGCATCTTCTGTTAACACACGTCTCGCTTTTCCAATATTTCTCAGGTGAAAGCTAGATTTTTTGACAACACTCTTGACATGGGGTGCCATGATCAGTAGAGAGTCAAACATAGCTCCCAGATTCCGCACAGGCTCAGATGCAACAGACACATCAGTACCTGCTACAGAGAGTGACTTAATGTTCAGTTCAGCTAGGTGTTTCTTAGAGCCGAATAGAATTATTTCAGTCTTGTCATTGTTGAGTTTCAGCTTGTTCTGAGACATCCAGACACTAATGTCACACAAACATTTCTCAAGATTTAGGATTTCACATTTGACTATTGCGTTATCACTTGTCTTTTTGAATGATAAGCAGAGCTGGGTGTCATAAGCATAGCCATGATTGTTCAGACCGTAGGATCGGATTAGCTGTGCCAGAGGTATGATGTATATTAGGAACAATAGTGCACCCAACACAGATCCCTGTGGTACAGACCACAAGATTTCCTGATTTTCGGAGAAGTCATCATTGATTTTAATCCTCTGTTTCCTGCCTAGCAGGTACGATTTGAACCACTGTAGAGCAGATCCTTTAACTCCAAGAACTGACTCCATCCTAGATAGAAGGATGGAGTGATCGATTGTATCGAAAGCAGCGCTAAGATCGAGTAACACAAGGATCGCAGCCCCACCCTGATCGAGAGTGCGAAGGATGTCGTTCTGTACCCGCACAAGTGCAGTCTCAGTGCTATGACATGCTCTGTATGCCGACTGCATGGGTTCATGTAGCTGATTGATAGTCATGTAATTTGTAAGCCTTGCTGCAACTACCCTTTCCAATACTTTTGACAAGAATGATAAGTTGCTTACAGGACGATAGTTCTTGAGCACCTCCGGGTCGAGATCATCTTTCTTCAGTAACGGAGTGACTAATGCCTGTTTCATGGAGTCAGGCATGTTGGCACTCTGCAACGACAAATTCACTAAAATCGTAACCATTGGAATAAGCTCATCTACCGAGTCTTTCACCATCCAAGTGGGAGCGGGATCTAGAGAGCAGCTCTTAGTCGGTGATTTTGCAAAGATTTTGCGAATTTCGCTTTCAGTCACGGCCGAGAAAACATTCAGTGAACATGTTAATACCAGGGTAGGTAAATTTAACTGGTGTCTGGAGAGATCTGGCAGCTCGTCGCGTATCTTACATACTTTGTCAGTAAAGAACACAGCGAAACGGTTTGCCAATTCTTCTGTTGATGCATGCTCAGGGAGTTTCATCTCACTCCTTTGATGTAATATGTCTTTGACAATGTTACTGAGGTTTTTTGAATCAGTGGAGGACTCAGCTATCAGATTGTTGTAGTAGTCCTTCTTAGCTTGCAATAACATGTTGTTAAATTTGGTCCTCGCAGCTTTAAACAGGTCATAGTGGACAGTGAGGTTGGTGTCTCTCCACTTCCTTTCCCATTTCCTCTTTTCACATTTTGCACCATACAAATCATCTGAGAACCATGGTTGTTTTGGCCGAATTGTTATCATTTTCACTCTTGCTGGTGCATGCTTGTCAAGTACCGTTGTTAGTGCAGAATTGTAGTGATTAGTCAAATCCTCCACGGAGCAGCCTTCAGCATTACCAGGTTGTAGAGCGTCCTTTAAGTCCTCTCTAAAATTGGGCATGTTGACACTACGGAGTTTACGCACAGACTTCGGCACCTGGATCGGACGTGGTTTAGGGTGAGACACATCACACAGAATGAGGTTGTGGTCAGAGAGCTGGTCTCCAACCTTCCACTGACTTATAAGATTCTCATTGTCCCTGGTTATGACCACATCAAGGGTGTGTCCCGATTTATGGGTTCTGGCTGTGATATGCTGCTTGTAATTCAGGGTATCAAATAAGTCATTCAGTTTGAGTGCTTCAGTGTCATTCCTATCCTCAAGGTGGAAATTGAGGTCTCCCAGAAGCAGGAATTGGCCAGTGGAAGAGATCCGGTCATTTTTTGCTTCAATTACCCCAAAAATGCTGTCACTTAGGGGGTCTTTCACAGATTTTACCGATGATAGTCATTATCAATAACTCTCTAAGTGTACTTGTGTGAGGTTTTCAGCTTCTTCTCTTAGGCCTAGGATTTCTATTGTCAGATCCCAAAAATTTCACTTTGTGCCAAGTTTGGAGATTCCACTTTCTTCTCTAGATTTTTTATCATCTTATTCCCAGAAAATCACATTTTATGACATTTTTGCCTAAATTACCTCAAAAATGCAGTCACTTAGGGGGTGTTTCACAAACTTTACTGATTGTAATCACTATCAATAACTCTCTAAGTGTGCATGTGTGAGGTTTTCAGCTTCTACTCCTAGGCCTAGGATTTCTATTGTCAGATCCCAAAAATCTCACTTTATTACTCTTTTTTGCTGAATTCATCCCAAAAACACACCCTATGTGTCAATTTCATAATATTTATTGTATCAGTTATATTCAGCAACCCATGAAGTGTATTTTTGCCACGTTTGGAGATTCCACTTTCTTCCCTATATTTTTTATCATCATATTCCCAAAAAATCATGTTTTATGACATTTTTTGCCTTAAATGCCCCCAAAATAGTGTTTAATGGTAATAGTTATCTTTTTATTTAAGAATTACAAAAATCTCAGGTTTTCTTTCATTTTCGGAGGTTTTTGCCATCAAAACCATCTTACCGGGCAAATGGCCATGACATTCCAAATTTACACAATTCATTATGACATTTACTATCTAACACAGTTTTCTAAATAAAAAAATCAGTGATTTATTATCACAGTTGGGTGTTGTGGGTATTAACAGAATTTCACTTATTACAAAAAATGTGTGTTTTTAGTCGTTTTGGGCACAAAACCACCCAAAACGGCCTTCGTGTAAAATATCTAGCAGTGATTCATATTTGTAAGTTTACAGCACATGCTTAAGTATGATTCTACAAGTTTTCAGGTTTCTACCTTAAGAAATGTAGATTGTATGAGTAAATCACCAAAATCACCTGTTTTTCACCCGTTTTGGCCTTAATTGACCAATAAATAATTAATGGGCAACTCTTTTTGCAGGAACTTTTGTTTTTGTGACCCCCAGGCTATACCAACTATAAATCAAGTGTATTTAGGTTGCCCCACCAGATTTGCGACGAAATTAAAAACTAAGCACATTTTCTGGCCCATGGCATTCCCGCTCTATGAATACCCTTGACATGAAGTGTGGGCTACTACTAGCGACATCTACGCTGAGATGTCGCCACTAGTACCAGTGATGTTGGGTTGTAGACTCTAAATCCCTGCCGGTGTCAGGTGTGACGTCATGGAAACCAGAAACTTGTAATCTTGGAATGCCCTACCTATGGTTAGGGCAGGGAGCTTCTATCTATTGAAGTCCCTGGTTAGGGTTAGGAATCAGGTCCAGGTTTAGGGTTGGAGTTACCTAACCCTAAACCTGGACCTGATTCCTTGCCCACGGGAAGTCCAAGATCATACGTTTCAATGACGTCATTCCTGAAATATGTGGAAATTTGGCCAGTGCCCTGGCCCTGGTGCCCTGGCCAGTGATGTTGATGCACACCACAAACTCCCGCCAACTGACGTCACTTTGCGGGTAAACTTTCGTGTACTTCTCATTTGGCGCGGGTTTTTGACATCGCAGCAGCAGTTAGAACATTCTCCCTAAGTTTTCTTTTGAAAATACTAGAAAGCAAAGATGTACGTCTTAAAAAGAGGTATGTATGGTGAAAGGTTATAGCAAAGCATTACTTGAACTAGAAGGTGTTTCGATTTTTGTATTTAGAAACATTTCCAGTGAAGTTATGTGAACGAACATTTCCATTGAAACATTTGAATTTTGCTTTGTAGATGGACGTCAGGAAAAGGTGCTTTTTGACAAGATCACTTCCAGGCTTCAGAAGCTTATGTATTGCCTTAACTCAGAGTTTGTGGATCCGGTAAGTAGTGCAATTGACTGATTCTGTATTTTTGTGAGTTATTAACCAGTACATATAGCTTCACATAAGTTTGTATAACCGAAATAATTTGGCGGGGAATTATCCGAACAAAGCATTTTGCAACTGTCAAGAACTTCTGACTAAGTTAAAGACATCAGTTATAAGTGCCAGTCACTATTTTATGTGTATTTGACCATCAATGTTTTAAATGTTTGTTTATCTCTTTTTGGAAAGTTTGACTTTGGACGAGATTGCGATTTGACAATTTGTATTTATAAGTTATAACTGTCAAGTGAGTGACGTGACGTTTCAACTGTCAAACACATATCAGCCTAGTATCAGGTTATTTTGACTACTAGCTTTCCCTTTATTTTGATATGATTTAACTAATATGAAACATTTCTTACCAGTTTCCAGAAAATAATTTTAAAATATATTTGGGCGAGTTTGACATTTTGTTTTTATAAGTTATAACTGTCAACTGTCAAAACAGCAATCATATTATTTTGACTACTAGCTTTCCCTTTATTTGCATATGATATAACTGACTATAAATGTGAAGCATTTCCTACCAGTTTTGATAAAATAATTTTAAAAAATAATTTAAATTTTTTTTAAATAATTTATTTGGAATCTCATTTGATTCCCTTCAACCGTCACCATGTCCATGTTACAGAATACTATAATTTAAAAAGTAATTTAGATCATTTAATGTAGGGATTATACAGGGTTAAGAAAATGTGTTGGGATCTGTAACTGCATTTGTCCCGCTGGATTGACTCCCCAGGGAGGACCTACAGAGAAGTCTATTTTCCCAGGCTTTTGCCTCCCCATATGTATCCCTTATCCTCTTACACTTTTAGTCGGGAATAGTCGGGGCCAACTGTAATACTCATTTTACATATTGATGCGATTGGGTATTAGAGTCGGGGGACCTCCCTATAGACTGCTGTGTTAGAAATCGTCCTTCCCAAATTTCTCCGTCGGTGCCAAATTTACTTCATACCTGACTGTACTACATGTAGGTTGACTAATGTAAACTAGCAACGCATGCGGCAGGGACTTACCCAGGCAACCACCAGGGAGTCATAACGACTCCCAAACACAAGATTTTTGGGAAAATGACACCCAGTTGTATTTTGCTAGATTTTCTGTATTTGTTTGAGTCCAAGGAAATATTTCAAAAGTTTCACTCCTAGAAGACAATAGGTACATTAAATGGCATAGAGAAGCACATTTTGTTTTGCTAAGTCAGTATATAAGGTTGCTATGATCATTCTTGTAAATTGGGTAACTAACTTTGACACCCTAAATTTCAAAAATCCTCAATTTTGACCCCCTGTTTCCAAATCCTGGGTAACATCCTGCGCATGCCGCTAACTTTTTTTGATGAAGTCACTTCTAAAGGAACGGTAGTCCAAAGATTTCTTGAGAAGTTTTGTTGATCAAATGTTGGCCACCATCTTGCCAAGATTACGAGAGGTCAGCTCGAGCTTTCATCAAAGCCTGCAAAAAGTGGAAATTGGGCAAGCAGAACAAGACCCTAACTTGCCCCGTTCAGCAAGTGAGTCCTCGCAATGAAACTCACAATTATTAAACAGAGTGGCAGGGCAAGTGGAAGTGTCGACTGGGCAAGTAAACTTAAGGGGCAGCTTGGCTCACTTGGCAAGTAATGTTTTGGAACCTATGTTGCACCCTGAGAAGCAATTCTTATGACATGTTTTTGTTTATCTAGACTGTCATTTTTTCATTGTATACCATTTTGCACAAGTAGAAGTAGCTAAATCTTGTGTTTTTGTCATACTCTAGGCTGCCATCACCCTGAAGGTCATCAATGGTCTGTACCCGGGAGTCACCACCGTGGAGCTTGACAACCTCGCTGCCGAAACCGCTGCCACCATGACCGTCCAGCACCCTGACTATGCTCTCCTAGCCGCCAGAATCGCTGTCTCAAATCTGCACAAGGAAACCAAGAAAGTCTTCAGTGGTACGCTGCTGTTTCTTCATGTGAATTGTAGTGTTAGGATAATTATCATTAAGCTTGAATAATTGCTTCAATTTGCTTGGCCCTGGGAATATTGATATTCTGCCCAAATGCAGATTGCTATTATCTCACAGACCTCTTGATATAAACTATTATTGTCTCTTGAAAGAATTGAGGGACTGTGCCATTTTCAGATTGATAGATAAATGATACCGTGCTGGGTGGAAGAGTTCTTAACCCTTTGTGTGTTTCAATGCTGAGACTACTTTTTGTCTAGGGCACAATAACTCAAAAAAACTTTGAAAATCATCTAAACCCTATCTTCTTGGTATTCATGGGATGGCTGTCATCGAGTACTCTCAGATGAGAACCCATTTGCCAGGGTTTCAGTCATTTGTCAGTTTTTTCACATTTTGTATTCATCAAATTAGCCACCAGCAGCATAAGGGTTAAATGAAGAGAGCCTCACCACTCGATCCTTTCAAGTATAGGTTCTAGTGCCCCTTTTAATTAAAATTGTCTTTGTGTTTGTAGATGTCATGGAGGATCTGTACAATTGGACCAACCCTAAAACCAACAAGCATTCGCCCATGATCTCCAAGCAGACCTTGGACATCATCAAAGAGAATGCTGAGCGTCTCAACTCGGCCATCATCTATGATAGAGATTTCAGCTACCAGTACTTTGGATTCAAGGTAATAATGGAATCTGGTCTGAACAAACCCTCGAATGCAGTATTTATCAAGCTATGATTAGTATTTTTTTCAATATTTTTTATTAAATGTCACAGCTAGATATTTGATTATTTTGAAAGTGACTTAGAAATTAAAAATGAGATTGTTTCAGTAGGAGATTTTTTAGTTTTTGATAAAGCCCTAAACAGAATTTTTCCTGTAACTGTCTGGGTATTTTTGAATAAAAACTTGTTAGGGTCCGGGTTTTCAGGAAACTAGCAACTTTTTTTTTTTGGGGGGGGGGGATGGTCCTAGAGCATTTTTCCTTAGAATATATTTTATAATATGCTTCAGAAACCTGTGCTTAGCAGATATTTGTATAGTATGATTATTTATTTCATTTGTTTGACAATGATCATTTCTTTTCTTTCAGACTCTGGAGAGGTCTTATTTGCTGAAAATCAACGGCAAAGTGGCTGAGCGTCCGCAGCACATGTTGATGAGGGTGGCTATCGGCATCCATGAGCGGGATATTGAAGGTGCCATTGAGGTAAGTAATGAAGTATTAACCCATATGCTGCTGGTGACTAATTTGGCCAGACCAAAATGATGGAAGGGTTAACAGGACTAGAGTTACAGTTCTAATGAAGTAAGGGATTGGGTATTTTGTTTATCATCATTTTTTTTGCCATATCGCAGGTAATACTTAACTAGCCATTTTAAAGTGATTGAGGAAACTGGAGTAGACAACTTGAACCTCTGCCTCACCTCAAGTCATTGGCAAATTTTTCACATGCCCCTGTCTTAATTAATTATATATATCAGGGAAGTTCAATGAAGCAAAATTATGTTTTCGGAAGAATTTTACAAGAGGTAACTCTTACTAATGTCTGACACAAACATTTCATGGGCCACCAGAACTTCTTTGTTTACCTTGCCCTGAGGTAGAAACACTTCTAGGCCTATCTAAAGACACCACAGATTTCCATGTAGAGTGCCTTCTGGGCACTTCCATATTTTATATTATAAATGTTGTTTTTGTCATTTTCCAGACCTACAATCTGTTATCAGAGAAGTGGTTCACACACGCTTCACCAACTCTCTTCAACGCCGGAACAAACCGACCTCAACTCTCCAGGTAAATATCATCAGAGATACACAAGTTTATTATAACTTTAGAAGGAAAACTTAAATTATTTAACCCAATTAAATTCCAACTATATCCAGACATCTTTCATAAATAGGTTCCTTTTGAAAGAAAATTTGTATCGTAAACAAGAAAAAAAAATCAATTAATTTGTCAATTTATACTAGATGTAAGATAAATTTCCAAAATATTTAACAATAGCGTATGATAGTAGAATTTTCAATAGGAGATCCAAGTATGACCCGGTTGAGAAACATTTGCTGATCTCTTTATGTACTATGGGTTGAGAATGTTGGCTTTGATTTCCAGCTGTTTCTTGCTGACAATGGAAGATGACAGTATTGAGGGTATCTACAACACCCTCAAGCAGTGCGCCCTTATCTCCAAGAGCGCTGGTGGGATCGGTCTCAACGTCCACAACATCCGCGCGCAGGGTAGCTACATTGCGGGGACCAACGGAACCTCCAACGGTCTGCTGCCTATGTTGAGAGTGTATAACAACACTGCTCGTTATGTAGATCAAGGTGGTAACAAGGTGAGATAATTAGTTTGATAGCTGTAAATTCTTTTGATTAATATCATAACTAAAACTTCATATTAACAATTACAAATTTTTGGCAATTGTAGTTTGACAAGTACATTTATTTTGGTCATCTCATGTTATCCCATTTCTTTGGGTAATCTCATGTAAGATTCCATATTTTCCATCAATTTTTTTTCTCACTGTCTATTGGTCATCCTTGGTTAATTGTCAGATTAGTCTTTGTTTCGCACTTAACGTTATACGCGATGTACATTCAGGAATTTTTATATAAATGGGGAAAAGAACCCGTCCTTAATGAGAATTATTGGGGATTCATCTCATCTACGCTTCATTGAAGCTAATTAAACCTATTACTGTTTGACATAATTAAAATGAATATAAGAAAAGTCTAAATGTAGAAACAGAAATATTTTGCTATGAAACATCCCCCTTTCCAAGTGCGAAAACTTCAGTTTCTTATTCTGATTTACTTTACTCCATAGCGCCCTGGTGCCTTTGCCATCTACCTTGAGCCGTGGCATGCGGACGTGTTTGATTTCCTGGACTGCAGGAAGAACACCGGAAAAGACGAACAGCGAGCTCGCGATCTCTTCTACGCTCTCTGGATCCCCGATCTCTTCATGAAGCGTGTGGAGTCCAATGGAGACTGGACGCTCATGTGTCCTCATGAGTGCCCTGGCCTTCACGAGGTCTGGGGAGAGGAGTTCGAAAAGCTCTATGAAAAGTAAGTTCTTAACCCTTCCAATGCTGAGGCTGCTTTCATCCAAAGGACGCAAAGATTTTTAAAAACCATCTGAACACTATCATGTTGGTATTCATTGGATATCTCTCGCTGAGTACTCTCTGAGGAGTACCCATGTGCTAGGGTTTTCAACCATTTTTCAGGTTTTTTGCACCCTTTTTGGTTAAAAGGCAAATCGATTGGATTATTGTGAATTTGTGTTTATTATATCGTCTTTAATAGGAATGAATTGGAAAAGCTCTATGAAATATAAGTTCTTCATAGGCATATTGGTGGGATTATTGTAAATTTGTGTTTTCATATTGTCTTGAGAATGAATTGGAAAAGCTCTATGAAATGCAAGTACCTGTAGGAACATGTTTATGATCATTGTGAACTTTTCACATGACAAAAAATGTAAATTCTCATAACCTTGTCCGGTTTTACAAATTCTGATTTTTGTGCATTTCAGGTATGAGAAAGAGGGCAAAGGAAGAAAAACCATCAAGGCCCAGCAGCTGTGGTACGCCGTTATTGAGGCGCAGACAGAGACAGGCAACCCCTACATGCTCTACAAGGACGCCTGTAACAGGAAGAGCAACCAGCAAAACCTCGGAACAATCAAGTGCAGTAACCTGTGTACAGAGATAGTAGAATATAGTAGCAAAGATGAGGTGAGCACTCGGTCAAGAACCTAGCATTTTGTGTTTGAATTTATAAATTTAAGACAATATAAATGATAATCTTGATTTCAATTTCACATACAGGAGTGATTGACCTACAAATACCTTTTCAGTCAGTAATCTGAAACATTCTTTTTGGTGTAATTAAAAAGCCAGCCTAAAAATACATACTATGTGAACCAGTTGACAGATAGAAATCTTGCACGAGGTGCATGCTTTCTTGCTAACTTGGGATTTGAATGGAGTATGGACTTGCAATCAATTGATATTGTAACTCCTTAAGCCTGAGAACAGTAATGAGTAAATCTGGTTCCCATCCTGATGAGTGTTAAGATCTATTGTGTTTTGAATTGGGTGTTTTACTAATCATGACTGGGCTTAAGTCCACCCTCAAACAGGAATGGATGTCATTTTAATAGGATTGAGTCAGGTTTTCTCATTTTACTATACCTATGCAATGCCTTGAAACATTTTTTGCTTCAGGGTTTTGCTGAGAAATTTTATCCTACCCACTATATGATCAATTTGGAACAAAATTCAATTATTCTAGATTCTTCATCTCCAAAAACCATTGGTTTGGGTCTTGCAAGAGGTTTGTTATACATGCTTTTCTTATCACTCCTTCAGTGATTGTGGGGTGACAAAGTGCTACAGGGAGCATATATGTTGAAGACTGGCTAAACTTGTTTTTTCTCCATCCAGGTGGCTGTGTGTAACTTGGCTTCCATTGCCCTAAATAGATATGTAAAGG
Source organism: Maea johnstoni (assembly GCA_963942565.1). Classification (NCBI taxonomy): domain Eukaryota; kingdom Metazoa; phylum Annelida; class Polychaeta; order Spionida; family Magelonidae; genus Maea; species Maea johnstoni. The sequence goes on from OZ012690.1 coordinate 24,854,538, forward strand.
ATAAAGTGTTCGACTTCAAACAGTTGGTAAAGGTCACAAAGGTCATCGTCAGAAATCTGAACAAGATCATAAACATCAACTTTTACCCCGTCCCAGAGGTAGGTAGAAACTTCAGCCTTAATATATATCCTCTTGCTACTTATTCATGTTGAATGAAATTGTTGTCAGGAGGTACAAAAAGAAACATCTTTGCTAGCATGTAATTGACAATTTTACTATCTGAGCTTACTCAACACTACAACATGGTGGAGTATATAGTTAGCTTTCATCATTGTTTATTACACATGGCATTTAACAATTTATTCATCATACATTAACTATTATACACAGTAATTCATTTGGCATTCTGAAATAAGATATTGGATGTGCCCAACGGAATGGAAGATGCTCAATGGCATGTGTAACAGCACTGCCAATTCCTTCTTTTACCTAAATTCTACCCTTTCAGGTGTTTACTGTCTCTTAGCTTAATCTATTTAGTACAAATCTCAATCAAATATTTCTCAAAATATATCTTTCATATGAAGAATGTCTCCATGTGTATCTTCTCATGGGTGTTAATAGGTTACAACTGAGTATTCCATTCTGCGTATCTTTCAGGCTGAGGCATCCAACAAACGCCACCGTCCAATTGGTATCGGAGTCCAGGGCTTGGCCGATGCCTTTATTCTCATGCGCTTCCCCTTCGATAGCCCAGAAGCCAAACAATTAAACAAGGACATCTTCGAGACAATCTACTTCGCTGCCTTGACGGCCAGTTGCGAGCTCGCCCAGGAAGAGGGCGCTTACGAGACCTACGCAGGATGCCCAGTCAGCAAAAATATCTTCCAGCATGACATGTGGGGCGTGGCAGATACTGACAGACACGACTGGGCCGGTCTGAGGGAAAATATTAAAAAGTAAGATTCGCTTTTGGGAATGATTCTTATACTGGCTTCAACAGTTATATGAAGAAATAGTTATTCAATTTGATTTTGTATTAACTTTGAATTATTACTGTTATATATATACACACATATATATTTATATACATATATATATTTATATACATATATATATGTATATATATATATATATATGTGTGTGTGTACATGCATATTTACAAGATGTTATTTTTCAATTCAAATGTAGAATTTAAGGTAGCATGCAATAATCGATATTAATCATGGCTGCATTAGTATAAGCAGATATAGATATATATATATCTTAGAAATGTTATTTATGGCTGGAGTTTGTTTTTACTTGCAGACACGGTGTACGTAACAGTCTACTTCTGGCTCCCATGCCCACAGCATCAACCGCACAGATTCTAGGAAACAACGAAGCCATTGAGCCGTACACAAGCAACATCTACACAAGGAGAGTACTCTCCGGAGAGTTCCAGATTGTCAACTATCACTTACTCAAAGATTTGACAGAGAGAGGTGAGCTTGACATTTTGAATCTAATATCTATGTGTATGTTGATTGAATTGCATATATTTTGATACAGTTGGAACTTGTCCACGTATGTGCCTTCATATGTTAAGCACTTAAGACCTACCAAAGCATTTAACTTTTTAAGCACTAGTTTTGTTGAAGTTTATTTCCTTAATTGAATTCCATGAAAATTATTTTGGTATGCAACGTCTTTCAATTTGTTTTACTTATAACTATTTTTCAGTATTTTTACTAATTTACAGATTTTTTTTTGCCAGCTGATTTTGCTCGTTTCTAGTACTTTGTATTTAGATTTCAAATTTATAATAAGGATCTTTACAATGCCAAGACAAAACATTTCTTATATTTGTTGCTGCTTTAGTGTATATATAAAGCCAATTTAGTAAATTTTGATATTACTCAGATAAAAAGATATGTTTTCTGATGTATACAATACTAGATAAGTCCAGTAGTGATGATTGCTTGCTTTCCATTCAAGGTTTGTGGAGTGATGACATGAAGAATCAGATCATTGCCAACAACGGCTCTATACAGAATGTAGATCTCATCCCTGATGATCTGAAGGCCCTCTATAAGACAGTGTGGGAACTATCCCAGAAGGTGATCATTCAGATGGCTGCCGATCGGGGAGCCTACATCGACCAGAGTCAGTCCCTCAACATACATGTTGCTGACCCCAACTACGGAAAACTCACAAGCATGCATTTCTTCGCGTGGAAGTCGGTAAGTTTTTGAGGGGCCTTATCATTCAACCGGTACCTGATGATTACTCAACCATGTCTGGTAGATTGTATGGTAATTAAATAGCATATGTGGACACTGTTAACAATGAAACGCACAGTATTGGTATCGGTACCAACAAAATGATAGTATTTTAATGGTATAACCAGCCAACTGATTAGGGTTGTGAAGAATTAAGAAGTTTTTCTCATCCAATGTCATGGTTGTGGAGAAGATAGTTGTGAAAAAGACTTTGTAGAACTAATTATTCCATTTAGTGATTGGTTTTATCATCCTATCATCATTACATTCATTATATATTATCACTGCTCAATGTTAAGTTTTTTTTTTCCAGGGAGCTCAATTGCATTCTCAATTGCTATTTTAAGTTGTAATGTATAGAGACCGGTACATTTTTGGGCTACCTTCAGAAATTTGAGAGAGCTGTGGAAGATTTCAAGGGAGTCCTGGCCTCCCAGCTCCTGCTAATAATGAGTCCTGTCATCATTATTGTAAGTGTTTTCATGTATGACTAACTTTGCATTGTTTTCTCTTGCAGGGTCTGAAGACTGGCATGTACTACCTGCGTACCAAGGCAGCGGCCCAGGCCATTCAGTTCACAGTGGACAAGAGCAAACTGCAGGAATCCTCAAAGACCAAGAACGAGGCCGCCATGGTCTGTTCTCTCGCCAACAAGGATGAGTGCCTTATGTGCTCTGGTTAGAATTCTCAACCCAACAAAATCTTCCAAGACTGTCACCAAGAATGAGGCTGCCATGGTCTGTTCTTTCGCCAACAAGGATGAGTGCCTCATGGGCTCTGGTTAGAATTCTCAATCCTCAAAGACTCACCAAGAACGAGGCCGCCATGGTCTGTTCTCTCGCCAATAAAGATGAGTATCTTATGTGCTCAGGTTAGAATAGAATTCTCAACCAGTCAAAATCCTCTGATTCAATTGCCTTATCTGCTCTGGTTAGAATTCTCAACCGGTCGAAATCTTCCAAGACTGTCATCAAGAAAGAGGCTGCCATGGTCTGTTCTCTCGCCAATAAGGATGAGTGCCTCATGTGCTCTGGTTAGAATTCTCAACCAGTCAAAATCCTCTGAGACGATTGCCTTATCTGCTCTGGTTAGAATTCTCAACCCGCCATGCTCAATGTAATATATCATTCTTATACACTAGTGTTTCAACAATCAAATTTGTAATTGTTTGGAGTAACATTTGTAAAAAAAAATCATTGATTTAGCTGTCAATAAGATTCTGCTTAAGTATTTATTTGAAATGTTCTCCAAGCCCGAGATTTCAAACAAAATGATGAACTACTGATGCAATTCAACTCCACTTGCTGAAATAATTAAGAAATGCATAGTTTCCAATTGAGAGTTTCAGTGAGGGAGTTTTCCCAACTAGTGTTAAAACATCAGAAAATATTGGATGTTAATTCTTTATTCAATATTTTGTGATAGACAAACAGGCCAATATTTCCAACCAATCTTTATGGTAACCATTCTTTGGGATAATTCAAGTGTTTAATGGTGATGATGATTATCATTTTGAAGTTCTATAAGATCTGTGTAAATAGTCCTAACATGAGTGTCATCTCATTAATGGCAGAACTGCTTTGAATAATTCCACTAGATGTGTCACTGCATTCTAATATTGTAAATAGGTGTGGTTGTAAAGTACTTTTTGTTAGTCTGTAGTGGCATACTGTATTAATCTTTTGAGAGGTGATTTCCAATTATGTATTACCCTTCTCTTTTACCCGAGGGTGAATCTCTTCAAAATTACTGTGAAAAGTTTTAAATAATGGTTACAATTTCCTGAAGTAGTTTCTAGTATTCTTCAAAAAAAGGAACATTATTAGGTACCAAATTAATTAGATTTTTTTTCTGAACATGTATAGCTTATTCAGGCTTTACTGTATCGAAGATTGCATTTATACTATGGCAATAGTATCTTTCATTCATACTGTATCCTACCTAGGCTCCAGATCATGTGAGAACCACTAGAAATTCTGCTGTTGTCTAGTTGGGAAATGGATGAGATTTCTCTCAATTTTGATATTTACTATTGTGTGAAATTAATATATGTACATTACACTGTACAATAAAATGATATATCAAACAATGTTTTTTTCTGGATGTTATTTTTTGCAATCAGATCTTTATAGCTTGTGACTGTGACATATGAGCGTGTACTGATGAGTGTGAGCTAAGTTCGCTGGTTCCCAAATAAGTGTACTAGTCCTTAACCCTTATGCTGCCGGTTGCTAATTTGGCCATAACAAAATAAGGCAGAAAACCTGGAAAATCACCAAAACCCTGGCAAATGGGTACTCATCTGAGAGTACTCGGCAAGAGCTTTCCAATGAGTACCAACATGACATGGTTTAGATGTTTTTCAAAGATTTTTGCGTTTTTGTGCTTAGGGCAAATGTAGCCTCAGCATTGGAAAGGTTAAGAGGAGTGTTAGTTATGTAATCTCTATTGTACAGTATTTACCTGAAAAGTGTAAAACTACTTTATCACATAGTGCAACTTAAAATTAATTGGAAGGACCTACTTTCAACAAGTTTCCAAAACAGACTTTCTAGAAACACCAAATTTATAAGTATTTCATTGACTTAACTGCAGACTCCTAAGATAGTGTGAATAGGCCAATGCTAGTTCCTCTTGAAATTGTCTAGATATACTTACAATAATTTTGAAATTCAATAATAATTATAAAAAATATTTAAAGGAGAACCATTAGTGTTCTGAGGAACATTTCTTCAAATATTTACAAATCCTGCTTTAACTTGGTTATGGCTGCTGCAAGCATGAATTGCTTAGCGAATATACACCTTACTTTATGGAACTTTGATTTTTAACCAAACTTCATTTATGTAAAGAATGTGCAAGGACTAAGGCTTCAATTGGAGTTCACACAATTTTGGTAGTTGCCTCCGCTGTTTGTGCAAGGAGTATGTGGCATTAAGTTCTTGACTTCATGAGGTCCTAGATTAGCATGCTCATAGTCACTCTTTGATAGGCACTCTTCTCAGACTTCAATTAGTATTCTGTTAAATATTGATAAATATACCTTCAATATTGCCCATTGAATTAGATCCAAATAGCAAGCAGTATAGAATTAAATGTAGTACAGGATTGTCTATCATTGTCTCATACCTTGTTGAAAGATGAGTGGGGATTTGTGGACAAGGAAAACTGACAACTATTGATGACAAAATAGTGGGACATATAGTTAGTTTTCAGCATTGTTTATTACACATAGCATTTAACAATTTATCATACATTATTCACAGTATTTAATTTGGCATTCTGAAATAAGATATTGGATGTGCCCAACTGAATGAAAGAGGCCCATTAGCATGTGTAACATCACTGCCAATTCCTTCTTTTACCTAAATTCTACCCTTTCAGGTGTTTCTCTTCTCATCTATAAACAATTCATAGATGTGTGTAAGAAACAAATATATTTCGTCACACAGACTTGGCTGTATGAATCATTTATGCTAGTTCTGCATCATAATTATGGATGGCACAAAATGATGATAAAATTACCCAAAAAACTATCTTGGTGACCTGTTCCACTCGACCATTTCAGGTAGAAAGCTGACAAAATACATGGAGCTCCAATTAAACATGTTATTTCCCCTCAAATCCGCAATAAAATATCAGGAATTGCCTTGTAGCAAGTACCAGTATTGAACTTCCATAAGTTTACAGTATAGTCCAACTTCTCTATATCACAACTAAATCCGAAGTAGACAGGGACTCCTACAAGAAGCTAATGAGAAAAATTTTATATTATCTTTAATTCTTTTTTAAGCACATCCCTTTTTGTGCGTGACACCCTCCACAGGAGTTTCCCATTAACATGATGCACCTCATGAGATAAAATCCATTCGTCAATAATATTAATACCGCCAATAGACCTGCACTCAGCTGCAATCTGCTGTGCAGATGATGCAAGTATAAAGTGCACAATGATTTGAAGGGGTGCACAGTGCTTGGAAGGCAGATAAAGGTCATGCAGCTATTCCATGGCTCAAATTTTACCATCTGAGAATTACAGAGTTCCAAATCAAATATGTATACTTTGTAACTGGTATTTTTACAGCCATTTAACATTTGTTATATTTGCGCTCCCTATGAAGATAGCGCCAAAATAAGACCATTCAAATAAATATCTATTGAGTAATAAATATATATTTTGAGTGCTTGAATGCACATATTTAGAGTAGCACAAATACCCTCCAGAAGTGCTGTAAAGCGAAATTTTTAGCACTCCAAATTAAAATCGTATATAGTATTTATGTGAGTTTAGACCACTGTAATCCCCAGATTATGTAATGCTCTTGCAGTGCTACTTATGGCAGAAAACTCAACTCAATTGTCCTAACCCTATCCCCTGTCTCTCCCTACCCCCATCTTTCCCTATCTCCTCTTTCTGCCATGTAACATCATATATAAGGTAATAAAAGCACTTCTTGAGGATTGCAGTGAAGCATTTTGTACTGCATTCACTAAAAATGGCGATATTTTAAAACCATGCTTCATAATTCTTACTGTCTGGTACCCACAAGCCATATAGGTGAAATGCAAGGTGAGTAAATTCCACATAAAAAACTATCATGTTCAAGGTTTAGGAATAAGTTTTCCTCTCAGAAGTGAGCAAGAAAAAATAGTATTGACATTATTTTCTTGAAAACGTAGCTTGAATTGGGCACATTCATCATCACAATAAAGTAATGAGTATCAGCTCTTAATTACAATAATGGCTTTGATATTTGACACAACACTGTGTAATTAGATAGAAAATCGATGGAAAGAAATATGTTAAATGATTTTTTAAAAGCTTTATATAGCCTGTGCCTATTGGCCAAAACCTGTTCTTCAACCATTCATGCTTGAAGTTCCTGAAATTTATAGGTGATATAAAACTTAACGCATGGTGATAAAACATGAATTCATTAAATATTTGAAAAGGTGTTATTCTACTTATCATTGCTACCTGAAGCGTCTCTAAATTAATAACTCTATTAGTAAGATACTGCAATAGTAGTATGTCCAGTGCCTCTGGAATGGATGGGTTAACCCATTCATGCCGGTAGAGCCCCAAAACGTCCTGACTATCTAGGTCAATGTAGAATTTTTCAGATATTATTTAGAGGAATGCTGATCAAAACATTATCAACAATTCTTTGTCAAATATTCTGTGAATTTATGCTGAATTCCTAGGTCATTTCCTTAAGTGTTATAGATTCAGATGGCATCTGTCAAGATCTCGAGGCATGATTGGGGTTACAAAGAGTCATGGAAGCAAGATATATCAAACCTTGCTAGATATTCTTAACTTTTCCAATACTGAGGCTTCTTTAGTCCAAAGCACAAGAACACAATTTTTTTTGAAAAACATCTAAACCCTGTCATGTTGGTATTCATTGGATATCTCTCGCTGAGTTCTCTCAGATGAGTACCAATTTGCCACGGTTTCAGTCATTTTTCAGGTTTTTTGCCTCATTTTGTATTGGTCACATTAGCCTCAGTATTGTAAGGGTTAAGAGCTTTAATGTAAGTTGTTTGTCTTAATTGCTTCATTGTTCAGCTTTTGGAATTCTCCCCTTCTGCTTTCTCTTTATGTTCCCCCTCTGCAGCTTCATCTGCCTTTTTGGCTTCAGTTTCTTCTGTGTGCGTAGTTTCTTTAGGTTTGCTTGAATCTGTCTGTTGTTCTTCGGGTTTTTCTGTCTGTGTGTCCTTCATGTCTTGGTTGTTCTCGCCTTCCTGATACTCAATATTAAGTGTGTTTCGTAGCTGGGAGAGCAGCCCGTCCTCATCATCATCCATAGCTTTTCTACCTGCAAAACGAAAAGTATTCACAGATTTGTAATGTGCTTGAAGTGTTTTTCCGTCAACAAAGTTAAAAGGGCATTACAGTCAAATAATTATATATACCAGTGCTTAAAGGGGACTTTCATTTAAACAATCGATATCAATATTAAGAGTCATTTATGTTTCAATATGACAATGCAAATGAATACTTTGTTTAAAGACATTTCCATTCAACCAATTCATGTGAGTTTAAAGGAGTTTATATTCAAACAGATTTTAAGGCATTCGATTAAATCAATTAAATTATGTTTTTGACTAATAAACATTTCTCTTTAACCAACTCATGCCTGTAGCAGACAAAACTGACGGCCTATTTTGGTGATATCTCTCTTACCAAAGCAACGTAGATTTTCAGGCACTAATGGGTTAAAATACTTTCCAAAATATGCTTTTGTCCTACTCTAAAGATATCACAGTGTTCCACATTCCTGCTAGCCTGGGGCTAGTTGTTGCCACCAAACCAGCCTGGCAGGCTAGTAAAACGCTAGCCCTGTGAGGCTAGTCATCATCTTAACAGGTACGGTCAAAAACTCAATGTAGTTTTGTGGAGAAAACAAAAAAGTGATGCTACAGTTGCATATGTTTGCAATAGAAGCTAATGAGATTGTTTAGATCTAGTTGTCTAATGACAAACTTTCGGTCCTGCTTTTTGAATTTTGGGTAGGACTAGTGCGACTTTTGGTAGGGCTAGTGAAAATGTAGGGCTACTAGCCTTGCCTGACTGGTAAGAATTCTGCCAAATGTTAAACTCTGTAGCGTGAGCTTAGTTTGGTCACTACAGACATGAATGGCTTTGAAGTTGCAGTTAAAGCAGAGAGAAGAGGAAGGTGCTGATTGGCTGAGAGTCGCCCAGTCATAGATCATGTGACGCACCATGAACATGACACAGAGGCACACCCTCAACGAGAGTTAGTAATTGCTACTTACTAGCCAAATAATTTTCTCTTTATTTTTCCTAGAAAGCCTTCCTCTTCTCCCTCCACTGTCCCCTTAATTGGTTCCTCCTCTTCCTCCTTCGCAGTCTTCCCCGTCTTATCTGAAAGACCACAGGAGGAAAAGGATTCTTTTTGAGAATCTGTTAGTTGTACAGATTAGCAGAGAGGTTTGAGAAAATATATATATATTATTGAATGGGCTGATTTTTTTTGAAGTTTTATCTCTCATTTGGATCAAAACTTTTGGGGAGGCAAAACAGTTTGAATTGCAAAACACAATTTTCATATGTTTAATCAATCATTAACTCAGTGTGTTCTTTGTTTTCAGTCCTGAATGCTACTTCTGTCAGTATTCCATTTTAACCAATTCAGAGTGAAAAGCAATTAACAACCTAGTGAATGAGACAGGATTTTTGGTGTGTTTTTTTACAAAGGCACTTTGTTTTTAGTCGACTCAAAGCATCTTCATCAAGAAAAAGAAGAAAATCACAAGATTGCTTTATTGAGGGAGATCATTAGATCCCCAGCTCTGTACATCTTTACTTTTTAGTGCTGAAGCAAATAATTATTAAGAACTTGTATATCAAGGTTAGGGCTGCACACCGTTAAGAATTAACGATTTGATATGATACTGATAACTTTGAAACGATACGGTTTCTTAACGTTTTTTTAACGATACCGCGTGGGACGAACTTCTGAAAAATAGCCAAACTTTCGTATTCAAAACCTGTTTTTTTTCCCATAAAATATGATTTCAAGTTCTTTGAATAAAACAGAATCGTATATTTGATTATTATGAGTTTTATTTTGCCATAGAATATTAAATTTGAATGAATTATCCATTAAGAGTTAAATACGAAAGTATTGATGCCAATGCCGAGCCGTTGTTTCATTGAATCACGGCTTAGGAAGTGCTTGGAGCGATGTCAACAGTAAGGTAAGGCAGTTTCCTCATAGCTGCTTTATCGGTTTTTCAAGCCGGTTTATTTTGGGACGGTTATCATTATCATTAGGCAGCCTAATGATCGGTTACGGTCTGAAACCGGTTTCCGGTGTGCAGCCCTAATCAAGGTCTGGTACCAATTAAGGTGGTGAGTGACACACAAATACGATGCCCTGACTTAATTTCCTTTTATTGCTTTTAGCAATGTTTTAGTAGGACCCACAGGTATAGGAAACCTAGTATGACATTACAGCGAGCTACAATCCAAATTACACAGTTCACCACTGCCAAGGTTCGAATCCTGGCTGGGGTATGTGCGAGTTGCAAGTGACTTGGGGTCAGGCGGTGGTTTTTGCATAAATGGCAGAGAGTGACTATAACAAAAAAAAAAAAAAAAAAAAAGAAAAGATTTAATCCTACGCCAGAATGAATGGCCCAAGGACAACCTTCTTACTTGAGTGTTTCTGACCCTTGATTCAATATATCAATTCAATCTGCGATTTTTGTATTATCAAATGCTATAATATCATATCTCCAGCTATGAAAGTTGCATACTTGGTGACTTACCTGAATCAGTCTTTGTAATTCCATTGACTGTTCCTGGTGTTTCTGACTCTATTTCAGCATAGGCCAAGATCAAAGCCTTCTGTTTCTCGCTCAGACTCCTGAAAACCAACGAAAGAGTGAAAGGGATGTTAATTTATGTTAAACTAACCATACATGACAAATGCCACTATAGCTAGTATTGAAAAATGGAAACAGTAGTTGTCAAAATAGACTTGGTAAAGAAACCTACCCGTTTACCACTTATTTGACCACAACTGATGGCCCAGATAATTAACACTCATTTGTGCTCCACGTTCAGGACACTGGATTTTCTGGAATTTGGTATAATGGCGAATGCAAGTTTTATTAGATCCTATTGCTAACACATACTCATACCTAAAATACTTACATAGGTATCTGTATCTTCACATGAAGGTAGTGGTCTCCAAAGCCATAACTATGTACCCTAGCAATGCCTTTATTAGCTATCCTAATTTTCCTATGTGACGACGTACCAGAAGGAATCTGAAAAGAAGTAAGAGGGTTTTCATATATAAACAATCAGGCCCTTTTGGGCACTACAGACATGAATAGGTTAAGTATGCATTTGAATTTACAACATTTCAAATATGAAAAGTAATAGAAGATCATAACTCAATGGAACGGAACTAAATCATAATTTTGAGGGGCTGGCTGGAATCTAACAGCCATATTAGAGATGTACTGTACTTACTAGTATTTGACTATATACTATAAGTCTGATCAAGTCTCTTGGCTTCTCTGATTTTCTATGCTTACAAACAAAAAGGTGGGACATGTTTTCATGAGATTGACCTCCAGAAGCATTTGTAAATTGATTTCAAGCTTAGATTAATCTAAATACTGTAAATCACTTAAGTATAGCGGGAACAATAAGATAGCGATAATAGCGCTCTCCCCATATGCGCTATTTTAAAATCCCGTCTTTATTGAATTCTTAATTGAACTTGCTGCTGCTGTTCCCGTTTACCGCTATACTTAGATCACGCTATCCAGTGCAGTACCGTAATTATGCTATATAATGTTCACGCCATATTTAAGTGATTTACAGTATAGCATTTTTTGGATAGCCAAATGTAAATCAACTACAACAGGCTAATGATGAATCTTGCAAATATCATAAGTTTTTCAGTAAATGGGATATAATATTGAGGCGCTAATCAATCACAAACCATGTTTCTACCAGTAATATGTTATTTGCTTTCTTCCAGTTGTGCTTGATGTAACTGACTAGCATTAAGGCCTCTTACAAAAACAACCTACTCACCTTAACCCTTACAATACTGGGGCTACTTTCATCCAAAGCACAAGGACGCAAAGATTAAATCCAGTCATGTTAGTATTCATTAGATAGCTCCTTAGAGTACTCTCAAATGAGTACCTATGTTCCAAGGTTGCGGTCATTTTTCAGGTTTTAGCATCATTTGGTATTGGTCAAATTAGCCACCAGCACTATAAAGGTTAAGAATATAGATTTAGTTTCCTTCCTGTTTTGTTAGGTGTGACTTACTTTTAGCAGGATATCTTCGTGAATGCCAGGTATCCTGATAGTTCCTCCCAGTAATGCTTGTGAAAGACTAATGTTGATGTCAGAATGAACATCTGCGCCCTCTCGGCGAAATATGTCGCTCTTCGAAACCTGAAAAGAACAAGATAATACATAACGCATTCAACATCAATAAGGTAATAATTGATATTTTTTTTACTTCTGAGCAAAATGTTGCTTTTCAGAAGTTAGCTTGACAGACACGCTTGACTTGTTGATATGACCAAATTATTAGTTCATTGAGTGAGACCAAGAAATTTGTACAACTTGAGTCTGTGGTAAAAGCTAATACTAGGTAATAGGTATTCACTTTTCAGAAGTTTTCTTCGATATACGGTATATTGTGTTAGTTTTGCGCATATACAATAATGCACTTGGCAGGCAGATGCCTTTGATGTGCAGTTTAATTATTGCGTTCTAGTTTTGAATGACAAGATATCATGTCAGCGTGTTGTACAATACTAGCATAAGGATGGGACGTTTAAATTATGTTGCACAGTTTGATAAATGCGGACTTAAGGGGTGCACGAAGTATGCATTAATTAAACTGCAGCAATATTTATACGGTATACAGTATTCAGATGAAATGGGACTTGGACACTGCGATTACAATAGGGGTTAAATATCTCCTCGGCATCACTGTTGGGAAGTCTCCCTGCAGTGTCTACTCACCTTGAAAGTGATAAATAATTCTTGACTTCCTACGCTCATGCGAACTGTCTGGCCGTCCTCCACTCCAGCAGGTACCGGTACCATCACCTTTTTACGCATGATGGTCTGTCCCTTGCCATCACACTCCGTACAGGGGTTCCGTATGATGACCCGCCGACCGTGACAGTGTCTACACGTGGTACGCATGAAGAAAGGACCAGTGGCCACGGTCTCCTGCAAGATCACAAAATACATAGTATGATAGTAAATGAAAATGTCTGAGGCCCCACCATTTAAATCCTATCTCCCTAAGAGACCAGGTTGAATGCGAGATTTAACAAATACTGTAAAACTGGTATTTTTTACAGGCATTTAATTTTCACTGTTTCTGTGCTCCCCACGATAGCACCAAAATAACAATAAATATATAGTTTGAGTGGTTGAATGCATGGATTTAAAGTAGTACAAATTCCCTCCAGCAGGTCTGTAAAGTGAAATCTTTAGCACCCCAAATTAAAGCTGTATACAGTAATCATTGTTGGCCCTGATGGTATCACAATATCTATAAGCCCAATGAAAATGTCCGAGACCCCACCATTTGAACCCCGTTTCCCTAAGTGACTGGGTTAAATGCTAGTTTAAACAAACAAACCAAACAATTACTCAGTCTTTTAAAAAATGATTCACATCAAAACCTGCTCTACTTAAAAACATGCAAAAAGGATGACTTAACTGATTCATGGAAATCCCCTTGAATATCAATGTTTGGGATTAAGTAATTTTGGAAAATACTATGGTAAAAAGATATCATCAATCTAAAGTCTGAACTACTAAATATCTTTTTAAATGATTCACAATAAAACTCATTCAACGGAAATTCTCCCCTCAGCAATACATTGTTGCATTTTAGAGTTACTTTCCAAAGAAAAATGTTTTTGACACAGGGGGCTTTGACTTTAGCAAAGCAGAAAAAAACTTGGGATTTGCCTGGCCAAGTGTAGGGTTGAAAGTAGCACACAGCCCTGTAAGGGGTGCTTACCATGCCTGTCCCATCACAGTGGTGACATCGGAGGTATTGATAGGAATCAGCTCTGATTTTCATGATCGATCATCACTTGGGTATAACTGATCGATGATTGATCATAATCAGTTGCGCGCACTTCCATCCCAGCAGCGCTTATTGGCTATTTCCGCCGCTAAGTAAGAAATATTTCGGACATTTTCTGGTACTGTTTCTTGGCGAAAAACTTGGTTCAGGAAGACGTGTCAAAACACATCCTTTTTTGCTGTTTATTTCAATCATAATCAATGCCAAATTATGGGATAGATAAATCGAAACCCTTTCGATCTGATGATCAATTATAATCGATCATCGGATTATCACTAATAGGAGACTTTGATTTTTATCAATGCAAACAAAAACTTGGGAATTTTGAGAGTCAAGTGAATGGTTGGGAGTAGCACACAGCCCTGTAATGAGTGCTTACCATGCCTGTGCCTTGACAGTGCTGACATCTTTCTGCCTTAGATCCAGGCTCCGCTTTCGAGCCCAGACATTTGGGGCACGTGTCCTTGACATTGACGTTGATCTCTTTATTGGCTCCTCGGGCAGCCTGCTGGAATGTCAGGTTCATCGTCATCTGAAATAACAAATGATATGAATATTAATTGAAGAAAATGTTATTTGTAGAGTGCCTTAGACCAATTGGCCATCAGAGCAGGCCCCATTAGATGTTGAGTGTTGCATTTTTCTTATTTTCTGTTTCTTAACTTATTCTAACCATCAGGTAACTTTTTAACTCAGGTGGTGACAAATTGGGTAAACTAATTAAATTATTTAACATATTTCTCAGATACCTTTGGCCGCTGGGTGTCTCTAAGAAAAAGATTGCAGGAACTACATATTCTAAATTTATGTGATGAATGAATGATAAATTAATAAAATGATTTTTCACTAAAATTAATCAAAAGTTTTTCCATAAAATCAGACATTGTATTCAATATTTTAACAGATGAAATTGGGGAAAGTAGAATATGGTTATTTGGTTAATTTGCAACTGTGAAAAATTTTGCTTCTTTTTTAAAGTGTTCTGAACCCCTTCTGAAGTAAAACTTTCCATTCCTCAGCACATCCTCCCACTAACCTCAGAAGCTGGAGCAAAGCCATATTTGGACTCCTCAAAATCAGCCTGATTACCGAAACCTGACATGTTGAAGCCCATGTCACCGAAAATCTTTCTGAATAATTCCTCTGGGTCTGTGGTGCCCTGGAAGCCTTGGAAACCTGTAGGATAGAAGTAGAACCTAGGATTAGACAAAGTGACATATAAATATAATAGCATTGTATGATTATCTTTTATTATTTATCCTTCCTTTATTTACCTTTCATCTACAGCACATGGACAAAGTTTTTGAGAACCATTTTAACCCTATCATGTCGGTACTCATTGGATAGCCCTCACTGAGTACTCTCAGATAAGTACCCATGTCCCAGGGTTTCAGTCACTTTTCAGTTGTCTTTTTGTATAATTTTGTATTGGCCAATTTAGCCACCAGCAGCATAAGGGTGAAGTGTCTAGCCAAAAACTTGACTTGGTAAATAAGAGATTAAAAGAAATATCCTAGGTGCCTACAACTATTTAGTATATAATTTCAAGTTTCAAACAAAAATACACATTTTCCTATATTTGACGCTCAATGTAGGTTAGACATATAAACATATTGGTATCTTCAGTGTAAATGAAATATGAAATTAGGTGACTTTACAACGTACCTCCAGCACGTTGGTTGAAGCCCCCAAATCCCTGTGCTCCACCCATGTTCTGTCCAGCTGAGCCAAACGTGTCATACTGCTGCCTCTTGCCTTGATCACTTAACACCTAATTGGACAAAGCAGATGAATGAGACAATAGGTACATAGTCTTAGAATACAGATAACAACTATCACAAATAGGCTTGCGTACCCGAAAGGTCGAAACCGTGCATTTTAGCATTCTCACCGAAACGGTTAAATTCCGGTCTTTTCCAAACTAATCTTGGTACCTATAATTGGTACCCGAGTACTGGTATGCAACCCTAATCACAAACCATTTTTGTCTGACCACACATTCTAGATTCTTTCTATATAGATTGACATAGTTTTTGGGACTTGTGAATTTTTTTTTAATACTTCAATGTTTAATTTGAAATTCAAAACCAAAATAATGGAATGACAAATAGGGTATAATAAGCACAAAAGTGTTGATCTAAGAAGCGCTAACCACATTAAGGTGCTCATTCTATAGCATTTGTTTTCTACCAATTACAATTCTAGGAATTCTATTCCTACCTCATAAGCCTCAGAAACATCCTGGAACATCTTAGCAGCTTCCGGGTTGTCCTTGTTCACATCTGGATGATACTTCTTGGCAAGCTGAAAAAGAAAAACAACAACTTTAAAGATGCCAAAATAATTTAATTATTTACTGCTAGAGAAGAAACACGGGTTTAACAACACCTAAGATGCTGAGGACTGTTCCAAACTATAAGTGGAAAAACGACAAAAACATTCAGCTGAGTTCTCACTTTGTCAGTAGGACTAGCGTGTGTGATTGATCATAACACGTGTATGTCTAATAAATCAAAACACACTTATAAAACTATACATGTACTATAATGAATATCATTTTAATACATTGATAAATACCAATAGGATCATGAACATTGTCATTAATACATTGATAAATACCAAAAAGGATCATTATCAAATATATATGGGCTCGATCAAGCTGTTACGGAATCACACTTTTGCTGTTCAAGCTTAGATATCTTTTTAATGGAAAAAGTTAGGAAATCGTGCTTTATATGGTTTTGTAGGGCTTTGAAAGTTCTTTTAAATGGACCAAGTTCCAACTTCCCCAGAAAATGATTTTTGGGTAAAAAAGTGAAAAAACATGCCTGTTACGGAATCACTCAAAATTACCATCTGTTTTCTACCACTTTAATCAAATACCACTTTCATGCTGTTCCTGCCACTTCTTTCCAAAAGTTTCTTTATCATGTGGTAGGTAAATTTGTTTTGCACAGATTCCACCACAAAGTTAGGTGTTGAATAAGTTAAAGTGAACTTTATTCAAGAAACTTTGACAGATGGTCTTGTTACGGAATCACATTTACCATTTGTTACGGAATCACATTTTCTGTAACAATCAATATCTTTCATTAAAAGAGTGCACTATGGTGAAATTTCCTGCTTTAATAAAAAGTTAAGTTAGTGTACTGATATAAAGACATCAATTTTACTGAAGGGAGCACTTAATTAGGAATTACATGGCAGCAGAGAGTGGGTTTTATACATCTCTGATGGTAGGTAACAGATGACAATGTCTAATGTTAGAGGGACCACTTCCCCACTAGGGCAATTGTTAGACAATTAACTTATATAAGCTGTAATTGATTTAACATTGAAGCTTCTTATAAATAGATCATTAATCTGAAAAGGTTTTGAAAAACATGATGTTACCTTCTGCATTCTCAGAGGTAGATTTCACTCACTACCTGGTCAGTTTTATACCACTTCCTGTACACATCAAGGATGTTGGTATACCCCAGACAATGTGGATTCTGTTTTTCCTCCACTGTCCCCTCTCATTAACACCCCGTATTGTTTAGTCTGGGGAAGGAGGATATGATTCGGGGGGGAAATTGCATCTACCCTGATTAACTGAATGGGTGGCTTCAGGATTAGGGATGTAGAGGTGAATGGAGACATTGCATTTGCAGACAGGATGGAGGTGTCAGTCAAGGTACACATCTGTACACATACCAATTGATATCAAACTAGCTGAGTTATGAATGAATTATGAACATTTATAGTTAATGCCAAATTTGCTAAATACTTATAAAATAACTATGTAATGATTCTTTTTAAACATGCATTTGTGATCTTATTAACTGTTGGATATTTTTTCTGGAGTAGTTCATACATGTCTATTGGGCGAATGGAGAATCCCTGGAAATTTGTTTTAAAAATCATTTAGACTGCTGATCTATGACTGGCTTTGTATAAAACAGTATCATATGAGTCTTCCATATGACTATATTGTATCTTTGAGTGATGTAACAAAACTTTGTTCTCTGAGAAATGTTTATGTATTGAATCCTTCCCCTTCTACACTTGTGACAAAAGTTTCTAAAGTGTCCTCAACAGTGTGTAAGTTCCATCTGAAACACTGAATAAATTCCTCTAAAATTTAATGCGGGTGGTCAAGTTTTAAAATATATGCATAAATAGAGACTTCAGGATCTGGGCTACATTGACCATGTGCTAAACTTCAGTTTTCTTCTTTACTTGAAGGAGAATCTCTGTTTCTGTGAAGGTATCTAAAATCTCTGTCGAAGAGCTTTCCTGTCCACCACAGATATAAATTCTCTAAAATCTACTATTTTACAAAAGTCTTGAACAAATAGGGTTCAAGAATGATATTACTATAGGATAAGACAGCCAAATGAGGGAGCAAGTTTTCCTGAATTTGAGGGAAAATATTGAATTCAATATTCTAAAATTCTGTACGCACCAGTTTGAATAGGTTGATATGGCCCATTATAACCATGAACATGCATGTACTTCTTGAAATAAATGCCTTATAAAAAGTCACTGAATTTAAACTAGAGTGAAAACAATTCATTTATATATTTGAAAATGTCCTTTTAAAGGGTTACTCACAAAATTATTTGGGTGTCCTGCTGGGTGATTTTTGAGGGAGTGAGCGTCCAAATGAGGCTGAGATGCCCTGCTGGCCAGCTTAATTATACTCTACTTTAAAATTGTGTGAATGTTTTTAAAAAGGTAGTTTGGTGCTATGACACATTTTGAATAATTGTACCTTTCTCAAAATTCTATGTGAGTTACTTGTTTATAAAGAACTTCATCTGATTTCCATGTACAGCTTAGTCCTTGTCCAAAGTGTTTTGATGCCATATTGAAACTACTACTCGATAATGGACATATACTTTTTTTTTCAAAATACTGTGCACAATGTCTCATTCTAAATATGGAAATTATCAGTTAATACTAAACTTAAAGTTAAGATAACAAACTAGTCCATTTAAAGAATGTTCAAGACATCTATAGGCTTGAACCAGTCAATTCATCAAATATGTGATTCCGTAACGTTACGGAATCACCAACTTTAACCCCCACAAAACACTGTTTGAAAATTTATTTTACAAAAGTGAGCCCCTCATACTTAAATTAGTGTTAAAATGCTTTTTTCTATGAAGTTTCATGGTAATGATCCAATCTGAACATTTTCAAAAATGCTATTTTTCTGTTACGGAATCACATGTTACGGAATCACAGATCACTGTATTTCTAAAATTCATCAAAAACACCCCAAAACATATTATTCAATCCTATATCTCTTGGCACAGTCTTCCCAGGTATAATTGTATCATCTAAAGCGATGTTGAAGATCATAAGATGGTTTTATAAGGAAATATGGTGGTTTTAACATTTTGTTAAATGTTATTGTCAGAGAGGCGTTGAACAAACAAACAAACACCCTGCAGTAAAATGTTCATAACTTTTTCATACATGGGAATATAGTAAATCTGACTACAGATCCAGAAACTTCAGAATTCTAGCTTTCCAAATATGTAAGATACATATTGCTACTATAAAAAAAAAATTGTCTTAGATGCTAACTTCAACTTGATCGAGCCCATATATATATATATAAATAATAAAGTTTGGCAAGCGAAGCACAAACCAACAAAGAGGTCTTAACAATTGCAGCCTAAAATGATTTTTTGATGCATACACAAAAGAGGGATATCATTTTTGCTACTCACCTGGTAGTAAGCTTTCTTAATTTCCTTCGCTGTAGCTTTTTTCGGCACACCCAGTACGTCATATAAATCTTTCTTTTTTGCAGCACGTACTGTGGAGGTATGAAACGAACTGTTGGGCACATGCTGGATAGAAACAGTCACTCTAGAACCTGAAATTGATGGAAAATTCAAAGTACAGAATTCATATCTTTTAATTCACAATCAATCCTATAATGATCACAACAATTTGAGAAAAAATACTGTCCACAAAATGTAAATATTCATGAATAACTCCTATTAACAGAATTAACTTTTCTTGGATCTATATCTAAGTTAAAACACAAGCAGAGAAAGCCAAAATGTTCAACCGATGCCGGTCTTAAATTATCCATGTATTTCAGTTGAGTTACAGGTTAGTTCCACCTTTTGTATAATTAAGCAGAGCTCGAAAAATAAGGCTAGCCAGACAGACCAGAGCTAGCAGTCGTTGAGCACTCCAGAGCAAAACTGTCTGTAGCCTGTGTAGGGATCGTATGTAATATTTGAATGTGAATGCATAACTATTATCGAGCTTTGCAAGCATTTAAATCTTTGAACTCATAAATTACAGAAAAGTAATTTGACTTAAGTTGACTTGGGGCTTAATTGCCTCATGCCACAGCGCAGCCATAAGTGCAATTCATGGTCAAACAGTGGACATGCAGGAGCGTGTTTCCGCGACGTCGTTTGACGATAGTCACATGCTGCAAGCTGGAGACTTTGTACCCAAACTGGTTCGTAACCAATCTGATGCGTACCCAACAGCGTGGTGAGGAAAGCTCCAGCTTGCAGCATGTGACTATCGACAAACGACGTCGCGGAAACTCGCTCCAGGTGTATGCCAATCGCACATCAAAATCCCATTATGCCCCAGATAAGTGGGCAAGCTCATAGGTCATTGGTGACTTATTTACAGCTCCCCTTATCCCACTCCCAGACACAACACTTTTAAGTTTTCATTCATGTCCTTAAAGATTGCATCATCCACACATCTCAGATTTAGGCAACAGTCAAAGAAGGGGATCGAGCAACTTTATCGCGAAGTATGATTTAATCATGAGCACTGGTTCTACGCAACACTACAGTCATGATTAACTGATAACTTGTACAACTCCCAACATTTGTTAGTTTGACCTTCTCAATGAGCAGAAGTTCGCGAAATTTCGAGTGACTTACCTTCCCAAAACAAGGTTGATTGAGCTTGGATACCTTTCAAACTGGACAGGTACCGTCTGCATGATCTGTCGATTGGCCGCACTGATTTTGAAAGTGGCGAGTCACCTGGCAGTGCCAATGTTTGTAAATTATTCCTTTGCAAAATTCGAGAAGAGCCTCTCATGGCAGCCATGATTGTGTCGGCACATGTGAGGAGCGCAAGGAAGTTGGGAAATGTGATCCTGGATGCAAAATAAAAACAACCCGCTGTATTAAGGAAAGATACGATATGAATATGTCACCCAAATATTAATCCTCAATTATTTTATTATGGATCTTTCGAGATCGATTATTCAAAATGTCGTTTCTATCTGTGCCAGCTAGTGAAGTATTTTCGGAATCTGAAACACAATCCGACTCTCCTTACGAGGTCAAGTCTCGTATAGTACCAATATTTCGCGCGAGATTTTGACTGGCACTTGACACAAGGGGAAGTTAGTACACAGTCCGGTAAGTTTAATTGTGGTTTGTAGCCGGTATTGTTTGTAAATGGTTATAATTGTCGCGCTAGATGAAAAGGATTACACAAAGTTTGTCGCTGTCAAAATGCCGAAGCTGTTAGCGTGCTATTGTTTCAGTAATACCCAGATACTTCATTCGGTTCCTGGTTTGGAACTCCGCCCCCTGCTAGTGCTACCGTTTCCGTTGTTTTGTCACTGACTGGCTGTCAACTTGCCATTTGACTGCTTTGCTGCCACAATAATAAAAGCAAAGTATGAGTTGTTTGTTATATGGTTATATAGATGTGATGCACACATTTGTGTTTTTTTCTATGTGGATATATACATGTTTAATTACTAGTGATTAACTTCAAATGTCTCAGCATATTTCCTTGTATTGTTTTGTTCCCAGGCAGGTGACAGATGGTTGAAACTAGGGTCAGAGGGGGCACCTGTCAAAAATAATTCATTGTAATTAAGTGCCAGACTGGTTCTTGATGTCAATATCTTATAACTGAAAATAGGCGTTGAGAAATTTTGTTGTTTAATTTTGGGTGCATTTCCCCACCAAAAATGGACATTGTCAGTAATTAGGCCTATAGATATGTGCCTTGTCACAGGTTTACTTTCATTTTTTTTCTTGCCACTCTGATGGACTGGTTGCTTCCAAATTCTGCAGGTCCTGTCACTTTTTTACCAGTCCCGCCTCTTCAGATAATTTTACATCAGTTTATGTGGTACATGAATAGTAGAAATAATGATAATAAACATATTTGACTTCAACCATGTATTTTTTCACAATTATGATAATTGACAAAACATGTTTATTTTGATTAATCATGGTCATTATTGACCAGTTGTTGACCCCAAGAAGAGGGTGTGAAGTCAGTCCCATGTTGCAGGCCAATTATTAGAGTGTCCTTCCTAGGCATAAACTCACCAGTCTGCACTGTTCAAAGGAATGATGTGAGAGTAGACTTCTACAGTGTTACTTGTCAATTGTGCACCTGTCAATCAATCAATTAATTCATGCAGAAATTTGAGTTAGGGAGGAACACATAAGATTGTGACCACAAAAACAATAAACACAAATTTGTTTATTATATAGTTATTCTAGTCATGCCATTCTGACTCAGGTTTTCCATGCACCTAGAAGTAACACTTATGTGATAGTCATCAAACTGCAATTGTGACAAAGACTATATATATTTAAGCATAATACCTTAATTGGCTGAGTGACAGTCAAAGAATTCAGATTTTTTTGTTAATCTGAATATTGTTCCTAGCCAGATCATTTTTGGGCTGATTGCTGCATGTACCACTGACTCTGTTAAGTGTGGCAGGTCACCATTTACCAATTGTTGACATGAGAAGTATGCTGAAATGGTGATTATAAGTGTCTTACTGTGCCATCTACAGTTTGCTATTAAAATTGATGCCATATATTTCAATATATAACACTCAAATATATATACACATATATATATATATATATATATATATATATATATATATATATATATATATATATATATATATATATATATATATATATGTATATATGTATATATATATATATATATATATATATATGTATATATATATATATATATATATATGTATATATATATATATATATATATATATATATATATATATATATATATATATATATATATATATATATATATATATATTCCCTTATATTTATATATATATATATATAATATATATATATATATATATTCACAGACACAGAGGGTACCCTGTTAATGCACAAGTGTTAGGGAGTAGCGCCCCTATATGGTAGCCTTTGTGTAGTGACGGTTTCATTTTTAGCCTGTGCAATTTTAAATGCCTAAACCAATGTATCCTTGTCAGAGCCTTCAGTATGTTGAAGTTGACATGTAAACGGAAGAAGAAGAAGAGAGGGAGAGTCAGTTATCATTCGTTAGTGGCCTCTATTTTCCCTTAGTCCCCATGAGTCACTCCCTTCATTCAGGAGAGAGACCTACGAGAGCAAGTTGCTGGCTGTAGACCTATAAGTCATTGTATGCGACAGATGAGTCATAACGTGAGAGCTTTATTGCACACAAGGCAAGGAGGTATCAACCCTGATGCATGCTACAGTAGCAGGAGTGAACTGCAAGACAAAGAGAACATCAGTGTTAGGGAATGGTTGGCTTTTCATAGTCAGTTGAGCGTAACATATTAACTTTAGAATATTTACAGTATAGTCTTCTGCCTCTATCATGTCTGATTTTTTTTGTTTCTTAATTTACCAAATAACAAAAAAAAATCAGATTCTTTGAAAAATGTTTGAATATTTTGATGTTATTTCAGTAGTATTTAAATTTTTATTTTTGATTTATTTTGTTTATTTGTATTTAACTTATCATTGTGGGATCTTTGAATCAAAATCAGATACCTATAGGCTATATCATTGATAATCATTGATGATCAATTATCCGGAGAACACTAGGAAACAGTTGCAGTAATGGTAACAATAGAAGTTTTGCCATTGGTGGTTAAAAGAGGAACACAATAGGTTGAATGACAGTGATTAGATATAATTATTGTTGTTCATCTTCCTAGAAAAGCCTGTGGAAATCGAGCAATCTAGGAAAAGCATGCTGTTATGTTGACCTTTTCAATACCATCAGGCCTAAAAAAGAAATTGTTTGTTTCCTGTAACTGTCAGAAAGAAAATAGGGTAGGTAGGTCGGCAAAAACTCTTTTTTTTTTGCATTATTTTCTTGGTCAAAAATGTGTGTTTTATGCATGTTTTACGTTGATTGGGAGTTGGGAGGGTGGAAAAAACGTTAGGGTAGGGATTTTTTTGAATAGAAACTTGTTAGGGTAGGGTTACAGGAAACAAACAACTTTCTTTTTAGGCCTCACCCAATTTGCAGCAATCAATGTTAACTTTTATTTATTAGTCTGGGGTCTTTGACTGAATGAATAGTCATAACATTGCCTTATAAGGGCATTTCTGTCAGGTTTTGATACATGTGTAAAGCTGACTCATAGCTTAACTTATCAGAATTCCACAAAAAAGATGATTTATTGTTTGGTAATTTTAGATTGAACATGTTACTCTAATAGACTATGTCATTATTCTTGTGCATACATTCTCTATGTACAGGTCATCACGTATGTTATTATTGTATCCAACAGTTGTCAAATTCCAATTGTTACCCTCTATTGTTACATGTTGTCCATTGTCAAAAACTACTAACCTGTTTTATGTCCTGTTACAGGTCATAAGGTCTTCAAAACTCAACAGCAGGCAAGATGTGGAAACTTAAGGTGTCCAAGTATAGAAACTCCACCCCTAAAATACCCAGGAAAGAGGTAAACATATTGAATATTTGCAGGGGGGGGGGGGGGGGGGAACATGCAACTATACTGGGCAACATTCTGAGTTTTGCCTTTATTGGCTATAAAGAATGCATATGATAGATGATAGATGATAGGCAAAATGACAGTGATTGGCTAAAATCAAACAATATTTTCTTTTTCTGATAATTAGTATGAATTAGGAAAAAAGTAAGAAAAACATATGCTAGTGAGCTATTTGTAGATATAAGGCTTAATAAGATTGCAGCCATTACGTTTTTACTTAGAATTGTTTTATGTTATACGGTCTTATACCTTAGTTTGACCAAGCCCCCTGGACAGTAGAGGTGCATATTCCCCTATGGCCAGGGTCTTAGCAAGGATTTAGAAATAGGGTGCCCAAAATTGGCAATCGTAAAAGTTTTTTGCATACAATTTTTCAAAGGAGGCCAAATTGTACCCAGACTACAACCATAAATACCCATTTACTATCCGCATACAGTGTTATAGAGTTGTACTGAGGAGAAAAAATATTGAATTATTTGCTTGGAATTGTCATTTACAGAAATTAATCACAAAAAAATATTGGTGTCCTGAGGGGTGATTTTTGAGGGTAAGTGTGTTCAAGGGCTGCTGGCCAAGACTGTGCATATGGGAGATACATTATTCACCCTGCTGACACTTCACAAAGGGACTGAGATTTTTTCTTTAAAAGTATTTCCAAAAAATACTTTTTTTAAAAAGATACTAGCAAAAAAGATTTTTTCTGCTAATGTTTCCATGCAAGGGTTAATTATCAATATAGTTTGCATATTCTTAATGATATTCATATGTGTTTAAGAAGGGTGCATGATTTACTGAGTATATTTATCTGAGCCAGAGGTCTCTTTAGACATAGCTTGCATTGTTTCATTGATCTTCCTTTTATTCCTTCATCAAATATTTATCCTTTGTTTGCTATAAACATCCTAAGTGCGTCACTGATAAATGTCTAGTGGTAGTGCAGGTTCCAAATATAGTGTTTCGTTTTCAGACAAGTTCGAAGCATGTAATTGTCTGTCTTACAAACAAAATGTTAACCCTTGTATTCCTATCTGGTATAAATGGAAAAAATAATACAGTGCATTGCCATCTAGTGTTGCCACTGGGGCTAAGCCACAGATGATTTGATATTAAAGATGAAAACATTTCTTATAGATAACTATTGACTATTCATTTTTTTAAATGGCTCATACTATACTTGAATTGAGTATTGAATCATCTGACATTTTATAATGTGATGGAGGGGTAGTAGAGATTTCAATAGAGCCAATCAGCAATTGATTTCAATTGTCATTTGGGGGCATTTGCCCCTGGAGCATGTGATTTTGCAACCAGAATTTAAAGTATGGGAGCCAAGTTTGCAAATTGACATACCAATAATCAACTGGAGCACTTTGAGAATTTTCTTTATATCCCCATATTTTACCTAATACTTCCCCAAAATTCATCTCTGTCATTTTATAATGTGATGAAGGGATTAAAAGAATAAGCGATTCAATAAAATTGCAATCGATCTTTAAAATCAGAGGTTTAAAGAGCGATTAATCGGAATGTCTGATTAACTGAACTATTCCTAGCCAGGTCAGAGTTCAAGGGAGCGCTGCGAATTTCGAACCCTGCCATAAAACAATCATGATATACGTTGAGAGGCAATAGCCAAATATTTCAACCCTGCAGGCCTAGATACCCTGCATTTTACTTGCCTTGACATTTTTACATGCCCTAGGCTAGTGCGCCACCTATGTTGTTGAATAATTCAATAAGTTACAGTCACCCCCTGCAACACGATACCCTATGAAAGTATGCAGTTAGCTCACACCTATGTTTGGTATGCCACAAGGCCACTGACCCATATATGTCAGTCCACAATAGAATAGATAATCAGTTTCCCCTCTAGGATCAATACAGTTATCTGGGACTACATACTTCGGAAAAACAGCATCACTAGTGATTAACTCAGCTTATGTTCCTTATGAAATGAACTTTTAACCATTCATATCTGGAGCGTGCGCACACAATCAGTATCTGACATATTTCAACAAAACTCATTAATTTTAGTAAAATATTTACATATGTGTCAGACCATAAGTATGCTGTGGGTGTGAGGGAGTTAAGGGAAATTCATTTATTTGTTTTGTGTTAACCCTTTCATACTCAGAGCATCGTAGTGGTCAGACAACTTTGAAAGTATATCAGGAAAAAACAATTATATGTAGAAATTTGATGGAGCAGCAGCAGAATTCACGGGAGCCCTGGGTTCCTGCTCCAGCTAATTTCAAGCCCTGAATTTAAATGAATTTTTCTTTGCCCTTATGAGATGGTCCTCTGATTGTACTACAATGTTCTTTAAATTATAATAGAACAGGCCCGTTCAAGCCATTGCATTCTATTAGCGAGAAGTGTCAATATTGTGATATTCAAACTAAATGTAAGAGTTTGCAACAAACTAATTTCCTAGTTTTTATGCGACTGCTACCATGAGTCAACTGATATTTACTAAAAGCTCATTTGAGCTCCTGTTAAGTATGTTGACGTGCAGCATGTAAGGTGCAAAGCTAGATGGAGTGCAATTTATTATGCATAGGTAACAAACAACGGCAATTAGGATTATATCCATTGAAGTGGAAATCCTGAAAGGACAGTCTGGGGTTAGATAAGCAGCATTGAAGTATAAACAATCTGACTGTGTGCAGAACTAACCTTTTGAAGAGGCCGCTGATTTCCCTATAGAAGGAATGAAGCAGGATTTCATCTGAAACCAAGCTGTTAAAGATGTTGAAGCTTAACCTGCAAGGTGCAACATAGGTTGAAAAACATTATTTTCTGAGTAGGGCAAGCTGTCCCTAAAGTTTACTTGCCCCACCAGCACTTCCACTTGCCCTGCCACTCTGTTAAACAAAGGTGAGATTGGATTTTGCCCAAAACATTACTTTCCAAGCCGGGCAAGGCAAACCAGGGTCTTGTTCAGCTTGCCCCATTGCTGCTTTTTGCCGAAGTCACTTGCAACTTGCAACGGGGCTAGTGTTTATGTTGCATGGTGACCTGTTAAGTACATTCTTGACGGGAAACTTAACAAGAATGTCCCTAAATGTATACTGGCCCGAGTTCCTTCAGCAATTGTTATCTGACATTATGATACTTTTGACAATAACCTTTGAATTGACAATGATTTTTCAAAATTTTGAAGGAGAGTTATTGGTATATATATAGTGTCCTGATCAACATTTTTCCATCAAATACTTCCCTAACTATGCTTTTTTGCCTGCAAGATTCATGGAAAGTGTCAGGCTGCTTTTGACTGCTGTGAGCATTAATGGATTAAACCTTCGAAACTGGAAATTGCTCTCGTATTCACAATGAAAGATAACGATAAACAAACACAATACCAACAGTTTCTAGGGTGTCGGCTGGGAGCATGCTTTATTGAAATTAAAGTTGGGATAAAGTGTAAAATCACAAAGTTCCTGAAGGCAAGTTGAAGATTGTGTTGCAAATAACTATTCTGATTCTAATATCTTTTAAAAAAAAGTTCTCTTAAGAAAGATACATCCAAAGCAGTCTGTGAAGCTATTTTGGGGTTATATAAAGGATGGATGATTATTTTCACAAATCTCTGGCTAAATTAAATATATAAAGAAAGGGAAGATAAAGCTTTAAAAACACTCCTGTTGATAATTGACATTTCTACCACTATGGGACTGAAATGCCCATTGAAGAAATTCGATTCCCAAGGGCCATTCCCAATGGGCATTTGGAATGATTTTATTACCATATTTGGTAAAGATTGCCATATATGGAGCAATGTACCACGTTCGTTGCTTAGCAACATGACCTAGAAATGCCAGGCACGTGCTCAGGCATGCTCATTATATTTGAAGCTTCCCCAATTATTTACTGTTTATTTATCTATGGGATGTGGCAGAAATAGGTTCTTGAACTTGTGTGCTAGAGTATGATATTTCTTACACTCGGGGACAGAATTTTCATCATGGAATAAGCTCATTCCAAGATGAAAATTCTGTCCCCTCGTGTAAGAAATATCATTCTCTAGCACACGCGTCCAAGAACCTCTATGTCCATTCACAAACTTGGCTCCTATCATTTAACATCTGGTCGCAAAATCACATGATCCAGGGGCAATTATGCCCCTAAATAACCAATAAGGTCAATCATAGCCTAGATTTCTAGGCTGTCATATGTATTTTTCTGCTATGTTTTTTCTGTTACCAGGCACCAAATACTCTTGGTGGCCATAGTAGTCAATTTAGTTTACACTTATCTCACCAGGATTCAGTTTATGTATGACCTAAATCCTATAGAGATCTGAGGATCAGGTGGTGCCATCTATCTACCATACCTGGTACTACACCACACTGCTTAGTCAGCACAGGAGGGGGTGTCAACTTTTTAGGGACTATGAACCTAGTCTAGGTCAATCCCTGAATGAGCATATGCGTTGATGCAACGATTGCAAAGAATTGTTTTAATCCAATTAATTATTCACAATTTTCAATGATTATTGGGCTTTTGAAGAATTCCCGTAATTATTTGTTGTTTGTTGTGTGTTTCAGGACTGGATCAGTGATTAGTTGTTGTGCGTTGTGTGAAGTATTCCCCCGATTATTTGTTGTGCATTGTGTGTTTCAGGACTGGATCAGTGATCAGTGATCAGTTGGTATGCGTTGTGTGAAGTGCTCCTGCGATTAGTTGTTGTTGTGCGTTGTATATTTCAGGACTGGATCAGTAATTAGTTGTTTTTTTGTCGTGGATTTCAGGACTGGATCAGCGATGTCTCCACCAGCAACATCCTCAACTCCTGTGGTAACCACATCAAGGCCAGCGCCGCCTACATGGCCTTCAACCTCGACACTGGAGGTACGGCACTATACATCTTAACCATGTCCTTAGAGCATTGCATCCTCAGTGCAACAAATGGTTCACAAATCAGTTGGCACTATAATGTTAATAGAGCTGTCATTGATATGACAAGTATTGATCCAATAAAAATAATTTTCCCAATTAATCAGGAAAAAATTATGTCAATTGTTATGTCAATTAGACGAAACACATTTTTTCAGCCTTTTACACCATTTTTAGCCAACACTAATAAGAATTTGAAGAGAAACTCAAGTATTCAATCAAAAAGTGTTGAGAAAACCTTCATTGTCTTTGCATTGTGAGAATCTTTGGATCTTAGCCACAAAAATAGTGTGGAATATGTAAAAATATTCTATTAGTGCAGTTCCTCAAAATCGAAATAATGGATACCCTTATCAGTAGATTAAAATGGAGTTAACATGTTTAATGAAATAGCATAAAATGATAAATTTGAAAATATATAAAAGGCCCTACTGGCCATGCAGTCTGCTAATTTGCCGAGTAAAGAATAAGAGTGCTTGGTTGATTCAGTTTGTCGCACATTTTGAAGCCTCTGAGCCATGCTGGTGCGACCATGTAACATACATCATGGCCATTCTTGGTGCTCCAGACACAAATTGGTTAATTGATGGCCAAACTACTTTTCATAGGGTTCGATAAGTTTGATAAAAAGTTATACTTGATGCTGAAATTTATTGTACTTCAATATAAGTATATACAATTTTGACTTCCTAATATTTACAATATTTTGCCTTCTATGATTAAACCCAGATGTAAAGTGCGGAGTGGTCTTTCAAGTAGGTCTGACTTTACATGTAGATTGACCCTTCAATACTAAAGTGTTCCCCTAATATAAAATTTCAAATAAAACTTGGAGGGAAGTTCTTATTTGGGTTATGACTGACATTTCTCCTTGTATTTTTAAAAAGATGCACTTGTTGGAGAAAATTTAGGAAGTTGGTCCGGCCTTTGGTGTTGCTACATGCATGTTAAGGATAACCATTTCACACTTCTAGCATACATATTTTCTGACCTGCATTCAAATATCTTGATAACAACGCATCAACTTGAGAAAAAATTGACTGAACGCTGTCATTCCTGTCATATTCAACAAATCCCCTTCAAATCTATTTCAAGAACTACTCTCGTTGATGAGTAAAGTTTTTAAGTTTCAAGTCTGATGCAAATGGGTTGATATCTTAATCTCTCTATTTCAGGAGGTGGAGTTGTCGGTATTCTCCCGTTGGACGACAAGGGCCGTAAGGAAAAACTCATTCCTGTTTTACATGCTCATGCAGGTAAGTACAATAGATGGCACCACTGGTAGTCAATGATAATTTCTGTTTCTAGAACATTTTTTATATGTGTATACATATTTCATATATATATATATATATATATATATATATATATATATATATATATATATATATATATATATATATATATATATATATATATATATATACATATATATATATACATATTTATATATACATATATATATATATATATATATATATATATATATATATATATATATATATATATATATATATATATATATATATATATATATATACATACACACACACATATATCCTTATATATGCTTTCTATTCAAATATGCCATATTCTTAAATTGTAGGGAGTTATTGGAATTGAAAATTAAGGGTACTAATATTATGAAGAATGACATGTCTAGAATTTTTCTTTACAATAAAGACTTAGTATATTTATGCATGCTATTTAATGACCTTTAATGACCAAACACCCTCATTTGAACAAATGAGTTCACTCATGTAAGTAAAAGTGGCACAGCTCCCATTATCATTGGATTGTTTTAGAATATCACTTATCATCACTTTTTCTGCTGTACTTTTCTGCCTAGCCAGTTGTCAAAGATGGCTAAAACTGAAGTACTAGTGGATACACACTGCCTAATTCCAAGTCACTGGCAACATTCTCACCAGAGAGTTGGAGCCAGGCGGTCTCCCAATGTCACTTTGGAATGTTGCATAATTCATTTTGATATTTGGCTGTTTCAGAGTTGACGACAGACATGGATTTCTCCCCCTTTGATGACTTCCTCCTAGCAACAGGCTCCCAGGATTGTACAGTAAGGACTGGCTTTATTTTGGTACCCTCAGATTAAGACAAAGAAAAGAAAACTGTCTTCTTACCTTTTGCATCTGGAGTGGAAAAATTTGTCTGACAACTATCATATGAAGAAGTATTTGAAGAGGTATTGTTAAACTCAACAGTAACTACAACTTTCAGTAAGATATTTCTCAAAATATTGCTTTATAATTAAGATGTGTGCAGTCCAGATGTTAATTTGTGAACATCTGCATTTAATCAGAAATCTTGAATATTGCCTTTAACCCTTCCAATGCTGAGTACTCTCAGATGAGTACCCATATGCCAAGGTTTCAGTCATTTTTCAGGTTTTTTTTGCATCATTTTGAATTGGCCAAATTAACCACCACCAGCACAAGGGTTAACCTTGATTGTCTTTAAGACAGTGAGGGACTTTGAATACCTAATAAGCTATCCCTGTACGTTATCTAGGTGAAGATCTGGAGCCTACCAGAAGGCGGCCTTACCGAGAGCATCAGCAATGCAGAGGTCTCGCTCCCTCCGTACGAGAGACGCATCGAGAACGTCCTCTGGAACCCAGCTGCGCAGAATGTGATTGGTGCATCCTCACACGACTCTATCTATGTATGGGACGTGGAACAAAAGCAAGAAAAATATGGTGAGATTCTGAAGTAGACGTCTTAACTTTGTGCCTGTTTTTTTGTTTTACCCATATGCCTCTGGACTGACAATTTCAAATATACCTCATCAAATAAAGTAATAGTTGATAACTACTGTAGGCAATTTTGACACATATGGAAATATCTTTATTGTATAGCATTATGTTAGAAATACTTTCTTGAAGGGTTTCCCTGT
The DNA here is from genome assembly GCA_963942565.1 of Maea johnstoni. NCBI lineage: Eukaryota > Metazoa > Annelida > Polychaeta > Spionida > Magelonidae > Maea > Maea johnstoni. Next base: position 24,886,973 of record OZ012690.1, read on the forward strand.
CTGGCTCTACAATCCCTTTTCAGATATTTCATGTTTTGATGAGAAATGCTTAAAGTTGTCACACCCGTATCAGATCTCCAGATGTGAATGGATTTAACCCTTATGTTGCTGGAAGCTAATTTGGCCAATAGTAAATGGTGCAAAAAACCTGAAAAATGACTAAAACCATGGCATATGGGTACTCATTTGAAAGTACTCAATGAGAGCAATTCAATAAATACTATCATGACATGGTTTAGGTGTTTTTTCTTCAAATCTTTGTGTCCTTGTGCTTTGGATGGAAGTAGCCTCAGCATTGGAAGGGTTTAACAAAAAAAACAGTGGCTTTACCTTTTTCTCAACTTTTCTCGTTAGCTCTGGGCGGCCATGAGGATCTGATACAGAGTTTTACCTGGAAGGGGGATGGAAGTCTGGTGGCTTCGTCGTGCAAGGATAAGAAGCTGCGCCTGTTTGATCCCAGGGCCGGAACCGCTGCTCAGGTGGGTAGAAAACTAAACTTTTTATGTGGTAGACATCTAAATCTACAGCACTGTTTGAAAAAGTAACTTGTTAATACTGCATTTTCTTCAAATTCTCTTGAAGGAGAGTTGTAGAGAGTTCTGAGAAATATTTTTCCATTTATTTTCTTAAAAATGCATTTCTGAGAAAGTAATCACTAAGATAAGTGGGCAATATTTGGATAAAATGGGGACTAATGGGTTAAACTATAGTTTTCAAATAAAACAAAATTTGATATAAACTTTCAAATTAGAGTTGAAGGTTGGGTTTTTGAAAAAAGAATCCTTATCAAATATTTTCAGAAAGTGGCTTTTATTGAAAAGATATCACAAAAAAGTAAGGCTTTTTAAACTGCTATGAGCATGTTGATGAATACTTGTTTTTGAATATTTCTTGAACATGATGTTTTGCAGGAAACAGAAGGACATAAGAATGTAAAAGACTCCAGGATTATTTGGCTTGGAGAGAAAGATACACTGCTGACTACTGGCTTCAGTGAGGTGAGATGAAGTCTTATCCAGCATACGGATTAACCCTTATGCTGCTGGTTGCTAATTTGGCCAATACAAAATGATGCAAAAAACCTTTTAAAAAATTACTGAAACCCTGGCACATGGGTACTCATCTGACAGTACTCAGCGAGAGCTGTCCAATGAATACCAACATGACAGGGTTTAGATGTTTTTCAAAAATCTTTGTGTCCTTGTGCTTTGGACGAAAGTAGCCCCAGCATTGGAAGGATTAACCCTTTCATGCATTGAGAGACCCATTTAAAGTTTCATTTTGATGCTATGATAGTTCTGAAAAGATGTTCAAAGTGATTTGTTATTTGGGTTCTGAAAATTTGACAGTTCCCATTGGATGCTTTTCACAGGATGTTTATTTGTGTTAGTTTGTTAGGAATTTTCTTGGCTTTAACAGCAAAGGTTATGTTGCAATGATATCTAAAAACAAATGGAACCATGAAGAAATCTGCCTCCTCTCGCAAATAGACCTTGGAAACTTTCTGTTGCTGAGGCTATTTTTTCAACATATATCCTTCACAACATTTTAGATGTGAACAACTATTTTAAATACATTTTTGGATTCATTTTTTCAGCCCCAAATTTCCAATTGTCAGAATTGTTGATAGACAATCTTTTAGGTTTGTGATTGAGTAGATATCATGTTAATGACAATCTTTGATAAATGTGTTAACCACCATCAAATTCTTATATCTGCAAATTGTATATGTATATTTAGGTTTATTATTGAGTAGATATCCTGTTGTTGACATTTTTTTTCTCTCTCTCTCCCTTGCATCAGATGAGAGAACGTCAAATTGCGTTATGGGACGCTCGAAACTTCACTACTCCTCTTGAAATGACAGCCATCGACCAGTCTATGGGGTAGGTACACAATCTATGCTGTTGGTGATGTTTATATTTACGCAATGTACAGCACTGTGGTTGAAATTAATATTTCTGGCACTAACAATGTCTTAGCCATTAGGGCATCTGGCTTTCATTTGGACACCCAATCCCTCAAAGAGCGCATATAAGGACAGTCAAAAATAAAACTTGTGAAGTAAAAACTTGGCTAACATTAATTTCATGCACATCATGTTTTTCTGGTGTTCATTTTATAATGTAATTGTGCAGGCAAACATTAAACCTTTTGCTGCTGCTGGTTACAAATAATTTGCAAAAAAGATGAAAAAGGCTAAACCCTAGCACATTGATACTCATATAATAGTAGTTGGTAAGAGCTTTCCAATGTATACCAATAAAACAGTGTTTCAATTGTTTTCGACATTTTTGAGGTTTTTGGCCATGGACAAAGGTAGTCTCAGCAACAAAAGTATTAATCTGCATATTTCTTTAGTGTAGGATCTTGAATCAATATTGAGACATGCAGCATTTCCTTTTGATTTTACAGTTTTTGTTCATTTAAGATGAATGTAAAATGACTATAAACCAGCCTTTAGTGGAAAGGAAACTTAGTCTAGTAAGATATGATTTTGGCTATAAGTTTTCAATCCAGGTTGTAGAATAGTATGGATGACAGCCCTACTTATTGTCATTGTTTTATTATTTCTGTTTTGTTTTTTTCCAGAACTCTTATGCCGCTGTTTGATCCTGACACTAGCATGTTATTCACCCCTGGCAAAGCCGACAGAAATCTTGCGTTCTTTGAGGTCTCAGATGCCAACAAGGTGACATTAGGTAATGTGAAAATTTTCTTCTTTTTTTTTTACCTATCCATATTTGTATTTGCACCCCAACACATTGGTACTTTTTAGGTAATTACCTTCCGAACCAAGGCAATTTTCAGATATTATTTGAAGATGAAATGCTTGAACTACATATAGGATTTTGCAATGTTGCTTATTTAATCTCCCAGTTTTATTGCTACTCTCAGCCTACATGAAGGGGTATACAGTTTTTTGAAACTTTGCCTTATTTCATCTCCCAGTTTTACTGTATATGGCTTTAATTTGGAGTGCTTAAAATTTCGCTTTACAGCCCTGCTGGAGGATATTTGTGCTAATTTAAATTGACGCAGCCAAGCACTCAAATTGCAAATATTCAAAGCATGATATTTATTTGAAGGATGTTATTTTGGTGCTAACATATGGAGTGCTAAAATAGCGAAAATTTAAAGCCTGTAAAAAATACCAGTTATACAGTATTACTTCTCTCAGCCTACATAAAAGGGTGTAGAGTATCTTGCAACTTTGCCTATTTCATCTCCCAGTTTCATTACTACTTCCATCTATCGTCCTGTATGAAGGGGTATACAGTATTTTGAATTGCCGTTTTGTTCTATTTCAGGGGCCAGGGATGTGGTTGAGCAGATCAAGGGTGCGGCGCTAGTCCCCAAGAGGGCGCTCAATGTCATGGAAGGGGAAGTCAACAGAGTCATCCTGCTCGCCAAGAAGTGCATTATACCTGTTCCTTACATAGTGCCCAGAAAGGTGAGGGAATTCTATTGTAACTTTTTCTGCCAATTTGTGGCTAAGCCATGACTAACCAATTGTAAGAATTGGAGGATCCTGGAAATTGGAATTTTGTTTTTCGTCACTTTTACTGCCATATTGCGACTAAGTCGTGACTAGCCGGTTGTAACTGGTGGAGGATATTGAAGTACCCGGTGAATCTCACAACCTAATTCCAAGTCACTTGTAACATTCTCACATGTCCTAGCCCTGATGCAAATCTTGGCAGCAGTGAGAGACATAATGCAGTCAATGGCAATGACTAGTATCACTTGGCTATCAGGGCAGCTCCAAAAGGTAAAGGGGACAATAAAATGAATTTCTCCCATTTACTCCTGGAAACTCCTTGACAACTGCCCCTTGGACCAATGATACTTTTTGAAATAATTTTGGGTGTTGAGCATAAATTTGGAAAATATTTAGAGGAAATGTGTGGTTTCGGTTGTAAACAAAAAAATTCTCAAATATTTCCCCCAGATAATTTCTGGCCAAAAAGATATTTACATATTTATTGCTGAGGAATGTTTTGGTTTGCTCCACAATCACAATTACAATCACAATTGTTCTGAGACAATTACAATCACAATAGTATTGCCACAATCTCATCTGCCAGATCTCGAGGGTCATTTGATAACAGTATTTGAAATATACAGGAATTTGGGCCACAATTACTCTGCTTTGTAAGTATCTTCATGGAAATTGGACCAACCCAAGCCATTAAAATCATAATTATTAAAAAGTGTCCCAAATTACTAAGAATTTGCAGTACCAAAAGAGTCCAGATGCTTAGGGTGCCACAGGAATAATTACTAGTATACTGTGTACTGAAATGGTTCCTCCTGAAATGTCTGAATGCTTCAATGTTTTTGAAATGAATCTTGGTCCTTTTATCCTATCATCTCATAAACTACTTTTTCTATTGTTATCCATTATTCTTCCTCTCTTTCAGACATACAGAGATTTTCATCAGGATGTCTTCCCTGATACCTTCACGGGGGACGCGTCCATGACAGCTGAGGAATGGTTTGCAGGGCAAAACAAACCTGTAAGTAAAAAAAGGCCACAGGAGACACAGGACAGCCTCAGATATGCACACTTTGACAATGATAGAGGGTTTACATTAGGAGGTGTTCTGATTTTAGAGGGTTTTCTCATTTATTGCCAGATACATGAAGATATTCAGGTTCCTACCTCAATTCATTAGGATGAAAGGTGCCTGTTCACATCTCAGAGATTTCCCACAATATATTTATAAAGAATTGGACATGAAAAGTGTGTTCATAATAGGAGGTTCTCAATTATACCGAAAACAAAGTTTGCAGCAATTGCCAATTTGGTACAAATATGGATTTTCATTTTACATAGAAATTTTAGATTTTCCTTACCATAACCATAGTCTGAGTTACATGCTGGTTTATCATACACATTCTAGCTTATTAAAGGTAAAGGTATTCGGTTTATAGTCTTGTATCCACCGAAGTGCTCACACGACCTTCCTCCCCTAGCAGGCACTGTACATACAGACACCATTTCAATCCCCCGGGGGATATTCCAGAGCAACTGGCAGCATATAGCGCACACACTCTAAGCACTGCCTTATTTATGCTAGGTACCCATTTTGCAGCTGGGTAGACTGAAGCAATATGGAATAAACTGTTTTGCCCAAGAACGACCAAAGTGCCCGGAGTGGCCGGGAATCGAACCAGCGACCCTCTGATTACTAGTCTGACACCTAACCAACTGAGCTACTTTGTCCCCATATACACATTCAGGTTTACCTTACACATTCCTGTGTTGCACTTCGGGATGTGGATCGTTATTTGATACATCGATAATATTAATCATTTATTAGGAAATGTATCTGATTATTTTAAATTAGTTTAAACGATATGTTCACAAGGATAACCGTTTAACTTATCAGAACCAAGAACCTTGTGTTACACCACAACAGGCAGCAAGGTGCCACTTGATTTATTACTCCTTGCAGGCTGATCAAAGTTTGCAAGTAGTAGTTATGATATCGATAAGCTATCGTATCATTTTTAAGATATCAATATCGGATCAGATCATTTTGAAATTAACAATCTGCATCCCTAGTAGCACTATTACTTACATTATATCTGTTTTACAGCTTGCGAAGATGAGTCTTGACCCAGCAAAGAGGCCTCACGTCGGACCAAAACGCTCTTCAACACGGGGAGGTGCTACAGTTGCTCCCCCTGCTGCTGCTGTCAATGTAGAAACTAAAAACGAGGCACCGGCTGCAGCACAGAACATTCCAGCACCTGCACAAACTGTGATCACTAAAGAGGTATGCCATGAATAAAGCTGGTGTTTTTTTCACCTGGCAGCTATGAATATTTGAATTGTATTAGGATAATATGGGCCTGGATTTAAATATAGCTTTGCATTGTTACCCCCAGCACCTCCCATCCTTAACCCATTAACCCTCATAGTGTCTCTTGAAGGAGAGTATGCTATGCTCATACTTTTGAAAATAACAAAAGGAGAGTAGTTGCTTGGCTGTTGATCAACATTTCTCCTTTTATTGTTTCCAAGAAAACACTTTTGTAAGTGAATTATTTTCAAAATCATCAGTCCTCTTTTGACAACTCATTTTGAGTGTAAATATATTAAGTCAACTGATTGGGGGTTTTTTTGTGCGTGTGTTTTTTTTAAATTGCACCTATTTGTTATTTTATCATGAATTTTTTTATTAACTCAATCCATCTGGTCTAAGAACATGGTCTGAGAATTCAGAACATAAATCATTAAACATAGTATCATTTAAAAGAGGGTTTTCTAATTTAAAAATGATAATAACTTTAATTGTTTTGGAGTTCTGCGTGTAATTGCTTTTAAAGTTCTGTCTTTCCCCACCTCTTTACTCAGCCAGTTGCTCAGAACCAGTCCACCAGCAATGAGAGCAAGACCGTGAATGGAGGATCGTCGTCGTCGCAGCAGAACAAGTCGTCGCCCCCGGCGGAACCAGTGGCGCCCTCTACTGGGACAGCGAGTAAACCAGAGACCAGTCAGCGACATCCTGGTGCAGTATTCGGGCAGAAGAAACATACAGTGTTTTCTGGTGAATACCTTGTTAATTTTCATTTGTTTTTATTTAACCAGTTCATGTGTCTAGCGCCCAAAAACATTTAAATTGGGTAATATTTGGTAAAATATTCATGACCTGAGCATTTTAGAAAAGTTGTCCGGAGGAGAATTGTTGCTGGGGAACTCATGTATGAATGAGCTAATAGACACTGTTTCTACTGTTGCAGGTGTACGCCAGTCTAAGTTCCGCCATTTGAAAGGCACTCCCCTGCATAAAAACTTTCACTTTGAGAATATCAGGAATCTAAGTATGAGTATGCCGGGAGAGAGTGATGCTTTTGCTGTCAACCCGACCTTGATCGCTGTACCATTAGCCGGTAGTGGAGGACTAATCTCAGTATTACAGGTAAGAGATATGCGTTTAAGTATCACTTTGAGAATATCAGGAATCTGAGTATGAGTATGCCGGGAGAGAGTGATGCTTTTGCTGTCAACCCGACCTTGATCGCTGTACCATTAGCCGGTAGTGGAGGACTGGTCTCAATATTACAGGTAAGTGGCATGCATTAAAAGTTCCACTTAAAGAATATTAGGAATCTAGATATAACTCTGGCATGAGAGAGTGATCGCTGCAAGATAAAATTATCAAAATGACACCATATTCACAAATTAGCCCCATAAGCCACCTCAAAACTCAATGTTTTCACTTGTAAGAATTTGACCAATATTGATATTAGAGTTATTCACCCAGTGAATGGAGAGTTATCTTAGTGGTACATTCACTTCAGAAATACATGTACTAGGTGTTATGTTATGTTCCATTCTCGGAAAAACAATCTCCCTGTAAGTATTTTTGAAATGTTGCTGTTGACATTTGAAAAAAATTTAGTCCACCTGATCGTGATGAATTAACCCATTAATGCTCACAGTGGCCAAAAGCAGCCTGACAATTTTGGTGAAATCTTGCAGACAAAAGCTTAGTTAGGAGAATATTTCAAGGAGAAATGCTAATCTGGACATTGCCAACACCTCCCCTTCAAATATTTTGTTGAATCATTTTCAATTCCAAAGTTATTATCAAAAGTATCAAATATCCAGACAATAATTTCCAGAGTATCTTGAGTATCTTTTAAGTATTAATGGGTTTAAATGCATTGTAAAGTGTATATTTTTGGTCATTGTTTCAGGTCAGTTCACCGGGCAGGCAGCCTGATACCGGAATACCTACCCTACAGAACCACGCCCATGTGACAGACTTTTCCTTTGATCCTTTTGATGACCACAGATTAGCTGTAGGTGAGGGCAGAATATCATCATCACCTATTCTCCACAGTTATGCACTACATGGATAGATAACTGTTATACCGTATCTCTCCATTTAAACATGTGTGCGGGTAACAGGTTAGGAAAAATTTGCTAGAAGGTGTATTGGCAATCATCCGTATAGCCGCACCTTATGGCCGCTACAAGCTTTAACGCTTGCACACTACGAGCTTGAACGCGCTCTTTTGTCTTTTGTTACGCCATGCCTGATTGGATGCTTGAGTGATTTCGCGCCTAGGACTGATAACACAAAGTGTTCAAACGCTTGAAAATATGATCAATGTACGGACTATAACGGTGAAAATACACCAATATACAGTTTGTAACAGTCCAAGGAGAGGTTCAGAAGGCCAGAAAATAATGTCCGCTGACTTGCCCCTTCCAAACATTTTCAGAAAAAAGGGGGGTGCGCTTTTTTGGGTCTTTACGGTTAAACGGAGGAATACGGCAGTCAAGCGTTATTTTTGAGATAATATCATAGCTCTTTTTGTTAATGTATTCCAACGCTTTCTTGACAGCTTGTGATGATATAAACTTTGGTCTTTTTTGATACATACCAATGTTTTCTTGGCAGCTTGTGATGATGCTAGGATTCGACTATGGCGGATTCCAGAAGGAGGCTTGACAGAGACACTTGAAGAGCCAGAGGAGAACTTACTGGGTAGGTACCATGGCAAGATGAACAAGTTGACTGTAGGGTGTTTCAGATTATTATGTTGCTGATGGTTAATTTGACTAATACAAAATAATCCAAAAAACTTGACTGAAAAATGACTGAAACCCTCGCACATGGGTACTCATCTGAGAGAACTTAGCAAGAGCATTCCAATGGAGGCCAACATGACAGGGTATAGATGTGTTTTTTCTAAAATCATTGCATCCTTCTGCTTTTGACAAAAGTTGCCTCAGCATTAGAAGGGTTAAGTAGGGAGCTTTGCAGAGAGATTTGAGGGCCCACAGAGGGCTGCGCTAGGGCTGGTATCGAGCCCTAGCGAACAACTGTGATTCGAGTCCCTCAAATCTGATCGAATCGGCAATGTCATGTCAATACAACTCGAGTACCTCTTAATGGTACTTACAAGGGAGAGTATGAATAAATCTCCCATTAACATGGCTCTCTCAGTTCAAACAACTCTGACCTACTAGGTCACAGCTGCTTGAGTTAGGCCCGAGTAGCGAGGTGCCTAGCCATGTGCCGTGAACAGGCCGCCATTGTAGTAGGCACTCACTCACGGCGACCGGCACATAATCGGTCCACCTGCAAACAATCAGTGTTTGCCATATATGGTAATGAGGCTCAAGTGGGGCATTCGTTGCATGACGCCGGGAATCATAATGTAATGCCCCATTCTCTATATACCCATGCTGTTGCTGTTGTCAACACTCCATGATAAATAAAGAAATTAAGAATGGAGTTTGTAGAATTCAAAGCAAAGAAAGGCAGCAGGTATGGATAAAGAGAGAGAGAGAGCCCTTACTCAGATCTTCTTGTTGTTGCAATAAATAGAAAATTTGGTTGTTTTACTTAACTTTTGCATTCATTCAATTATCATTGCATAGTAACTTAGTTTACTGCATTGACTTCAAAAAAAAAGATGATTATTATTATTGTTATTATAATTATTGTTGTTGTTATCATTTTTATTTGAATGTTTCAATACATGTGCCCTGTAACAACTGACAAAAAATCTTCAAATGTCACATATACCAAATGTAAAGAACATTTATATATATATATATATATATATATATATATATATATATATATATATATATATATATATATATATATATATATATATATATATATAATATACCAGCAACTCCCAAAACGACGCTAAGGCTCGGAATTGGGATCGGTATCATAATAATAGTGATGCAAATCTCAACCCTAAATATACCAAGTCAATACCAGTCCTAGGCTGCGCTCCTGTCAGTCCGTCTCTTCACACTTGTGAATTTTTCCCTCATAGGACACCTTCAAATAATAGTCCTTGCGTTGGACTGTCAGTGATTTTAGTACTTCACGTCCTCTTGGGGCAATCAAGTGGTCATTGAGTGGCGGGATTGAAAAAAAAGTTTCAGGACCTGCATAATCAGTCGCCTGACTGGCAAGAAATAATTTGAATGTAAACTTCTGGGTGGGATAAGCATTTATGTCAGTTTCCCTTCTTAAACGATGTCTCATTTTTCCTACTTGTATAGATTTTTGCTGATTAATGCATCATTATTTATGTATTTTTCAGCTCAGGCCATAACGAGAAGATCATTTTTCCTACTTGTCCAAATTTTTGCTAATTTAACATTATTTATGTATTTTTCATTTCAGGTCATAATGAGAAGATCATTTTTCCTACTTGTGCAAATTTTTGATAATGCAATATTGATTATGTATTTTTCATTTCAGGCCATAATGAGAAGATCTATTTTGTTCGGTGGCATCCCCTGGCCAGAGACGTCTTGGCGTCAGCATCCTATGACATGACTGTTATCATCTGGGACACGACCACAGGCGACCAGAAATACGTGCTACAAGGTCATACTGATACGGTAAGAATTGGGTATTAGCCTTTATGCTGCTGGTGGCTAAATTGGCCAATACAAAATGACGTAAAAAAACTGAAAATGATTGAAACTGAGAGTACTCAGTGAGAGCTATCTAATAAATACCAACATGACAGGGTTTAGATGGTTTTCAAAAATCTTTGCCTCCTTGTTCTTTGGACGAAAGTACCCTCACATTGGAAGGGTTAGTCCTTTGAATGCTGAGACTACTTTCGTCTAAGGCACAGGAACTCAAAATGTTTCAAAAATCATCTAAATCCTGTCATGTTGGTATTCATTAGAAAGCTCTCATTCAGTACTAACATATGAGTACCCATTTGTCAGGATTTCAGTCATTCTTCAGCTTTTTTCACATTATTTTGTATTGACCAAATTAGCCACCAACAGCTTAAGGGTTAGTACCTTTAGAATTTTCTTGATCTGTTCTCTCTGATAGAAAAAACAAAAAATTCCAATAGGTTGGGAAATTTTAATCCACATTATTTTGAGTAAATATTCTAACTTTTTTGGCATAGCAAGCAACACGCTCCAACAGATGATGATTGTGCATGTCATCCATCCAGGGACTTAGCCAGGATTTTCATAACAGGGTGTCCAAATTGGGATTTCAAGAATTTAGGGAGTCCAAAATCCCTTATTGAAAAAGTAAAAAATCGTTACAATGATTATGTACATTAACAAATAAAGAAATTATATGCTAAAATCTTCAAGTAATGTCTTTGTTATTATTTTGAAGTTAAACTTTTTAAAAATTTAACTTAGAATTAGTATTTATAAAAAAAAACTTTTTACCTAAAATCAGGTATTTTTCATGAACAAGGGAGTCCAAAAGACACTCTGCTGGCTAAGACCCTGCTCTAGCTAGTAGGTAGGTTTATAATGTGAGGAGGGTTATGATACTGCTTTCTTTGTGTATACCTTTCTGACAGTACCATAAATTCTCGGATATTTAGACCACCCTAGGAATTTGGGCCACTATAATTATTTTGCAAAATAATTATTGGGAAATATGGACCACCCTTGATTTATCGTTGGTAGCTCTTTCACTAAGTATGGACAACTATTACTCTGCTTTGTCAGTATTTTTATAAAACATGGGCCATCCTCTGTAACCGTTTGCTAGGGTTAATCTGAGGGTTGGTTACAATAAGGGTTAGGAGATCAATCTATGTGATGCAGGGTTTAAGAATGACAAATAGAAGCTAGATTACAATATATACAGATGCTTTATTACTTACTACAAATACAGGGATGAGCCTATCCTAATATAGTCCCACTAGTAGATCCTAAAGTGTGCTGCCACTGCAGCCCATAAGTACATGTAATTCCTCAGCCCAGGAGTCAGTTAAAGCACATGTTAGCAGTACAAGGGTCGGCTAGAGAGTGAGGGAAGGACAAGTACCCATGTGTCGAACAAAAGCAGTATCTCTATGACTATTGGTCAGATAAGAAGACCACAGCAGCCCGGCAGGGTGCTTCCTGCTATGTGAGTCAAACCTGGCCTACAGAAGGCAGGCGGGCTCTAAATGATCACCAATAGGGCAGAGGGCTCAAGCAGTAGCTATAGTGATAATACACTTCAAATAACAAACAGGGTACAATAGATCCCTGTTACATCCTCAACCCATAAAAATTGGAAATATTAAAAAGTTTCCCAAATAACTGAGAATTTACAGTAACTCTTATCACCTACTCGGCTGTGATTTTCCGCCTCGCGGGATATTGATGACAGAAGGTGGATATCACGCTGTACCCCACTTACAAACAAGGTGTTTGAAACTAATTGTACCTCACTCTGTTGCAGATCTTTAACCTGGCCTGGAGTCCTGATGGCTCACAGTGTGCTACGGTCTGTAAGGACGGAAAGATACGCATCTACAGCCCAAGGGAATCAGTTTCACCAATAAAGGTAAGTTGTATTTTGTACATGCCCCAGTTTCTATAACAAGCATAATCATAAACATCATGTCCACAGACTTGGAGAGCCCTGTATGTGGCAGTCCCTTGATTACGTAGTTAGCCCTTCCAGTGCTGAGGCTACTTTCATCCAAAGCACAAGGACGCAAAGATTTTTGAAAACCATCTTAACTCTGGCATGTTGGTATTCATTGGATAGCTCTCACTGAGTACTCTCGGATGAGTACCCGTATGCCAGGGTTTGAGTCATTTTTTAGGTTGTTTGCATCATTTTGTATTGGCCCAATTAGCCAACAGCAGCACAATGGTTAGTATGTGAGATTAGTGGCTCCTAGATTGCGTAGTAAATATATGGTAGTTAAGTTAACTACAAGTTGTAACCCTTCAACTTAGTAAGTATATGGTAGTTACATTGTAATCCCAATGTTACATGGTTAGCATGTGGTAGTTATGTGGTAGTCCCAATGTTACGTGGTTAGCATGTGGTAGTTATGTGGTAGTCCCAATGTTACGTGGTTAGCATGTGGAAGTTATGTGGTAGTCTCAAGATTATGTTGTTATCGGTGATAGTTTAGCAGTAATCCCTGGTTTGCAAGATTGGTATAAGGTAATTACATGGTAGTCCCAATGTTATGTGGTTAGCATGTGGTAGTTATGTGGTAGTCCTAAGATTACGTTGTTATAGGTGATAGTTTAGCAGTAATCCCTGGGTTGCATGATTGGTATAAGGTAATTACATGGTAGTCCCAATGTTACGTGGTTAGCATGTGGTAGTTATGTGGTAGTCCTAATGTTAAATTGTAAGCATGTGGTAGTTACATGGTAGTCCTAATGATACATGTTTAGCATATAGTAGTTATGAGGTACTCTCTAGGTTAGAAGCAAATCATCAGATACACTTGCACAACCTAGTCTTTAACCACACATGTGTCACAATATATTCCAATTTTTTTCTTTACTATCTATGAAATCCTGTTTAATTATTCTTATTTGTTCTTGCAGGTTGGTTGCGGACCGCCAGGGAGCCGTGGAGCCAGAGTGGTGTGGGTGTGCCACGGAAAATACCTGCTTGTCTCAGGATTTGATAAGTAAGTAACACCAGAGAAATACATCCCCTTGATCCGCAACCCCATAGGCACAGCATGCTAGTACCTACGGTATGTGCGCCTCGGGTTACGTGGTGTAGCCTGGGGAAGTATTGGTCACGTGATTGGTTTCGCGGCAATTTCAGTCTGACCCAGGGCCTGTGAAACCAGCAGGCAGCCAATCATGGGGTACACATGTTATCTATGACTCATAGTGGTGTGAGGCAGCGAAATTTGATGACGCATGCACAGTGCCCACTCCCTGTCTACTACTCCCAGGTAACACATTTCCTCACTGGATGCTCCTCAAAAACTAAATCAGTATCAAGTAAAAATGAATTTAAACAAAATAATGATCTTCCAAGTATGAAAAAAGTATACCTGCTGGTCTCAGGATTTGATAAGTAAATAACATATTTCCTTGCTGGATGCTCCTCGTAAACTAAACCAGTATCAAATAAAATGAATTTAGACAAAATCAAAATCTTCCAAGTATGAAAAAAGTGAAATTTTACATGCATTTTTGCTTAAGGCCTATGTAATATTCTATAAAGTTGTATATATCTCATATTAGCCTGAAGTTCATTCTGACATGCATTTTTATTTTGCCTTGAATTAAGGCCTATGTAAGCAGGCTCTTTGACATGATTCATTGAAACCTTTGATGCTGATAAGTTCAGGTAAAATTTGGATTTTCTGATTTTGTATCCTTTTTGGCTGTTTCTAGCACAAGATGAAGAAGTGTCACACTTTGATATTTTTCTTTAGCAGGAATTATTGACATCCTTTTTTTCTCATTAGGCAAAGTGGGCGTACCCTATACCTGTACGATGTTAACGATATTACGGAAACAATAGCCGATCACACAGTAGATATTTCACCAGCTATTCTCATACCTGACTATGACGAAGACAGCTCAACAGTTTTCCTAACAGGGAGGGTAAGTGTATCCATTTTTTGTCACATATGAATTTTAACCCTGATGTTTCTGAAATCTTGATTAAATTCCTAGATTCCCCTTAATCCATATGCTGCTGGTGGCTAATTTGGCCAATACAAAATAATGCAAAATAACTTTTAAAAGAATGAAACCCTGGCATGTGGGTACTCATCTGGAAGCACTCAATGAGGGCTATCCTATTCATGAGCTAAGTTTTCATGAAGTGCTTCATTGGAAGATGTTTTATTTGTTTCCAGCATATAAAACTGAAATTAAAAATTAAAACTAAGTTTTCAAGGAGTGTTTCATTTTAAGATATTTTATTTGTTTCCAGCAAGCAGATGGCCAGAACCAGTTCTTTACTATTTCATAATAGCATTTTGACATTTTGATTGCCAAATAACTTCTTTTTCTTAGAATTTTGCTGCTATTAACCCATTCTTTCTTGGATATCTCCTTGACAAGTGTCATCTGGATCCCTGATACTTATGTAAATAAATTTGGAATAAAGCATATATTAGGAAAAATATTTGAAGGAGAATTGTTTGTGAGTTTGAGATTAGTATTTCTCCCTTTTAGAAAATAGCTTTTGTGGGAGAGATGTCAAGAAATAGCTTGATACCATTCTGACATTTTGATTGTGAATTACATTTCACTTATGTTTTGATTTGTTTCCAGGGCGACACGACCATCCATGCGTTTGAGGTGAGCGATGAGAGCCCCCACCTGTTTCAGCTGTCTAACTACTGCGCGGGCACCCTCCACCAGGCCCTGGCCCTGCTGCCCAAGACACTCTGCGACGTCAAGAGCATAGAGTTCGCCAAGGGCTACCGGCTCACCAAGAACTCCATAGAACCCATCTCTTTCACTGTTCCTAGGATAAAGGTAGGTAATTCTCTATGGGGCATACTGTATAACAGGCATTTAGAGGCATTTAGATTTCGCTATTGAAAGCAGCACAAATACCCTGCAGCATGGGTTTAAAGCAAAATCTTTAACTCTCCAAGTTAAAGCCGAATAGAGTATACTTTATTATGAAACAGAGTTCGCCAAGGGCTACTGACTAAGCAAGAACTCCATAGAACCCATCTCTTTCACTGTCCCTAGGATAAAGGTAGGGAATTGTTCATTGGGCATACGCTTTGTTAAGGAACATAGAGTTTGCCAAGGGCTACCGGCTAACCAAGAACTCCATAGAATAAATGGAAAAAACTCCATACGGTTTACCACACATTTAATCAGAAAAATATAATCCTAATTCATACTTCCTTTTCAATAATAAGCTTCTTTGAAGTATATAATTATTAAAGTCATAATGCCACTTCTTTTTTGTTGAAAATGAACCCTTTAATAATGAAACCTTCTCCCAAACCCCTTTCCATCCCTTACATGTAAGTCTTTTCCTGTAGTTTGTGATATATTTTTCTTTTGTTATTGCAGAAAAGTTTCTTCCAAGATGACCTGTTCCCAGACACTAAGGTGACCACGGAAGCCTCCATGAGTGCTGCAGAATGGTTCTCTGGTGAAAACAAGCCTCTCAGGACGATCTCACTCAGGCCGGAAGGACTAGAACCATGTGAGTTTTTTCACCAATTTTTACCCTTCCAATGTCGAGGCTACTTTTGTCCAAAGCACTGGAACGCATAGATTTAAGAAAAACATCTAAACCCTGTCATGTTGGTATTCTTAGATAGCTATCGCTGAGCACTCATATTTGCGAATAACTTATGAATTAGACATTGATTTCCATAGGTATTTGCCCTGGCGTAGGGTTGTGGAAACTGGTTGGAGTCTCTCTATCTGCTGGATCTTCATTAGTGGCTTAGCCTGGTTGCTTTAGAGATTTATGGCATTCTGAAGGATTTGATGTGATGTCTTTGCTGCTGAAATAACCTTGGGACTAGTGTTCAAGAGAAGGGAATTTCCACCCTGTTTTAAGTGTTTCTTAAGACACGATCCAACCTAATTTAAGCTGTTGAAAATGATATCTCATTGACATCTCTAAATCTCATTCACTAGGTGAGATGGGAGTGTTGGTTATGATGAACTATAAAACCCTACTGAAAGGTGGGACCACCTGAATCCACAAAGCTTGTTTGACTGTATACTAGAACTAGTATTTGATTTAATTTCGCTCTATTTTCAGTGAGTGCAGCGCCAGCGGAGGCCCCTAAACCAAAGAAGTACCAGAGTTACAATGAAGATACATTTAAGACAGATGAACAGAAAAAAGAGGAGGTATTTATAGTCAACCTTTCCTCTTCATTATATTCTTCGCTGCTTCTTGTTTTTGTTTTGTTTCTGTTTTGTTGTTTTTTGACTAAATGGTCCCCTCTCTTGAAATGTTTACTCTCTTATGAACAGAAAATGATCCCCTCTTTAGGAGTGTCTTCTCTGTTATTTACTAAAAATGGTTCCCTTTTTTCAATTATTTTCTCTGTTATTGACTGAAAAGGATACCCTTGTATGAAAAAGTTTCTCTGTTATTGACTAAAAATGGTTGTTTCTTTTCAATACTCCTTTTGTATGTTTGCTCTGTTATTGACTTAAACATAGTTCCGTCCTTTCAAATGTTTTCTCTGTTATCGACTAAAATGGTCCTCTTTTTGAAATGTATTCTCTGCTATTGACTAAAAATGGTCCAGCTTTGAGTGTAAATGGGTTAATGTTGTTGTGTTTTGTTTGTTTCAGTTGCTGAGTGCTATGCTGGGCAAGATGGATAAAGACGACGGACCTCTTCCCCAAGACCTGACTGAGGGATGTGATGACGACGAATGGGTAGGTTATAGAATTATCTATAAAGGTTTTGTAATTTCTGTATTTTGTCATTGCAAGGTCTGAGAGACGACTGAACAGTTAGCTGTATCACAAATCTCATTACCTGGAACAGTAGAAGAGATTTTATTTTGCCATTCATACTTTTGTGAGTTACCGAGAAAAAATTGTATGGATTTATTATAACTTCCAACACGAATATCAATCACCGCATACACAACCAGCAGATCTCGCTCAACAGCCTCAGCACGACTCCTAGCCCAGGTGTTGACGAGAACCACTCAAGAGGTGCATTCTGTGCATGTGCGTAGGCAACCTCCTCTATAATGTAAACAAATATGAAAGCCCTCATTCGTCTGTCTCCTAGGGATGTCACACTGAGGCGAGATTAGGGCTCTATGACGGGCCATATGGTAATTGGTCTGTGGTGACCAATCCATGTTCTTTTCATCTAAGGCTATATTTAGAATTAAATGTAACCATTCTCCAGTCCAATGGCTATGGTTAAGAATTTAACTTGCAATCCCCCTACCTCTGCTTTAACACCATGCTTTAACACCTTACCACCAGAGGCACTGTGGTTGAAGATTGCATTACAGTGGATAACCTGACAAGTGCAGAATTCCTTTGAAGGGAGGAAACTTATTCTTGGGTTATATTGAACTATTATAGGTAGACCACCCTTAGAATTTGGGCCACTGTAAATATTTTGTAAAATAATTATTGGGAAATATGGACCACCCTTGATCTATCGCTGGTAACTATTTCACAAAGTATGGACGACTATTACTCTGTTTTGTCAGTATTTTCATAAAACATGGGTCCCCCAACCCATAATAATTGTAATTATTAAAAAGTGTCCCAAATTACAGAGAATTTACAGTAATGTAGTTTATGTGGTGGTCCGTCACCCAGGATCCAACAAAATTCAAATAAGTAAAGTCAATCAGTGGGGCTAAGAATCACAGTATTATACTGTCCCTTGTTAAATATCTACTAGCCCTTCTAGTACAGTAGCCAGCCACCCATTTTTGGGATTCAGGTTAACCCGAGAGCTAGAAAATTTCCGTTGGTATCATGTTTTAGGCCCACACTTGGGGCATACCGCCAGGGTGGATGTAGAATTCTGAAGTGGTGCACATCTTTTTTATGGGGTCATGTCTAAGACACCTCAATATATGTAAAAAGGCCCCAAAATGGTCAAAATAATAGGTATAGGGGTGGGAGAGGCACCCTAAAACACTCATAACTCAGCTTAAACCAAACATAGGGATGAGTGTTTGGTATCAAAATGTTGGTATGAAAGAGAAGTATCTTTTGAAATAGTAAACACATAACTAACTCAATCTCATGATGTAATAAAGGTCATTCAAGGTCAAAATGGCTGCCAAATCAAGAATCTGGGATTTTCCCATATTCTATAGTTTCCGTTTATAAACTTCTCAGTTTTTTTGAAGGTATGTATTTCTCTTTTGTAGCCACTTTTTCTAAATGAATGTCTTTTAATGGAATTGTTGAACATTTTAGAAAGTTCATTGACTAGAGTTTTAAGTCCAATTTTGAGCTGTTAGGTACAAAGTAAGGTACCAAGCCCACCTGGAGACCCCAAAAAGTGCCTAAAATGGTAAAAATTTGAAAACTAAAATGATTGTATCTTAAGTTTTATAAGTAGGAAGGGAGCAGATGATGCACCAAAACATCAGGTTTAATTTTCTCCTCAATCTGGAAGAAAATGGAAAAATAATATTGAAATTAAGGGGTCGTTGAAGGTCAAATAAAGGTCAAAATATCATTTTTTCCTTGAAAAATTCAAATTTTGATCAAGAGATTTTGATGAAGTACTTGTGTTTTGTCATTTTATAATTTCCACACCAAGTTACCACTATAATATACAGATAAATAATCTCAACTGTGATCCAACAAATCATTTTCTACCATTTACTGGTGAAAATGAAGTAGTTTTAAGTCAATATGGAGGTGTGGAATGTGGCACTTGGCTATTCAATGCTTATGATAAGTGTTTACGTACGGGTTATGAGAAAGTGCTAATATGGGACCACTGTTTAGGTCATAAAAGTTGTGAGCACCAAACATTATAGGCATTGTTTGGTATCAAAATGTTTGTTGTAAGACAGTCTTTCCATTCCATGCAACCAGCCTAGGGTAGGGTCTATTGTTGTGATACTAGAGGTCATTCAAGGTCAAACTAACCCCAATTTCATGATTTAAGGCATTTTGTCTTTAAATTTTCCATTTAGCAGCTTTTCAAATTCTCCTAGAATACATATTTTATCCTGGAAATATTTTTAGGTTAGAAATAATTTAAAAAAAGTATTCTGAGACATTTCTAGGTCATTTCAAGAGAAAGTCTGGACCAATCTGGAATATTTAGGGACCAAAATGACAAAATGACTGATTACAGGTGCACTCAAATATTGAAGTGAGGCAGCAGAAAGTTGACATAACAGATCGAGTCATATCTTATGGTATGTCAGCTTTCATTTTCAATAGGGAGAATAAGCCTTTTAACTTGTGGCATTACTTGCCTATTGTGTTTGTCATGTAAGATTATGAAGGCAGTGTAAAATATCACTGAGATTTAAGGAAAAAATGAAGGTCAAATAAAGGTCAAAATGTCATTTTTTCTCTTAAAGATTCAAATTTTGATGAAGAAATTTTGATGGAGTAGTTGTGTTTTGTTATTACATAATTTCCTAACCACATTACCACAATAATTGACAGACAAGATACCTTAAACATATTTTCCCAAAACATTTTTACCCTTTACCTGTGAAAATGAAGTAGTTTTAAGGTAATATGCAGATGTGGAATGTGCTATTGGACAATTCATGCCTAAATTAATTCTTTAAGATTGAGCTGTGAGAACGTGCTAGTATGGGACCACTGTTTAGGTCATAGAAAGTGTGAGCACCAAACATTATAGGCATTGTTTGGTATCATAATGCTTGCTGTAAGACAATCTTTCCATTTCACGCAACTAGCCTAGGAAGGGGTATTCTGTTGTGATATTGGAGGTCATTCAAGGTCAAACTAACCACAATTTCATGATTTAAGGCATTTTGTCTTTGCATTTTCCATTTAGCCGCTTATTAAAATCTCCTCGAATGCATATTTTCTCCTGCAAATATTTCAGGTGAGAAATATCTCTAATAAGAATTCTCAGACATTTTTGTAGTTACTTCAAGACAAAGTCTGGGTCAATCTTGAATATTTAGAGGTCAAAATGACGAAATGTCTAATTGTGCACCCAAGCGTTAGTGAAGCTGCAGAAAGTTGACATAATAGATTCATATCTTATGGTACATCCTTTCATTTTCACTGGGGTAAATAAGCTTTCTAACTTGCCTTTTGTGTTTTTCACAAACAAATAAAGACTAAAATATTACTGTGATTTAAGGAAAAAATGTAGGTCAAACCAAGGTCAAAAGGTCAAATAGAGTATTCATGACTCTGGAGAAAATATCTGTAATACTGCAGTTGCATCTTGTTCAAATGAGTAATGTTTATTCACCTGGAAGGAATATTTGACAATCATGAACTAAAGAAATGATTAATTTACTACTTAAATAACATTTTCAGATAAGAACAAGTTGCTTTCTATCTATTTGGAGGTCAAAGACTTAGACTGCCAGGATTTTACCTAGAGGCAACTTCTGAATTGTTCTAAAAAAACAAGACCAATATTGACATTTAGTGTCATTCATGTTCAACATACCAAACTTAATACACAATGTTTAATAGTATAAAAATCATGTTACATTTAAAGATTAAAGCCAGTGTAAAATATAGATAGTGTAAAAGGTCAAACTAAGGTCAAAAAGAGTATTTGTGACTTTGAAGCAAATATCTCTATGCAGTAGTTACACTTTGGTAAAAAATAAAGCCAGGGTCTTAGTTCACTTGAAAGGAATATTTTCCAATCATGAAGTGGAGGAACTGAGGTAGTTTACAACTACATATTAACATTACCAGATGAAATAAGTTGCTTTTGATTGTATTTGGCTCAAATAACTAACTCCACATGCTGGCCTTACATATGTCTGCACCAAAAATTGAGTACATCGTAAGCCTTTAGGTGACAAATGTCTCTTTTTAAAGCTTTCAAAGTTGTTTGATGAAAGCTAGGCAGAAGATCATGAATCAAATTTCAAAAATAAGTATCATGGATTTCATATAATAAACTAGGTATGTATCTGTCAGTGGTTCCATTCGTTAATTGGAAACCATAACTGTAATTTTGAATAGTTCGGCATTATCTAAAATGATTTTACCTAATTTTGGTGTATACATCTTTTATTATCCATATCATTAATTCCTAGCTCAGTACCAACCTCTCTGATTGTTAGATATCTAACCTTTACTTGACCTTGTGCATGAGTACATAAAATATGTGTACATACCTTAATCTATTTTGGAAAACAAGCCTATTTAGTTATTTACACATTCCACTATCTGACTTGGTCAATTTAAAAATCCCCATTTAGGATCCAATCCATTTTGTGCTGACGGTCATGCTATCTGTGACTTTTGTATGTGCATTCATAAATAGTGGTAGCCTTTTAGATTTTTTTCAATAAACAGCTAAATAAACTGATTAAAGAATTGTTTAAATAGCAATTCCTCTAACCTCTGGGAGAGATTCGACTTATCTAAGACATTAATCATTGACAATATATGCACATCAAAGGGATTTGTAAAAACGCGGACATCTTCTGAAGTGAAAGATTCAAAAACCTATACCAGAGCTCATCTTGACCTTCAATGACCTCCAAACCACAACAGGGACTGTCACACAAGAAATTGTACATAAAATTTAGAGATCGTAAGGAGAAGCTAGCATTGTGTTAACAATTCTACCCCCAAAATTCTGTTTCTATGCATCAAAGAAGCCTAAGATAATAATGGCTGAAGTTGGCTTTACTGCATGAGTTGTGGAAATTGTCCTAGGTTTGAAATGAGCTAATCAATCTAGCTGACCTCTAAATTCACAAAATACTAACGTTTGTACTGGTCAATAGTATCAATAAGCTATCCTTGAACTGAATGACTTCCCAATTTTCTGAACAGAGATTGGTAATAAATTTCATTGACAAGTAAACTACAGTAGGAAGACTAAAAAATCTACTTCAATTTCATAAATAATTGAATTATTCCCATGTTTGACCTTTGATTATGTTACTACTGAATTTGAATCAGAAATCGCACTTAGGTAAAACCTTGGTAGTCTCAGTCTTTGACCTCGAAATAGTTATTCTTATTATTGCATACTAACTATTCAATTAATTTCATGATTACCAATTATTCCTTTCAAGCGAATGAGCATTACTCGTTTGACCAAAATAAAACTGTAGTATACCGATCTATGCTTCAAAGTCGAAAATGCTCTTTTTGACCTTTTGACCTTGGTTTGACATTCCATTTTCCCTTAAATCTCAATAATATTTAATGCTATCTTTAATCTTACATGGAAAACACAAATTGGCAAGTTAAAAGGCGTATATGCCCAATTGAAAATGAAAGCTGACATACCATATGATAAAAATGTTGTGTCAACCTTCCGCTGCTAAATTGATATTTGGGTGCACCCCAAAATCAGGCATTTTGTTATTTTGATGCCAAAATGTTCATAATTAGCACAGACTGTCTTGAAATAACCTTAAAAGGCAAGAGTTTCTCTTTAAAAAGATATTTCTCACCTAAAAATAATATTTTTTAGGAAGAAATATCATTAAATATGTATTCTAGGAGCAATTGATGAGATACTAGACAGGCAATTCAAAGACAAAATGTCTTAAGTCATGAAATTGGGGGTAGTTTGACCTTGAATGACCTCTTATATCACAGCAAAATGCCCTACCCTAGGCTGGTTGATGAAAATGAAAGATTGTCTTACAACAAGCATTTTGATACCTAACAAATATGCCTATAATGTTTGGTGCTCACAACTTTTATGACCTTAACAGTGGTCCCATATGTTACTAGCACTTTCTAACAACTCGATTTTAAACACTTAATTCAGGCATGAATTGTCCAATAGCACATTCCACATCTGCATATTACCTCAAAACTAGTACTTCAAATTCACAGGTAAAGGGTAAAATATTGTTAGTAAATATATTTAGTAATATATTTAAGGTATCTTGTCTGTCAATTATTGTGGTAATGTGGTTAGGAAATTATGTAATGACAAAACAGAAGTACCTCATCAAAATTTCTCCACCAAAATTCGAGCTTTTTACAGAAAAAATGGCGTTTTGACCTTTATTTGACCTTCATTTTTTCCTTAAATCTCAGTGATATTTTACACTGCCTTTATAATCTTACATGACAAACACAATAAGCAAGTAATGCCACAAGTTAAAAGACTTATTCTCCCCATTAAAAATGAAAGCTGACATACCATAAGATATGACTCAATCTGTTATGTCGACTTTCTGCTGCCTCACTTCAATATTTGAGTGCACCCGTAATCAGTCATTTTGTCATTTTGGTCCCTAAATATTCCAGGTTGGTCCAGACTTTCTCTTGAAATGACCTAGAAATGTCTCAGAATACTTTTTTAAAATTATTTCTCACCTAAAAATATTTCCAGGATAAAATATGTATTCTAGGAGAATTTGATAAGCTGCTAAATGGAAAATTTAAAGACAAAATGCCTTAAATCATGAAATTGGGGTTAGTTTGACCTTGAATGACCTCTAGTATCACAACAATAGACCCTAACCTAGGCTGGTTGCATGGAATGGAAAGACTGTCTTACAACAAACATTTTGATACCAAACAATGCCTATAATGTTTGGTGCTCACAACTTTTATGACCTAAACAGTAGTCCCATATTAGCACTTTCTCATAACCCGTACGTAAACACTTATCATAAGCATTGAATAGCCAAGTGCCACATTCCACACCTCCATATTGACTTAAAACTACTTCATTTTCACCAGTAAATGGTAGAAAATGATTTGTTGGATCACAGTTGAGATTATTTATCTGTATATTATAGTGGTAACTTGGTGTGGAAATTATAAAATGACAAAACACAAGTACTTCATCAAAATCTCTTGATCAAAATTTGAATTTTTCAAGGAAAAAATGATATTTTGACCTTTATTTGACCTTCAACGACCCCTTAATTTCAATCTTTTTTTCCATTATCTTCCAGATTGAGGAGAAAATTAAACCTGATGTTTTGGTGCATCATCTGCTCCCTTCCTACTTATAAAACTTAAGATACAATCATTTTAGTTTTCAAATTTTTACCATTTTAGGCACTTTTTGGGGTCTCCAGGTGGGCTTGGTACCTTACTTTGTACCTAACAGCTCAAAATTGGACTTTAAACTCTAGTCAATGAACTTTCTAAAATGTTCAACAATTCCATTAAAAGACATTCCTTTAGAAAAAGTGGCTACAAAAGAGAAATACATACCTTCAAAAAAACTGAGAAGTTTATAAACGGAAACTATAGAATATGGGAAAATCCCAGATTCTTGATTTGGCAGCCATTTTGACCTTGAATGACCTTTATTACATCATGGGATTGAGTTAGTTATGTGTTTACTATTTCAAAAGATACTTCTCTTTCATACCAACATTTTTATACCAAACACTCATCCCTATGTTTGGTTAAAGCTGAGTTATGAGTGTTTTAGGGTGCCTTTCCTACCCCTATACCTATTATTTTGACCATTTTGGGGCCTTTTTACATATATTGGGGTGTCTGAGACATGACCCCATAAAAAAGATGTGCACCACTTCTGAAGTCTACATCCACCCTGGCGGTATGCCCCAAGTGTGGGCCTAAAACATGATACCAACGGAAATTTTCTAGCTCTCGGGTTAACCTAACTTCTAAAATAGAGCCCTTTTCTTGATCTGGCTACTGGACTATTCATCATTCGGTATATGTTCATCAAATAGATAATAGACCAAATAAGTCTTATTTCAGTCAGAATTTTAGAAGTTATGTGTTAAGCGTATAACTTTACTCCAGGGTATTAAACCCATTTACACTCAGAGTGGCCAAAACAGGTCTGATGATTTTACAAACGAAAGCATTTTTTTTTGAAAATATTCCAAGGAGAAATGCTATCCAGAGGTCAAACGATATCTCTCCTTCAAATACTCTGTAAACGTTTGCTTTATTCCAAAGTTATTTTCAAAAGTGTGGAAGTAGCAGATAATACTTTCTAGAGAAACCTTGAGTGTGAATGGGTTAAGCCATGGTTTGAATGTAATTTTTCCCCCATTCCTACAAATGTGATAGTGCTAGAAATAAAAAAAATAAAAGGATGCCTAACAGCCTCATATTTGCCACATTTATTAACCCATTAACACTCAGAGTTTCTCTTGAAGGTATCGTCTGCTACTCTCATACTTCTGAAAATAACTTGTGAATAAAGCAAAAGTTCACAAAATATTTGAAGGATATTTGATGTTTGGCTTCTGATCAACATTTCTCCTTCAAATGTTTTCAAGAAAATGCTTCTGAAAGTAAAATATTTCCAAAATCGTCAGGCCTCTTGGCCACTCTGAGTGTAAATGGGTTAACAAGACCATGGTAGTTTTAGGCACTGACACTACTAACAATGTATTATTCCCTCCTCCCAGTCCCTTGACTTGATGCTTTTTTACTTGTAGTGAAGTGATCACCATTTTGTGTATTAACCTAGGTCTACAATTTGAATTATTGGCATTGTGACTCAATGTGCTTTCGCAGCCAAAAAAGGTGCATTTCAAATAGTACTGCCTCAGGAAAAATGTAATGGATCGAGTCAAATATATAATTTCCTGTATCTAAATACCATCACCTTTAATATCTCATCATATTTCAGCAGTTTTTGATACTTTTATAACATCCATGTTTTTTAATTGATAAGATATATGGACACGCTTATGAATGTCCCTATGGATTGCCAATGTGTGTTTTTTTCAACAAACAACTACATATTTTCTTCTGTAAATTTAAGATAACTGGTTTGATTTGAAGGATCCATGCACTATATGGAAAGAGGTGATCCTTAATGGGTTTTCTGAGGATTACATTTGAAATGTAGCCTATTTTGAGCTTGCATGCTGTCAATGTCTGTGATCTAGGCCTGCTGCCTCTTGTCAGTATGGATTGTGTTTCCTATTATATGTCAACCCTTATGCTGCTGGTGGCTAATTTGGTCAATCGGAAAAAAAGATTAAAAACAACCTGGAAAACCCTGTCAAGTGGGTACTCATATGAGAGTACTCAGCAAGGGCTATCCATTGAATACCAACATGACAGGGTTTAGATGGTTTTCAAAAATCTTTGCATCCTTGTTTTTTGGATGAAAGTATCCTCAGCATTGGGAGGGTTAAATGTATGAATTCTAACTCTGTGTGTTGTGCGCCTTTATGTAAGATGTGTAAATCCTCACTCTGTGATTTTTGTACCCTTGTGTATATCATCAAAATTGTAAAGATTAGTCAAAGCTCTTAGCTGTCCTTGAGGTGCTTAAAGGCATGCCAACCCCCTTTCATTATATATGGATTACATTACCTAGAAATGAAAGTTTTTCTTGATAATATTGTATACAACTCTCCCTACAACTCTCCCTCAATACACATACATGTGCCTTTTGAATGCACATATTTAATATAAAATGAATAATGTGTATTTGGTTTCAGTAGATCAGTGTTATCTACTTTTATTTACATGTGTATCTCACAGTACACATGTGCCTTTTGGGCAGGGTTTTAGCCAGGATTTAGAAATTGGGTGCCTAAAATTGGCAATTGTAAAATTTTGGGGCTTCCAAATTTTTAAGGGTGACCACATATACTCAGATTTCAACCATAAACATGTATAAATTTATCAAAATATGAAATGAGATGAAATAATTCAATTATATGCTTGAGATTAACATTTTAAGAAATTCCTCACAAATATTTTTGGGTGTCCTGAGGGATGCTTTTTAAGGGTGTGGGTGTCCAAAAAGACTACGACCATGCTTTTGGGTGCACATGTGTATTGTAAAATGTGTAATGTGTATTTAGTTCCAGTGGACCTGCTGCCTCCTCAGATGCACGGTCTCCAGGGTGACAAAAAGGTCCAAGGTCGATCTTAGAGAAACATGCCGGCTGAATTTGAACCATTACCCTGTAGTCTCCATTTTACTACCACTGTATGCCTCTGCATTCCTTATTTTAACAAAATCAGCAGTAAAGTGGAGATTCCAGGGAATAAAACGAAATCCAGCCTTGAATTATCTACATCTCCATATCCACTTCTCATGATAATTTCCACAATACACCCTCCAAGACTTTATCTGTCATCTGAAACTGAAAAACAAGTAACAAATGTTGCAGAGACAATGTATTTCTTTTACTGTCACTCGTCTTGAAATGAATTATATCTAAGGTCAGAAAAATAATTTATGCCGTGTTCCAGGTCACCCTGCCCTTCTGATATTTGTCCAAAATATCCCACATTTTAACAATTCAACCTAAACTTTTTCTGAACTTATAGATACTGCATAATTTAGATGCTCCAGTATTCCGTGTATATTTTTAATATGAAGAAAGCATTGGTCAAACCTGGTTTTAAACTTATTGCTGAATGATTCTTTCGCTCATTTTTAAAGAACCATGTTTTTCCATTAAGTCATTTTCAAAGAAATTAAGTGTAAGAGTGATCGGGTAAAAATAAAGATTATGGTTATAATTACTTTCCTACTCTACCTATACCTTTAACCTTAATATTACCAGAAACAGTCACCTATTTATCCTAGGCCTTATGTCCGAGGATGATTAACCCTATGTTATTTCTCACATGCTGTGTATCCTCTGTTCTGTGTTGCATTTGTGTGTTTTGTGTCGTCTCTTGCATGATCTTTCACAAACCCCTGAAGATGTTGAAAAAAGCCTGATATCTATCAAATGAAGCACCTTTGCGGAAGTATTTGATGAGATATTGAGCAGAATGCATATAACACTCTTCTTTAAACATTTTTCAAATTCTTGCTTTACTTAAAACTGACTCCTTTATGTATAAGAGCTCAGAGAGTACTTAACAAAGAGAACTTGAAGTATGAAATGGTTAACTCATTAATGTTTGAAAAACTTTGGGAATATCTAAACGTCATGCTATGTTTTTAACAATATATATAAAAAGAGAATATTTGTTTAACAATTTAGAATATTGCATTCATATACTCCCCTTAGTTCAGCTGGGTTTTAAAAAGATGGTTTTACATCAAACCTTACTGACATCTTATGTAAGAAAATGTTATCTCTCCCCTGCTTAGAGTTCCCTTTGAAAAGTGTCTCTGTATGAAAAAGGCAATGTCACATTTTAACTGTGCACTGTCTGTTGCATGGAAACTGAAACCACTCAATGAAATCAAATATAGTCATTTAATTGGTCATAACATGTATTGTAACATTTCAGCAGTTCAATTATTACTTATGTTGGCAATGAACATTTTGATAGGCTAATTCTCACCAACCCACCATGTGCCAATCATCAGTACTTCAATGCAATCCTGTGATAATACTTACCAAAGACATAAGAGAGGTTGGGCTATCCCGTTTCCGACATCGACATCGGGTTAGCATATCACCTTCTATGCCGTTCCCGATCTCGATGTTGGAACTTCGTATCCAAGGTTGGGCTATGCTGTCGGGATAAGTTTACCATGGCGCTAGGCCGAGGAGTCGTACTGACAAGGCCACTACCAAACAAAACTCCTTCTGTCGGCATGAAACAATTGAAATGTGGCGCAAATACAGTTCGGTTACACAACACGTATGGTTAGCTTCCACATAGCCACTGTAAGATATTTTTAACAAACTGCTTACAGCATAAATTTAGCAAGAAGCTACGCCGTTCGAAACTTACGGGATACAGCCAGTTTATGTCGGGTGACGAGAACGGCGCAGACCCGAGCTATGTGGGAAAAGATGACGTCAACACATTCTATGGTGACGTCATCGTCGCCTATCCCGTTCCCGTTGTTGGAAACGGGATAGCCCAATCTCTCTAGTGTGACAATCTTTTCATTGATGGTGATAAATCTTATCATTTGTCAACTCTCATAGAAGCTTAACATTATTTCATTTTGCAATAGATATCTACTCAATTCTCTTATGATGTTTAATGGTAGGTCATTTATCAAAATTGTCTTTTTAGTTATTTTTTTCTAATATAATGTATGTAGAAAATTATCTATATTCTCGTTATTGTTTGTTTGGTTATTTGATTGTTGACAGGTTTACAGAACTACTTATTTTTAAGTCGCCACAATTTGTCTCATGTATGCTGTTTCTATCTTCTTAGGATGACTAAAGAGACCAACGCCACTGACCAGGCATCGGAGCACCAGAGTGACCCCAGCGCTGACCCCAGCTTGACCACTGACCAGGCATCGGAGCACCAGAGTGACCCCAGCGCTGACCCCAGCGCTGACCCCAGCTTGACCACTGACCAGGCATCGGAGCACCAGAGTGACCCCAGCTTGACCACTGACCAGGCATCGGAGCACCAGAGTGACCCCAGCTTGACCACTGACCAGGCATCGGAGCACCAGAGTGACCCCAGCGCTGACCCCAGCTTGACCACTGACCAGGCATCGGAGCACCAGAGTGACCCCAGCTTGACCACTGACCAGGCATCGGAGCACCAGAGTGACCCCAGCTTGACACCTTGCTTGATCACTGAGTGACCGCTGCTTTGACCACTGCTTGAAGAAGAAGAAGAAGCATGAACACCAAAGAGAACTTCATTGAACTCTTGATGACTTTTCTGTTGCAGTTTATCATTAACATATTTATGACTGAATATCTCTAACTAATATCATCTAGATTTAACATACTTATATAAAGTATTTTGGAATTCAGCTGAAATTTACAAAATATTTCAAGGAGAATCATGGATAAGGTTCTGAATAACAATTTCCCGACAAATATTTTCTGAAAGAAGCTCTTGTCAGAATGATAAAACCAAAATCATCAGGGTGGTTTTGAGCTCTACCAATCATAGGGTGTCGATTATCTGATACTTCTACTCTCTCCGCCAATTTCTACAGGTGTTGCAGGTAATTTTCATGCACCTGCCTAGACACCCCTTGAACTAGTGTTGTTTGGATAATGTGACACTTTTAAAAACAACTTTGGAATTGAGCATATATCAACAAAATATCTACGAAGATGTATGACACGATCACTTGAAAAATCAACCATTAACCCTTCCAATGCAGGGGCTACTTTCGTCCAAAGTACGAGGATGCAAAATCTTTTGAAAACCATCCAAACCCTGTCATGTTGGTATTCATTAGATAGCTCTCGCTGAGCTTTCTCAGATGAGTACCCAGATGCCAGGGTTTCAGCCATTTTCCAAGTTTTTTGCTCCATTTTGTATTGGCCACCAGCAGCATAAGGGTTAAGTGAACTACTTATAACATTATCCTGGGGCTGTTTCTGCTCTCAGTAAACCCAATAACACTCAAGAGTTGCAGTAGATGGATCGTCTGCTTTTCTCATACTTTTGAAAATAATTTGTGAATGAAGCGAAAGTTCACAAAATATTTGAAGGAGGGTTGTTGTATGGCTTCTGATCAACATTTCTCCCTCAAATGATTTCAAGAAAATGCTTTTGAAATTGAAATATTTTCAAAATTGTCAGGACTCTTTTGGCTGCTCTGAGTGTTAATGGGATAATATAAATCTCTCTGGGTAGTATAACAGATAGGACCTCTGAAGACCTGGGCACATGCAAACTTTTTTCTCATTCTAGTGCTTACCCATAAGTATTGGGGCCATTTATGTGTCTACTTGAGCTGAGGTGCTGTCAATGAGTTCCGCATACATTTGAACTTACATATTGAGTATATCAATGAAATATACAGTAAAATATACTGCTGACTGAGTTACTTGATGTAATCAGAGGTAGCGATGTTTTCATGCTTGTCCCCTGTGTAATTCTTTACCAAATAAGATGAGGGGGGGGGAAAATAATGATAATGATTATGGTTTTGATGGTGTCGTTGTTGTTTGATGTATTTATGTGTAGGAAGTGGCATTTCCTACAGGAAAATCAGTCTTTCGATACTGTGTAACTGGTATTTTTTACAGGCATTTAATTTTTGCTATTTTCGCGCTCCCGATGACAGAGCCAAAATAACAACCTTCAAGTAAATATCCTGCTTTGTATCTGCTTTGTTCGAGTGCTTGAATGTGGGAATTTGAATTACACAAATACTTTCCAGCAGGGATGTATAGTGAAATTTTTAGCACTCCAAATTAAAGCCGTATACAGTACTAGAAGATTCCTTTGGTTTGCTCTGAGAGTAGTAGAGAAGGAGATGCAGTTCCCAGATCTTATTTCAAAGTGAAGCATGTGGATGATTTCTTCACAGCATGCAGTCTTTAGATAAGGCTAGCTGGCATACTTGACTCTGACTCACTCATTAGAACCAGTGCCAGCTCTTTCTGGAGCACCGTGGCCTTGTTTCACAAAACTCTCCTAGACTGGTACACACCCACACCATAGTCTTATCCAGCAGGGCATCTGGGCATCTTCAGGACGCCCAAACCGTCAAAAACACTCCTCAGGACACCCAAATATTTTTTGTGAGTAATTTCTTAAAATGTCAATTTCAAGCATATAATTGATTTTTTTCTACCTCAAAACAGTTTCCATGACATTGTACAAGGATATTAGGCTTTATTTCAACAAGTTAATACATGTTTATGGTTTTAATCTGAGTGTATTGTGGTCTTCCTTGAAAAATTGGACGCCCCAAAATTTTACAAATGCCAATTTGGGGCACCCAATTTCATGATCCTGGCTAAAACCCTGCACCCACACTTTCAGGTCAGAATGACCTTTATTAGGAATCATTTATCATTGTATGGTCTCTTAATATGGTATAGCCTAAAGTAAAGACCTTAAAATTATACATGTGAAATAATCATAATATATTTCAATCTACTGTTTGTAAAAGGTTTATTAATCAAAAACTGTATTTGCGAAACTGAACACAGTTTTGAGAGGCCTTTCATTTGTATTTGAAAATAAAATGTCTATATATTGCACAAGTATGAATGTGAATTTGATTTTGCAAAGGAATCCCTAGGAAAAGATTGCAGTCTAAAAACTAGTTTTCACTTATATTTCTTTATTATGTACGGTTATCTAAAACCTGTGTAGGCCTTTATACTATCAACATGTGCCACTTAGGAGAGTTTTTTGAAACCTTTCACGTAGTCAGTATCTGGTTTTGACTGAAGTTTTTTTTTTTTTTTGTATACCAGTGTTTCAGGAATCGTGGTTTCATCTTATTTATTTGGGTATTCTTATATCACCTTTTTGATGTGATCAACGGGGAGGAACAATGTCAGTTAAATAATGTAGGATAGAGAATGCTGCCATTTAAAAAAATCAAGTTCAGAATGTATATGTATGTGTTAAGAAGTTAGTTTCTCATTTCACCAATAGGTGGTGTCATATGAAAAAGCAGCTCATGGAAGCATGAAGATTAATTGTTATAAAATTCATTACTACAATTTCTTATTTTCACTTGTTTAATTTAATTCATAAATGTAACCAGGTGCCTTTCAGTAAAACTATATTTGGTAATGATTGTAAATGCAACTTTGGTGTATCTTTTACACATATTAATGAAAAAAATAGATGATTGTATAATTTTTGGATCAACACCAAATGTCAATTTCTTTCTTATGTGTAGTAACTTTACTGTACAAAATGACTTCAATTCTAAATGACAGTAACATTTGTACCTGTGTATTTTGTACCTTGTGTTTAAAGGAAGCTAGAATATGTAGGGTGCAGTTTTATATGCACAAAAATCACTCTTTTGCATCACAGAATGAAACACTTAATTATGCACAGCTTGACATAGCAAAACATTTTATAATTTGCAATTATTTGTAAACTTTATTATCATGATTTGTGAACGACTCGTTAATGATTATTTTTCCAGTTGTTTGTAACGTAATAAAGAAACAAAGGGGACCATGCAGAAATACAAGTTAAGATGAAAAATTTGCTGTGCTAAGAAACAAGGAAATGTAGGCATGAGGTTGATATGTCAAATAATGGAGATTGGTATAAATTATGCAGTACTTATCATTGTAAAATAGTGTATCAATTTAAAACAATTGAAATATTACAATGTTTAACTTACAAGAATAAGGCAAGAAAACTGCTGATACCAAAATATAATCAGATTTGTACTATAATTTGACATGTCGCCCCCTGGTTAGTTAGTACAGGTGAACTTGGATATGACGGACCACTGTACGACGGATCTTTGCATATGACGGACGATATGCTTGGTCCCAGTTCGATGCATATCAAGTATTCGTCATATGTATACGACAGACTTTGCATATGACGGACCAATTTTCCTGGTCCCATTAAGTCTGTCATATCCAAGTTCACCTGTACAGCATTTCCCCCTATAGATAAATGTGCTATTTTCCTTTTTCTCTTCACTCGCTATATGCTCATTATTACAGCACTGCTATGAAGACAATGTATATTTTGCTAATTATGCATGCAAATCTGTGTTATTCAGATTTTGTATCATCCCTTATTTATATATATCATTGTTGCACAACTGATCTGCAGAGTTGCTTTGTTTTCTATTTGACCTGGACTGCTCAATACTCAATTTAGTGTCTGTACCAAAATAAAATCTTTATAAAGAATTATTCTTTTATTTTAGTAAACTGTCAAATCATGCATACAAGCATTGTGGACTTGAATGTGTTTTGTTTTCTCTGCCCAGATACCTTGTATTGCCTTTAATTAGGTTCATGACCGTGTCTGGTTGTCAGAGTTTGCCCCCTGTTTGTGACAAAAATTTTAACCCTTATGCTGCTGGTGGCTAATTTGGCCAATACAAAGTGATGCAAAAACAACTCAAAAATCTCTGGAACTCTGGCATATGGGTACTTATCTGAGAGAACTCGGTGAGAGCTATCTAATGAATACCAACATGACAGGGTAGATGATTTTCAAAGATCTTTGCCTCCTTGTGCTTTGGACGTAAGTAGCCTCAGCATTAGAAGGGTTAAAGGGTGAACCATTACCCGAGGTAAAATTGCTGGAAACACAAATTAGTTTTAAATGATAAACTTCATTGCCAGAGATTATCTCTAATCCTGAATGCCCCAAATAGATTTAGGGGATAGATTTTTTCGAACCTTTTAACATAAATTGGATACCACTTCAACTGGTTAGCATTTTAGATTAACAAATAACCATAGATTTATATAGAGTGGTGGATATTGGATTTTCTCAGTGAAATCATTTGCTGATCAAAATATATTCCCTTGCATGAAAGATATACATATTGTTTATGGAAGTGTTATACCTGTCCATACTTGTAACTACTATTCCTTAGAAGCTGTTTTGATAAGTTAACCGTGCCAGTTTGTTTTCTGAAGCTGTTACAACACATTGGGTAAATGCTGGTCTAGTATACATAGGCAAGTACTTAATTCCCTTTAGTGAAAAAAACAAACATTTACCAACATCAACTGATACATAAAAAAAACTACATACAAAAAATAAAACACGTGACAAATACATGTCTTCACTCTTCATTTACGGCATAACGTCAGCCTTTCATAATTGGTATTAATGTTACATAACCTTTCTTGTTATGTAACCTAAGGGTCAATATCATCAAAAAGCAAACATTACTAATTTAAAGGTAGTACTCCGTCTTTAAGAGCATAAACCTACAGTACGAAATTGAGTCGACTAATTGGGTTTAAACAGGTTGATATTTCCACAGACATCGCATCATCGCATATACAACCTTGGATTAAGAAAAGTTTGTCTTCTAAGATACGACAAAGAGATACAACATGTGGATATACTATTTATTGCAATTGTGTACATTAATGGCACTCCAAGTTCAACGGGCCTGCCACGCTGATGATTGATTGATTAGTTGATTGATTGATTGATTGATTGGCATTGTCCTGGCCGACACGTATTCCTCAATGGAGAGCGTAATTGCAGACAGTTTGGCCCAGAGTTTGATATACGTCTCTCTGGCAATTGCTTTTCGACTGACAGCTCAAGGAACACATTAAATGGGTGACAACTGACAGCAGTAGGTTTCAGAAAGAGATAAGATAATATAATTTATTTTTGTCATTTTTTTACGATGGACCAAGTATGAAAGAGAAAATAAATTTAAATTCATTTTCTCTCCCCAATAAACGGGGGTGAAAATAATTCAAATTTATTTTCTCTCTCCAATAAACGGGAGTGAAAATAAATTTTAATTTATTTTCTCTCCTCTTTCACACTTGGTCCATCGTACGTTTTCATACTGACAATGAATACATACAAAAAGATTTACAGCTTCACAGTATTAAGGCATTTACGGTATAAACTAATAAGGCGACCAGTTAGTAGACCTTTGGGAGACCAGGCAAGACTTTAAAAAGTGCAAATATTATAATGATTTCTGTTGAGGTAGGCTGAATTATATATTTGAGGAACCTCAAGTCATTCAATTGCGCCTCTTGTATTCTGGGATTTTGAATTTCGACTTTCGTCACTTTTTCTGTCATATTTAGGCTAAAACGTGACTAATTTTATGCGGAGGAGGCAGAAAAATAGAGTAGTATAAATAGTATATGGTAGTATCAGCCCGGAGTATCACAGTAGATAGCTGGCTGTTCACAAGACTTATGAGAGACCAATTAAATAACTCACACGTGTGAAATGATCAGCTGATATGCTGTTTTACGATAAACAATACAAACAGATATCTTTCAAGTCCTTCTTAAGACGCAAGTATATACCAAAACAAAATTGGATGAAAGCGTTGTTTTAACAAACATATATTGATACAAAGAAAATGCAAACATGAAATACAGTCAGTCTTAAAGCTTGTCAAATATCAATATCACTCATTATACTAAATACAATCGTATTAGACATTACGTTATAGTAATTTACTGTACGTTTTACCAAGACATACATCGGCTTTTTCTATTAATGTTTTCGATTGAAAGATATACCCGCGCCTTTGGATTGTGTAACCATGAAGGCGACATTGGACTACTTAATCAATCAATCACATGTGTTCCTATCGAAGCACCTTAATTGCCATAAATTTAATTGATAGCTGATGTCATACTGCAATCAAGAACACATTCCGTGTGGATGTGGATCTAAGTGGCAACTGACTGTGTCATTTCCTGTGCATGAGGAAGTTATCTGACTTGTTGTTTGCTATACGTTTTCAAAGATGTGTGTATGTGTTACACCATGTGCTCTCTCCGGACGTTAATGGGTTAACCCATTCGTCACTATCGCGGTAAAAGGGCGCGACTTTTTCCCATTTTGAGAAGCTGTTGTACTCTTTTTGTGCTATCCAGATAGGGCCCCGTTGAAAGAGGTACTGGGAGGACAGTTTAAGTACAGAGAAGGGGGAATGCAAGTGTTGCGGCAAGGCGCTAAAGGCCGCAGGAGGAATAGAAAGTGGCAGTGTAGTAAGGATCCGTGCGCCCAAAAAGTGAGTGGCGGGCGCACGGATCCAAGCCCAAAGTACAGGTGGAAGGTGCATTTATAGGGCACTGATGATCACGTGGGGACGTGTGAAAGGGCAGATAGAAGGTAGATGAGTGGGAGTTGCATAAAGTAATGCCTTATAGTTAAGTGCTGGACTCATGTCAGGAGTACCACATAAGCCATCAGCGCGGGCTCACGTGGGAACAAGGACCAATCAGGGCTCTCGCATCGATTACATTACTGGGACACCTTATCTCCACCACCAGCTGGGGGTGCCCAAAGCACCAATTTCTGGCCTATTAGCGGCTATTAGTTGACATTAGTTGAGGCTTGCATGTTCATGTTGACCGGCTGGTTTCGAATCCACTTGTGTTTGGTGATCTAAGGTAAAGTCATGTGCAGCACGTGTGCATGCAAGTGTCCTTCATCAACAGATATAAATTAATACTTACACCCATTAAACTTCACAGATCTCAATTTTTACATGAAGGCTAGGCATTACTTGCATCCATTAAACTATATATTTTCTCGAAGAAATTCCTAACTTCACAACTGTGAAAATGTTTATTATAATAAATCAAAGATAAAAGATTGTTTTTAGTCTAAGCCCAACATAAAGTCATCGGCCCTTATAGCGAACGGCAATTCAGGCAGACGTCTTTTCTGGGATCAACGGTTTTGACCAACAATTCATTTTAGCAAAGTTAAGTTAAAAAAATAATAGAAATAAAGCCACACGAAGCACTGGGCGGGTGGAAAAAAAATTGCACGATCGAGAGATGTAATCGAACCCGCCACCCTAGGATCGGGAGTCGACTGGGTTATCAATCAGGCTATCCCTTCTATTGTGTGAGACGGAGTGAAAAGAGAACCATATTGATGAAATCCCGTAACTGTATTTGGGATCGTTCCTAGTATTCCGAGTCATTCTTGTCATTTACGTGACTGACAACCGTAGTAGATCTTTGTTAGGTACATGTACCACTAAGCCACTTTTATCAATGACCCCACACATTTACATACGGCCCGAAACTGATTATGACCTACCTTCGTCACATTTGGTAAATAACCAAATCAAATATGGCGCCTGTTGTCTAACTACTGCCAGACACGTACGGCTCGCCATCACCCGAATGTCGTTAGAACCCAATAAGGAGCGCCAAAATAGCTGAAAAATTGTTTTTGATCTTTTAATCTAATGCCTTTTCAAATAAATAAACAATAATAACTATATCAATACGCCTTTACATGTCGTTAACTTTGTGGCATCGCCAGTTTCGCAATCCAATTTTCCTAGTGCTATGAACTTGCTATTCTGAGGTTCAATTAGTTACATCTGCTGCCGTTTCACTTTTGGGGGCGCTTCGCGCTGCATGAACATTTGCGTCTAGATGTGTCTGTGATTGCATGTCTCTAAAAGTATTTTGAAATCGTCTTTTAATACTGTGAAATCCCTCAGGGTCGCGTGTAATGGCAACATCGCTCCGTCCTAAGTCAAGTATGTTGTCTTGGTTGAATGAATTGGATGTAGCTCTTCGATGTTGTTTTAAATAACTAACTTTCATCTAGAAGACAGACCGAGCATGGACTACTCAATGGTTATCAGTCTTTCCCGATGCGAACACAAAGGAATTCCAATCCGCATGCTCGTTTTCACTCAGAGATTTTCGAAGTCATTCAGTTGCTCATTAGTGAAAAAATATTAACAACAACTGATATACAACTTTATAAAACTGAGTAGAAAAAATAAAACAAATGACAAATGATTGTCTTCACTTTGCATTTTGGGCATAAATTTAGCCTTTCAGAATTAGTAATGATATCACATAACAAATTGTGTGATTGAACTTAAGGGGTCAATATCATCAAAAGCAAACCGTTCGAATTTAAAGGTAGTACTCTGAGCATAAACTTATAGTATGAAATGGGTTGACGAATTCGTTTAAAACAGGCTGATATTTAGTTATTTACACAGACATCGCATGTACAACAAAGGGATACAACCGTGTTCATCTATTGCAATCGTGTACATTAGTGGCACATTAACAGGCCTGCCATGCTACTGATTGATTGGTTGATTGATTGATTGATTGGTGTTGTCCTGGCCGACGCGTATAACTCAATGGAGAATGTAATTGCAGACAGTTTGGCCCGGAGTTTGATATGTCTCTCTGGCAATTGCTTGTCGACTGACAGCTCAAGGAACACCTTATTTGGGTGACAACTGACAGCAGTAGGTTTCAGAAAGAGATAAGATAATATGATTTATTTTTCTCTTTTTTACGATGGACCAAGTGTGAAAGAAAAAATAAATTTAAAGTTATTTTCTTTCCCGTTTATTGGGGACAGACAATAAATTTAAAGTTATTTTCTCAGCCCAACGGGAGTGAAAATGAATTTTAAATTATTTTCTCTTTCACACTGGGTCCATCGTACTTTTTCATACTGACAATGAATACAAAACGACCTACAGCTTCACAGTTTTAAGGTAGTTACAGTATAAACTAATAAAGCGATCTGTTAGACCTATGGGAGGCCAGACAACTGCAAATACTATAATGATTTCTGTTGAGGTAGGCTGAATTATATATTTGAGGAACCTCAAGTCATTCAATTTCGCTTCTTCTATTCTGGGATTTTGAATTTCGACGTTCGTTATTTTTTCTGTCATATTTAGGCTGAATCGTGTCTAATTTCAGGTGGAGGAGGCATGGAAATAGAGTAGTATAAATAGTATATGATAGTAGCAGAGTAGATAGTTGGCTGTTCACGAGACTTATGAGAGACCAATTAAATCACTCAGCTGATTTGCTGTTTTACGATAAACAATACAAACAAATGTCTTTCATGTTCCTCTTAAGATGCAAGTATATACCAAAACAAAAATTGGATGAAAGCGTTGTTTTAACAAACACATATTGGTACAAAGACAATGCAAACATGAAATACAGTCAGTCATAAAGCTTGTCAAATATCAATGTCACTCATTATACTTAATACAATCTTATTAGACATTACGTTATAGTAATTTACTGTACGTTTTACCAAGACATATTTTGGCTTTTCCTATTAATGTTTTCGATTGAAAGATATACCCTGGCCTTCGGATTGTGTAACTACAGAGGCTACATTAGACTACTTAATCAATCAATCACGTTTGTTCCCATTGAAGCTTAATTGCCATTTAACTGACAGCTGGTGCTATATTGCAATCAGGAGTACATACTACGTGGCAACTGACTGCCACGCCCACAAATCTAGCAGTTGCATCTCACGAAAAGGTTATCTGATTGGTTGATTGCTAGGCGTTTTCAGAAATTTGACTGCCAAGAACACGGGGCTGGTATAAATACTGGCTACGATTCTGCAGAAAGTCATTCAGTTTTCTGGTGCTACTACTCAGCCTACCCCTTAAAACTTCTTTGATATACCAGCATCATGAGCAACCAGAGTGTCTTAGATGATATCTTCTCCAGAGTTGGAACACCTACTCCGGGACCTACTCTTAAACGCCACAGGTCTAGAATACTGACTCCCAGTAAGGTCAAGCCCACTGCAGCCTGTGGTCGCCTCCATCTTGGAAGACAACGCCTTCTCCAGTTCTGCAAGCAGATTCTCAAGATCGACAGACACATTGAGAAGATCAGACGCAGCCACGACCACTCCAAACATGAGCGCCGCAAGTCCTGCTACGAGATGCACATGGGTCTGTCTGTCATGGAGAATCAACGCAATGAGTACGCAGAGAGTCTCAACCACAAAGCTGACGAGCTGATAGAGATACAGAAATCCCTGAAGAGCATCAATGAGCTTGCCCTGTCCTACAACTACCGCGGATAGTCTCGAAGCACTGAGACGTACTCATGTCGCGAGGCTGGTCATTATTTTGGATATCTCCTGTATTGTATCAAAGGGTCCTTATCAGGACCAGCCAATCCTCACAAAAGAGTTGAACTTATCCCTTGATAGTTATTTCTACATTTATTTCCATATGCCTTGCTACTACTACTACTACTACTACTACTACTACTACTACAGCTGCTGCTGCCACTGCTGCTGCTACTACTACTACTACTACTACTACTACTACTACTACTACTACTACTGCTGCTGCTGCTGCTGCTGCTGCTGCTGCTGCTGCTGCTGCTACTACTACTACTACTACTACTGCTTGCTGCTGCTCTACTACTACTACTACTACTACTACTACTACTACTACTACTACTACTACTACTACTACTACTACTTCTACTACTACTACTACTACTACTACTACTACTACTACTACTACAGCTGCTGCTACTACTACTACTTCTACTACTGCTGCTGTTGTTGCTGGTAATGATAATAATAATAATAATAATAATAATAATAATAATAATAATAATAATAATAATAATAATAATAACAGCAATGATGATGATGATACTATCAATGATAATGACAATGTTAATAATAATAATATTGATAATATCAATAATGATAAAATGACGGTACTGATGATGATGATTGTTTGGCAACCCTACTTCTGTCCCGAAATCAGCTTCTTACGCAGAAATTGATCCCTTTCCTTTTTACCCCTTAGTTAATTGTTAATTTAATCCCTGTAACACCCGCCACCCTCCCCTCGAGAATATCAAAATGGTTCGCCCCTCATTTGATAGGAAAA
Source organism: Maea johnstoni (assembly GCA_963942565.1). Taxonomy (NCBI): domain Eukaryota; kingdom Metazoa; phylum Annelida; class Polychaeta; order Spionida; family Magelonidae; genus Maea; species Maea johnstoni. The sequence continues at coordinate 24,928,324 of OZ012690.1, forward strand.
TTTGTGAAATATTTTGAGAAGGATTATTAACCCTAACATTGCTGTATGTGTTATAGTCCATGAGCCAAGTCCAGATGTTGTTTGAAAAACGTGCTGAGAGGGGGAGGAAGGTTTCTTGGTACCAAATAAAAGAGCAGCATCCCCATTCCATTTTCTATTTGTTGGCAGTCTTATCTCTTGCACGTTAAGTTTATAGAGAGGCCTGAAGTTGTGTGTATATAAAACATAAGAAATATGTAGTAAATACGAATAATGGGGTGGGGGTAACAAAATCTGTTTTAACATCTGATATACACAACAGACTGCAACAAATGACCCTTCGTTGGAATTGTATAGAGACAGGCTTTTGTATGAATCTGTATTTCTAAAACGATTTGACCTTGGGCTCAAGTTCAATGTCAAATCGGCGTCATTTTTAGGCAAGGTGAAAATTGGTGATCCCAAAACTATTGCAAAAAGGGTATTTATTTTTTTAATATTAGGCCATGTGGACGATCCAGACGTGAACGGGTTAACCCATTCGTCATTATCGCGGTAAATGGGCGCGACTTTCTTGAACTCCTCCCATTTTGAAAAGCTGTTGTATCCATTTGTACTAGATGTATCTGTGATTGCATGTCCTTCAAAAGTATTTTGAAATCATAGTTTAACCCTTATGCTGCTGCTAGCATATTTGGCTAATATAAAATGATGCAAAGAACCTGCGAATAACATAAATGGTATTCATTATCTAATGAATGCCAAAATGACATAGTTTAGATGATTTACAAAAATCTTTGCATCATGGCGCTTCGGACGAAAGTAGCCTTAGCATTGGAAGGGTTAATACTGCGAAATCCCTCAGGGTCGTGTCTTGGCAATGTCGGTGCATCCCAGGTTAAGTGTGTTGTCTTTGATGAGTGAATTGAATTTGGCTCTTTGATGTTCTTAACTTATTATTGATAAATAACTTCCATCTAGAAGACAGATCGAGCGTGAATTCCTCAATTGCCACCAGTCTTTCTCACTGCGGTCACTGACGATCACTGATTGTTATTAAACCATACTTGTCATGTTTACCTATTTGACATAAACTCGGCTGGCTCGATTTTAGATGGGTATTAGAAAATTGTGTACAATAGAATGACTCCTTACGTACAAGACTCACCATAAGATTTTCATGATTGACTAGCTGATATATCGTACAATGTATATGATGAATGTCTATTTTGTAATATTTATAAGTGTATTTATGATTGTATTTGGTCCATTATAAGCCTTCTTGGCTGGCCGGATTTTAAACACTTGTGTATTGCATGTAATGAATGTCATTATCTGGATTGGACAATAAACTATTTATCAACAACAACAACAACAACAACAACAACAACCAACGAATTCCAATCAGAATAAACAGATAATTCACGCCTGTGTTCGAGCACTGAGAAAACACAATGGGTGTTGGTGATAACAAAGCCGTACATTACGCAGGAGCAACACTATTACAGTTGTTGATAAATAGTTTATTGTCCAATCCAGATAATGACTTTCATTACCTGCAATACACAAGTGTTTAAAATCCGGCCAGCCACAAAGGCGAGTGTTTAAAATCCGGCCAGCAACAAAGGCTTATAATGGACCAAATACAATCATAAACATTGACATTCATCATATGCTATGTACAATATGTTATCTGATCAATCATAACAATCTTATAGTGAGTCTTTTATATAAGGAGTCACCTCTTTTACACACAATTTTCTAATACCCAACTAAAGTACGGCCAGCCGAGTTAAAGTCGAGTACGAAAACATGACTAGAATGGGCTCATACAAACTATCAGTTACTAGTTAACCTTTGAGACCCTCTGTTGTACATCCTATTAGTTCAAAACAAAATGACGCAGTTTTTAACAAATCCTCTGATCGAAAGATAACCTTAAGTTGCTCAAAACCAGGAAGTTCTATAATTGAACTCTCACAGTCATGTGTTGGCAACGTCGGTGCATACACAGTTATGTGTGTTGTCTTGGATGAGTAAATTGGATTCAGCTCTTTGATGTTGTTTTTGATAAGTAACTAAATAGTATAACTAGATAGTATATCGTACAATGTATATAATGAATGTCGTTTTGATAATATTTATAAGTATATTTATGTTTGTATTTGGTCCATTATAAGCCTTCGTGGCTGGCCGGATTTTTAACACTTTGTATTGCATGTAATGAATGTCATTATCTGGATTGGACAATAACTATCTATCAACAACAACAGTAACTTTCATCTCGAAGACGGACCGAGCATGACTTCCTCAATTGCCATCAGTCTTTCTCACCGCGGTCACTTACAAATTCCAATCGGCTGTTCGTTTTAAGTCTGACATTTTCTATCAAAGAGAACCGACATCAATGACAAGCATATGTGTAAGGCTAAATATTCGTGAAATGTTTGTTTCAAACAAATAGGTAATAGTGTTTGTTTGTTTACAAACATATACGGTTATCTGTTTGTTTACTCTGATGCCTGTGTTTGTGTATTGAGGAAATACAATGGGCGTGTAGGATAACGGAGCTTTACATTACCTGGATAAATAGAGGTTCTTCAACGCGTGTGCTCGAGAATGATATTTCTTCCACGAGGGGATCGAACTTTCATATTGGAACGATATGGCAATCTTTACCAAATATGGTCATAGAATGATTCCAAATGACCGTTGAGAATGGCCATTGGGAATGGAATTTCTTCAATGGGTATTTCAGCCCCGTAGTGGTAGAAATGAACATCTCTGATGATAATTAGAAGCAAAAAAAATAGGGTCATGATAATGACCATATTCATAATTTTGAGGTTTGAAAGTTGGTGATGAAAACGGAAATGATGATGACGGTGAGGCCGCGCCGATGATGATATGTTTTGTTGTTGTTGATAAATAGTTTATTGTGCAATCCAGATAATGACATTCATTGCATCTAGAACTAAGAACACTAGAACTAAGAAGACACGAGTGAATGAATGGGAGTGGCGTACGTGTTTGTTTACATTTTAAAGGAAGTTGGTTCTGCACATGCGCAGGAGCAACCAGACGTCTGGTATCCCGGATGTAAGCATGTCGACACGTTTACATCCGGGATACCGGTTTGAGGCTATCAAGATTCGGTACACCGGTTGGGTTCGAATCCAGGGTTTGGTCGTCTAAGATTGCATGCAATGCACAAGTGATAGAAATCCGGCCAGCCGCAAAGGCTTATAATGGATCAAATGTAATAATGTATAATGGTGATGGAGTTAATGACGTTTCGCCTAGAAAGCCGACCGTCGTGATAATTATGATAGGAAGAAAGAAATGGGGGTTTACGTCGCTTTGACAACAGCTTAGGTCATATCGCGACGAGAAGAAAGAAATTCCCTTCTCTTCACGAATAGTTCCAAGTGGTCTTTCAGTTGCAGAATGACCATAGTCAGCCCTCCACAACGCCGCGCATTTATATAGCGACCAGGCTTGGGGATCCAGCGGAGACTCGAACATGCGAACTCACTCATGCTGATGATGAAGGGGATGATGATGGTGGTGATGATGAAGATTGTGATTGTGATGACTGCAACGGTCTATACTCTTTCTAGACATCGCCTTTTAAAACGTTAATTGCCTTCGTAAAATGGATGCTAACGGGGTTTTAATGGCAAAATATGGGGAAGACTATAGTTCAGGGTGAATGTATAGTCGGACAAAATTGGAAACATGTTTTTCTTTTCAGAAATGATGATTATATTTGGTGACCTACATGTTGACCACAACGAAAAATTCAAATGGACGCCCAAATTCAGGAAGTTTTTATAAGTAATAACTAATGTCATGTTACTGTTTCACAGTGGGCCGTGTTACAAAGAAATACCCTAATGATAAGTGTAACATGGAACAGTAGTTTTGAATAAAAGCGTATTTTAGCACGTAGAAACCTTGTTTGTGTATTTCACAACTTCTAATACTCTTCATTATTGAATAAGAAGGCTTGGGGTACGCTTAACAATAAAAGAAAATACCCAATGCCACAAAGCTAAACAGATTTCAATTCTCAACGTAGTGGAGATCGTTTGCTCCAGGCAATCGCAAAATAGTTAATTCAAACCGTAAACTATATTTTTGTCTTAGTCCATCTCCAAGAATTAACATAAATTAACATAATTCTCCTAAAAGAAGTTACAAGTTCTCCAAGCCCTAATAGCTTTTGAGACAGTAGCGATCCTCGGCTGTGAGATGCATCAGACCTCCCTTAGCTTTAGGTTTACCAACAACTGTCTGTAAATCCAGCGTTGTCGTTAGGAAATCGTTGTTTGTTTACGTTCTCAATTGGCCGCCCTTTGTCAAGTTCTGAGTAGCAACTTTTTATGGTTCAAATCATGTTCAAATATTTCCTGGTGCCATTTTCATTTACAATTAAATAGGAAAAAGTTGTATCTTCTTATAAATAAGCATTTATGTCATTTATTGCGACGGCATGGCTGCAGTTTTTTTTGCAAAATGGTGACAAGTTTCATCTCCATGAATATATCTTACAACATTGATTCAAGGCACTGAACATAAAGTATGATATCAAAAATTACATTCGGCAATAGAGGAGGTTCAAATAAAGAGATGTAGTAATGTCTTTTTTTATACTTTTTTAGTTTATCACGGAATGCACAATTTTGAAGTTGAATCCGATATGTTCTCAGTATCATTTTCTCCCAAATTGTTATATAGCACCCTTTTTTAACGGGGCACATTGAATTAATGTGTAATATAAAGTATATGGAAAATATATTTACTGTTATCCCTTTCTTGCAGTAGTTTTAAATTATAATTATATTTTGAAGAAAAAAGTAATACAATCACTGAGAAAACAAGTGGAAGTTAAGTGTTTTTACTTATTTTCACTGACATTAATCTAATGTAGCTCTCTGCAAAGGCTACCATCCTCACAGATTAAACCTCATATAGTAAAACCATCATTAAAAAATCAAATATTCAAATAGAACAAGTATAGTGTTTACTTTTTTCTTGCGCTAATTAAATTCATTTCCTCAAAACGGGAATCATATCCTACCAAATGTATTACACCAGTGCAGACGTTCACTGCAACAAGTATCACAACAAATGTAGTGGAATGTAGGCAAAACATACCAAGAAAAGTTTATTTAAATTACAAGTGATCACATGTGGGCTAGTAGCTACCTGGCCTGCCACCCAACCTACCTAAAGGAATACTAGGGCAGCTTCTATTATGACCATATTAAGGTCGATAACTGTCAAGAACTGTCAAGAACTGTTGTGTATTATATGGGATGGATTTTTGTAAAAATAGTTCTCTTCAAGTGCATGGTAGGAATATGCTCTGATGATGTAAATCAGTATTAGGTGATTAATAGCATTATCATACCATTTAAAGCAGCCATGCTTTCACAATCACAGGATAACAATCCCGTGTACTTGCAGCCAGTCTAGGCTAGAATCTAAACATCATGTATGTGTGTATATTTATAGTACACTGCTGTATTACCTAGGACTGACTTTAAATAGATAACTAGGTCATGCATGCAGTACTGAATGCAATGGCGAAACTTTTGACGATGCTGATGGAAGGTTTGTGTAGCAACGAATTGGCAGTATGGCTGACTGTATTATTGCTAGCTGCTGTTGCAGTCTGGTACCTCAACTCAGCAAAGAATCTGCCACCAGGACCATTTTCACTACCTATTGTAGGTAGCCTTGTAACCTATACAATAACTGCCGAGTCGATGCATTTGGTGTTTGAGAAGATGGCTAGGAAATATGGACCCGTGTCATCTCTTCAATTTGGAGGTCGTCCCACTGTGCTGCTGAACACAGCAGCAAGCATCAAGGAAGCCTTTGTCAAGAAGGCAGCAGATTTCTCTAGTAGACCAGAGTGGTATCGTCTCACTTTAACTAACCCATACAGACTGGGCATAATAGATGCTGTGGAACCTGGGTTTAAAGATCAGCGGAAATTTGCCATCAATACCTTGCGACATTTTGGGATGGGCAAACTCAGTCTTGAGTTTAGGATTCAGGATGAGATAGCACACCTGCTGAAATGTATTGAAAGCAAAGGTGGAGAGCCCTTTGATCCTTCAGTCATCTTAACCAATTCAGTCTCCAACATCATTTGTTCCGTTGTTTTTGGCCAACGGTTTGACTATGAAGATCAAACGTTTCACAAAATACTTGGACTCATCAACAATCTCTTTAAAGACTTTATAGAATACCCAGAGATTGATGTTACACCAATGGTGCGTTTTCTGCCGAAATACAAAAACTATCTCAAAAAATATATCAAACATGATGCCGAACTGAGAGCATTCATCAAGGACAAGATAAGGGAACATCAAGGATCCCATGATCCAGAGAATCCTCGGGATCTGATTGACGTATATCTCAATGAAAATGACATGCAGAGTGAAAAAGGGGAAGCAGGGTTGGTCCAGAATATCTTAGATTTTTTCATAGCCGGAACTGAAACAACATCCACAAGTCTGCGTTGGATGTTACTTCACATGGCGAATAATCCTCAAATACAGGAGAAGATGCATGATGAGCTTGAAAGAGAGGTTGGTGGGGAAAAGATACCAACTATGGCCAACCGAAATGCATTACCATATTTGGAAGCTACCATTCACGAAGTGAATCGTTTTAGCACAATAGCGCCATTTGGTGTTCCCCACATGGCCCATAGGGATTCCACCATAGGTGGCTATGACATCAGAGCTGGTACTGATGTCTGGTCAAATATTTGGGCGGCACATCATGACCCAGAAGTATGGCAAGATCCCAACATACTCTGCCCAGAAAGGTTTTTGGATGAAAACAACTCTCTCAAGAAAATTGAGGAATGGATTCCATTTTCACTGGGCAGGCGCATGTGCCTTGGGGAACAACTAGCAAAGACTGAACTCATCCTGTTCACCTCAGCTCTCTTTCAGCGGTTCCAGTTTTTGCCACCAGAGGGCATTGACCATATTTGTGATGATGGGGTGTGCTACACTACACTGGCCCCAAAACCATACAAGGTGATTGCTAAAGTGAGATCACCTTTGCCATAAATGGACTAATCGAGACTGTATGACCTTCCATAATGAGAAAATGATGGTTTTAAAAACGCATGGAACATAATAACCCTGATAAAACAGTAACAACCATGCATAACTATGAGACCAGAGTAGTTTAAGCAAAAGAGTCTCGTCAAAGTTGTGATATATGAGCTAATTCACTTTTCACAAATATATGAAGGGGAAATGTTAATCAGATCATTAGCAATGGATCCTGTTCAATTCTTTTGTGAAATCATGCTTCAAGCTTAGGGACTAAGCATTGCAGGATTGAGTTAAACCAACTCTATAATGTAATCACATACTACTTTCAATAAGTCATGGTTAAAACATATCTAATAGTTTATATTCTAATAGTTTCCCTCTGAAGCTATGTCTCTGTGCATCACTCCATTGAAAATACCTATTATTAACGTTTTTTCAAGTAGATATATGACTTAAAAAATCCCTTATTCTAGATGCATCTAACCATGTCAATATAGGGTACACCTAAATCCTGTCATGTTGGTATTCATTAGATAGTTCTCGCTGAATACTTCCAGATGAGTACCATGTGCCTGGGTTTCAGTCATATTTCAGTCCTCTTGCATCATTTTGTATTAGCAAAATTATCCAACAGCAGTAAAAGTGTTTTTTCCTGGAGATCGCAAATTTTGGTAATTATTTGAAGAATAAAGCGGTAATCACAATCTAATTCAAAAGCCTTGTTGAAAAAGACTTTGCATATCAGATTTATTAGGAAGTTAGCTTTACATGTATCAATATATCCAATCGACATGTTTCAAAAGGAGCTCTGAGCATAAATAGATTTTGCGTGGTGAAGATCTGAATAAAACAGCTTAAACCACATGCAGTTGTTGTTTTTATTGTGAATATACTTCTCTTCAAAATAATTCCAAATTTAAGTTTTTTAGGTTTATCTAAAATAAAATTGCTTCGAATGGACCCATACCTTTACAGGTGAATTAGTAAAAAGCTATTTGTTGGCATCTGTTCTCATGATATTCTGTTGGTTGGTTCGTGTGCCATGTTGCAATAGGACTACTAATAAACCTTACGCCGGACACCTGCAATAAACATCAGATCACTATTGAAGTTGACTAGGCCCTAACAGTAATCCATCTTTTGACCAGCTGCGTACAATTTCAAAGCCAATGTTGTGAAATCTGGTGGAGAATCCCTGATCTAGTAACAAAGCCGTTGGTGGTTGCACCTTTTACTCCTGTCCAGGGCTCAAGTGGCTGGGGCAACGCGAATCTGCGCTCCCCGATTGGTTGCTTGCTGTAAGGCACACCAAGGAACTGTGTCACCGTGCCTTTATCCTTCACTACAACTTTTCCTTGTAGCTCTCCAAAAGCTGTCTCTATGACCACATACCTTTTAGAAAGTGTAGCTCAATGTCACCATTCTTAGGACACCTTGATTACAATTATACTCCACAGATTGACTGAGATGTTTAGATTTGTATCTTGCAAAATACAGCAGATTAACTGGCTTAGCAACTTCATTGAGGCGCCATCTTGGATCTTATTAGAGCTTGCTAGAAAGAGGCTGTGATGTCATGTATTAACATCAGTTCTGCATGCTGGCTGAAGGCTATTCAAAACTGAACACACTAATATGTGTGCTCATAAGTAAATTATTTGCAAAGAGGAAAGTGGTGTAGCAAACTCAACAAACTGAGGCACTGCATGTGTCTCAGTGTATACCTATATAGTGCAAACTATATTTCTCAGTGGTATGCCAGGTTCTGTGTGGCAAAAGCAATGAGGGAAAGACTTACATGGTTAAGGGGTTATGGATTAGCTTAATAGAACCCAACAAATTCTACACGTATACAAAACAGACTTGCATTTAGTATTCTTACAATGTTCTGGCACTGTTACTAGTATCTTACAAGTGATGAAAGAAAAAGGAAGTTTACAATCAGGTAAGCTGTGAGTGCATTGTCAGTGTCAGCATCTCAGGAAATGACTGCACTACACACTAATCTTAAAAGAATTCGATGTGCCCTGGTATCCTACGCTTTACCCATGAGGTTAACTGCAATTACACTTCCCCTAGGCACAATTTTTCAAACTGCAGTCAGACTTAATCGCTTTCAACAGGTCATATCGCGACAAGATCCTTAAGCTGGCAACCTCACATACAAAAGTCAAGGACATGACCAAGAGGAGACGGCTATGGCTGATATGTGAAATCAATTTATACATCTCCCAATATTGTTCGGATATGGTTGGTACATTTCTAGAATAGCAGAGTGGGACTTCATTTGTTCTTACTTTGTGTGTACAAAGATCGGCCCACTTTCGAGCTCTATGGTGTGTATCCGTTTTGGTCGATACCGCATAACCTTAGATAAATAAATATCTAAGGTATAACTTTGGTTGGAAATTTACAAGGTGAAGGGAATATTCTCTGGTCTTTCACTGGGAGCTTTATGGTGCACATGGGAAACTCTTTTACTTATAGATGTGGGCAAATATCTGAAGGATATTTCATATCTCCATGTGACATCGGGCAGGGGTGTCCAACCTCAGATTTCCAGTAGCACAATCTTACAAGACCATTAGCGCAAGCTTTGCAGGGTGAGGGGACTGGGAGAAGAATGCGCACCGCAGTGTGGGGTAATTATTGCACAGTACAACCACTAGAGTGACTCATAGTTCTAAAACTCTCCACCAGGGGGACACTTATATATATAAAAGGTATTAAATCATAAAAATGGCAATGTCTTTAAGTTCACTGCTGTTATTTCCTAGCCATAATACTGTTATATATTCTAGAATATTTCTATGGAGATTAGACAGAAGATGAAGTTTTGAAGAGAAGAAAGTGGTGGGACTGCTCGATTTTTTCACTGGTGACCAGGCTCTGTTTTCATCACGTTTCAGCTGAAAACAGCATTAAAAATATCCAACCTATGGTGAACCGGGAGCTTATGTGGTCCAGATGTAGTTCTAAAGGCCAACAATGGTCTAGGGTTTCAATTGAATTGAGAGTTAAAAGGAAGGGCTATTTCCTGTATCATTCACTTTATCATGTTGGAACATGAAAGGTTTGGACACGGTTATAATAGGGCCCAGACATCCTTTCCCCATCAGGGTCCAGGGCCTTTCTATTTGTATTTCACATCCATGAAGGTGGTTGATATTGATAGTATCAGATTACTGAGTGAGTATCTAACTGGGACTAATAACAGGACTGTCCTAATTCCCTCAAGAATTCCCTTTTTAAACCCTGTTTAACAGATATCCCTATCTCTCACAGTGTAAGAGACTGCAGCTGGTGTGCTGTTATTGTTGAATGACCTCTGACCTGTGGTTTCCGAGCATGCTCAGTGAGCCTGTCTGAAAGGGTGTATAGTAGTATAAATAGTATTTCTTTACTCTCAGTGGTGCAGATCAAATGGCTATGTGGTGGACTGGGTAGTTCCAAAAAAGTCGCTAGGTGGTGTGGAAGTCAGCCACTTGCCCACTCGCACAAAATGGGCACTCCACTAGCACAAATGTGCTAAAATGCTAGTGTTGGACACCCCTGCATCGAAACACAGATTTGGCAAACTACCCCAATCCCTCCTAAGTGGCAATAGCACATATGAGTATTGAACAAATAAACATTTCATTTTAAACAAGATCTTTAATACATCACACGCATATACCTACACTCAACGGTAATACTTGAAAGTTTAACCTCTAATTTAGGGGAGGTAGATTTTCTTTTAGGTTGACCCCAAGTTAGCTGTGGTGTCTGTAATATACCAGAGTTGCTATGAAGCGAAGTCGAGTAACCACATAGTAACCCCATTCCAGAGGTTCTGAGGGGTCTTCTGAAAATAACACCATTAAGGCCCATTTGTGATTTGTGAATATCATCTTCTATTAAACCCTCTCAGTCTATGGTCTCAGCCCAACTTTAGGGGTTCAGGTGTGATGGAATACATTTCAGTTTCTCCAAGCTTTTTGAAAACATTCCCAATCCAAGATCTTCTTTCCAAAGTTATGAGTTGAGGGAGCTGTGGCCAATGGTTATTTCTGCAAAAAGCCCCTCAGGCATTTTGTACCTGATATCATTATTAACAAGAACCATGTCCTTAACGTGCATACACCCTATCAGTTCTTCCCAATCATCAAGGGCCTTTGTGGCTGCGTTTTCTTACAACAGCAGGTTCTTTTACCTAAATAACCCAAATGTCAAATGGTACTCTGCTTCAAAAGAGTCATAAGTTAATCAAAACACAACCTTTAAAGATGAGTAAATATATACGTTAATACAAAGCATTTGCTTGTTCAGATTTACATCCTTTCGAGATGAAATTTAATTGATTGTCTGACCAGTGCGCCCTTCTGTGGGGCACCGTCTGTGACATCCATTATCAACAAGAACCATTTCCTTAACGTGCATACACCCTAACAGTTCTTCCCAATCATCAAGGGCCTTTGTGGCTGTGTTTCCTTACAACAGCAGGGTCTTTTACCTAAATAACCCAAATGTCAAATGGTACTCTGCTTCAAAAGAGTCATAAGTTATTCAAAACACCATTTTTAAAGATGAGTAATCATATACGTTAATACAAAGCATTTGCTTGTTCAGATTTACAAAATTAACATTTGTTGACAAAAGCAAGACAGAAGTTGCTCTTGTCAACAAAAGTCATTTTTTTCGACAAAAGTATCTTATGTTGGACAAGAGTACTTTTATCTACAAAAGTGACTTCTGTCTTGACAAAAGTTGCTTGTTGCTGTCAACAAAAGTATGGATGTTACAAACGGCGCCCCATCCTCATCAGGACATACATTAGTAATGGCACCAATACAGGTTATGGCACATATTCAGATCTGTCTAGTGCATTTGTAAAGGGCATTTGTAAATGGACGAGGAAGACGACTTTTTGATGCCTCCAAATATTGCCCTGATGGCCGTGTGGTCTAAGGCGTTGCCACTGTTTGCTCGATATCTCTCACCACTGTCCAGGTTCGAATCCCACCCCGGGCATGTGACTTAGGGTTAGGCGGTGCTTTTTGCCGGGTTTCCTACACCAGTTACAACTGGCTATTCTCGACTAAGCTCTAATATGGCAAAAAGAGTGACAAAAAACGAAATTCCAATTGGTGGTAGCACTAGCATATAGGAACTACGACTGCAATATTTAAAAATGTTCACAAGGGTAAAATGAGTCAATAAACAATGTTAAACAATTTACCCAATCCTAAACAACATAAATACAATAAAATTGGGAATTCTTCTTACTTGTTCATTCAGGATTGAATATCTCATTCTTTTGCAAATAAATGACCCTTAGAATTAGGCATGAATAAGTTGGCTTAGTAGCTTTACTGTAGGTTGGACCACCTACCACAAGGGCAATGGCTGCAACAACTCCATATCTGAAAATGTTTTACATGAGAAGATGAGTTCAATACGCACTGTGTTATGGTTTGAATGTATTCCTGCTTTAAATGCATGTTATGGATCAAAATAGGACACTGGTAGGCCAAAAGTACCCATTGTAATGGTGGCGCCACATACATCTACATGTAACCATACAAAGCTTAAATGCAATGAATGTCATTTATATTCTTCTTCCTGGTTTATACAGAATAACATATATTTTTGGTTGACAGACGTGCGACTTTATATTAGGCAAACCTGGGTTGACCTAGCAGCTGAACAATAGGTGGCACCACCTGCCATCAAGGGCCCCGGCTGCGATGCCTCCATATCTGACAATATTCCCTTTGGTGAGTTGTACCAACATACCAACTTTCTTACTTTTTATACAGAGTGCATAATTCAGCCCAAAAATGTCTGTCTGCTGGAATATATTAAGGTCTATAACTGGTATGAACTGTTGTGTATTTGAGGGATTTTTGCAAAACAATTCTCATCAAGTCGGTAGTATAAATGTGTTCTGATATTTAAGTAATTCAAAATTAGATGATCAATAGCATCACCATAACATTTAAAGCAGCCATGCTTTCATAATCACAGTACGACAATCCGGTGTACTTGCAGCCAGTCTAGGCTAGAATCTAAACATCAAGTATGTGTTTATATTTATAGTGCATTGCTGTAATTCTTATGACTGACTTTTAATAGATGACTAGGACACGCATGCAGTACTGAATGCAATAGCGAAACTTTTGACGATGCCGATGGAAGGTTTGTGGAACAATGAATTGGCAGTATGGCCGACTGTATTATTGCTTGCAGCTGTTGCAGTCTGGTACCTCAAGTCAGCAAAGAATCTACCACCAGGACCATTTTCACTACCTATTTTAGGTAGCCTTGTAACCTATACAATAACTGCCGAGTCGATGCATTTGGTGTTTGAGAAGATGGCTAGGAAATATGGACCTGTGACATCTCTTCAATTTGGAAGTCGTCCCACTGTGCTGCTGAACACAGCAGCAAGCATCAGGGAAGCCTTTGTCAAAAAGGCAACAGATTTTTCCAGTCGACCAGAGTGGTATCGTCTCACTTTAACTAACCCATACAGACTGGGCATAATAGATGCTGTGGAACCTGGGTTTAAAGATCAGCGGAAATTTGCCATCAATACCTTGCGACATTTTGGGATGGGCAAACTCAGTCTGGAGTTAAGGATTCAAGAAGAGATAGCACACCTGCTGAAATGTATTGAAAGCAAAGGTGGAGAGCCCTTTGATCCTTCAGTCATCATAACCAATTCAGTCTCCAACATCATCTGCTCCATTGTTTTGGGGCAACGGTTTGACTATGAAGATAAACAGTTTCACAAAATACTTGGACTTATTAACAACCTCTTTAAAGACTTTATAGAATACCCAGAGATTGATGTTACGCCAATGGTGCGTTTTCTGCCAAAATACAAAAACTATCTCAAAAAATATATCAAACATGATGCCGAACTGAGAGCATTCATCAAGGACAAGATAAGGGAACATCAGGAATCACATGATTCAGAGAATCCTCGGGACCTGATCGATGTTTATCTCAATGAAAATGACATGCAGAGTGAAAAAGAGGAAGCAGGGTTGGTCCAGAATATCTTAGATTTTTTCATAGCCGGAACTGAAACAACATCCACAAGTCTGCGTTGGATGTTACTTCATATGGCGAATAATCCTCAAATACAGGAGAAGATGCATGATGAGCTTGAAAGAGAGGTTGGTGGGGAAAAGATACCAACTATGGCCAACCGAAATGCATTACCATATTTGGAAGCTACCATTCATGAAGTGAATCGTTTTAGCACAATAGCGCCATTTGGTGTTCCCCACATGGCCCATAGGGATTCCACCATAGGTGGCTATGACATTAAAGCTGGTACTGATGTTTGGTCTAATATTTGGGCTGCACATCATGACCCAGAAGTATGGCAAGATCCCAACATACTCTGTCCAGAAAGGTTTTTGGATGAAAACAACTCTCTCAAGAAAATTGAGGAATGGGTTCCATTTTCACTGGGCAGGCGCATGTGCCTTGGGGAACAACTAGCAAAGACTGAACTCATACTGTTCACCTCAGCTCTCTTTCAGCGGTTCCAGTTTTTGTCACCAGAGGGCATTGAACATCTTTGTGATGATGGGTTGTGCTACACTACACTGGCCCCAAAACCATACAAGGTGATTGCTAAAGTGAGACCACCTTTGCCATAAATAAACTAATCGAGACTGTATGACCTTCCATAATGAGAAAAGGATGGTTTTAAAGACTCATGGAACATGATAACCTTGATAAAACAGTAACAACCATGCATAACTATGAAGCTAAAGTAGTTTAAAGTGTAACTCCACCTTCAAAATTAAGAATGATATGTTGTAGAGCTCAATCTCACCTTCCATAGGCCACCTTGATTACAATCGTACTCTGCAGATTAATTCAGATAATACCATTTAAAGGTAACTTTATGGGGGCTGCCATGTTTGTTCAGAGGGAACCTAATTAGTGATGTTAATTAGATGCATGTGATGTCATATTGTGACATCCTGTAACACCTTAGCCAAGTGAGGGAGCTTAGGGGCTAGCTCTAGTGGCCAGGGTCTGACACTTAGATTTCAGGCTAGGGGCCCGAAAAGGTCTTTTGACAAAAATGATTGGCCAATGATAGGATTCCTGGTTATTATACATACTATTTTGGGCCCCTAGTTTGAAAAATCTAGGAGCCCATAGCAAAATCTAATCTTATGCCCCTTGGAAAGTGGAACCCTGAGATTTTGGACAGCTCAAAGCTTGAGTGCAAAGATTGTGAATTGTCAAGCTTTTGGATGCAACAATGATTCTCCAAATAAGCGCGAATACCAGTGAAAACATGATCAATATACGGTGTGAACCGGCAAAGATACGATTTATGGTCTGTGACAGCCCCTCATTTAAACATAAGGAACATTTAGATTAAGTGGGGGGAAGTTCTGAATGCCAGAAAATGATGTACACTGACTTCCCCCTTCCAATAATTTTCAAAAAAAGGAAGTGTATGCGTAATCGGAAGAATACACTAATAATAACAGTTTTCTGTCATACAATAACAAAATTCAAAATGTGTTATATTTGCTGTATTTCTCTGTAAATTGTAGGCACTAGTTTAGAAGAAGATTAGCATTAGCATTCTGTAAAATCTCCTCAGTCTCACACATCTTCATTTTCAGAATATACTGGTCGAATGTGTATGGTTGAATACCAAGGAGGTTTTCCATAACTGCCTATAAATTCACTAAGAATGAGGCACACTTATGGATATTGTCCCCACGTTTGTCTCTGCTTAAATGAATAAAATCCTTTACTTGTGGCAAATGAGTAATCAAGTTAAGAGCGTTCATCAATAAGAACTAAAACATTGTCACAACATAACTGGAAGATGGTTTCTTGGCTATCTGGTTTCATAATTGTACTTCATATACTTGTGTTTTCCTAACAGTAACTAACTAGTCTGACTGCAATTTTAAATAATTGAGGATGTTTATTGCAGTTAACCTCCTGGGTAAAGCATGGAACTAGAGCGGATGCAATTCCTTTGACATTAATATGTATTGCAGTCAATTCCTGAGCAACGGACACACTGACAATACACACACAGCTGACTAATTGTAAACTTCCTTTCATACCAAGAAAACAGTGTCAGGACATTGTAAGAATACTAAATGTCAGGCTCTTTTGTAAACTGGTAGAATTTCTTGAACCCTAAAGCTCATCTATAACCCCTTTGCTACAGGTTTCTTTTCCCTCTTTGCGTTTGCCACATAGAACCTGGTATACCTCTAGCAAATATAACTTACACTATATAGGTATACACTGAGACACGGTGCTTCTGTTTGTTGAGTCTGATACATCACTATCCTCTTTGCAAGTCATACTAATGAGAGAATGTGTTGGTGTGTTCAATTCTGAATGGCCCTGGACAGCTTGCATGTAGCAGTATGACATCACTTCCTGTTTCTGATAAGCTCCAAGATGGTGCCTCCATGAACATGCTGAGGCAGTGAATTTGCTGTATTTTGCAAGATACAAACTTGAATATTTCAGTCAATTTGCGGAGTACAATTGTAATCAAGGTGTCTTGAGAAAGGTGACACTGAGCTCTAAAACATATCTTTTTTTAATTTTGAAGGTGGCGTTACACTTTAAGCAAAGAGAGTCTTATCAAAGTTGTGATATCTCTCTGATCTAATTCTCTTTTCACATATATATGAAAGGGAAATGTTAATCAGATCACTAGCAGTGGATCCTCTTCAATTCTTTTGTGAAATTAAGCTTCAAGCTTAGGTACTAAGCATTACGTGATTCAGTTAAACCAACTATATAAAGTAAGCACATACTACTTTAAGTCATGGTTAAAACAGATATTTGATAGTTTACATTTTAAATGCACTGTGTTTAATTAACTTCCCTATATAGCTATGCCTCTTAGTCAGGTGCAAATTCCAGAAAAGGGGCTCCGTTAAGGCTATTGAGGCATTTTGTGTTAAAAGTCGGTATTCAGTGTTTCTAACCTAACCTACGGGTGCTGAATCTGAAAATGACGGATACCAAGCTGAATTTTTGGTTTTTAGAGTCCTAATCGCCATTTTTGGGTGATTTGGGCACTTTTTTGTATGTTAATTTGCATAATGTGTCATTTTTTCAGAACATGGCAAATGAGGTATCAAACTGAAGCTCTCCACTGTGGGAGTTCATTCATGTATAGTCTTGGTACTTTTAATGGTTGCCATGGCAACGATAGCCAAGAATTAATCAAAAACAGAGAAAAAATACTCATTTTTGTAATTTTTGTGATATTTAAGTGCGATTTATCCCCAATCAACATATCTAAGGGCATCAGTTTGTTTATCAAAGACTTCCTTGCTCTTTTCTTGATCAATTCATGGCAATTCTATATGATTAAAATAGTTTGGGTCTGACGTACAGTCCTTTGAAAATGACGATACCGCAAATGTGGAGTCTATCCACAATATGGCTTCAAATGAGTCATTTCATCAGATCAGAGTCTGATCATGGCAAATGTGGTATCATATTAAAGCTCCCAACTGTAGGAGTTCATTCCTGTGTATTTTGAAAATTTTCAGTTGTTGCCATGGCAACGGGAGCCAAAAAATTATCAAAAACAGGGTAAAATGGTCATTTTTGTAATTTTGTGTGACACTTAATTAAGTGCGATTTACCCCCAATCAATATACCTCAGGGCATCAGCATGGTTGTTAAAAACTTCCTTTCTCTTTTCTTGATCAATTCATGTCAATTTTATATGATTAGAATATTTTGGAGTCTGAAGTACATTCCTTTGAAAATGACGATACCGCAAATGTGGCGTATATCCACAATATGGCTTCAAAAATGAGTCATTTTATCAGATCAGTGTCGGATCATGGCAAATATGGTATCATATTAAAGCTGCCAACTGTAGGAGTTCATTTATGTGTATTTCGAAATTTTTTAGTGGTTGCCATGGCAACGGGAGCCAAAAATTAATCAAAAACTGGGGAAAATGGTCATTTTTGTAATTTTGTGTGATATTTAAGTGCGATTTACCCCCATTCAACATACCTCAGGGAATCATTAGTTTATTAAAAACTTCCTCGCTCTTTTCTTGATCAATTTATGCCAATTTGATATGATCAAGATATTTTGGGTCTGAAGTACAGTCCTTTGAAAATGACGATACTGCAAATGTGGAGTCTATCCACAATATGGCTTCAAATGAGTCATCTATTCAGATCAGTGTCAGATCATGGCAAATGCAGCATTAAATTTAAGGTCTAAACCATGGGAGTTCATTCATGTGTAGTGATGGTAGTTTCAGTGGTTGCCATGGCAACGGCAGCCAAAAGTTAAAATAACACACAGAGGAAAATGGTCTTTTTTGTCATTTTCGTAATACTAAAGTGCGATCTACCCCCAATCAACACACCTCAGAGTATCAATATGGTTATCAAAATCTTCCTTGCTCTTTTCTTGATCAATTCATGCCAATTTTATATGATTAAAATATTTTGGGGTCTGAAGTACAGTCCTCTAAATATGACGATCGAGTCTATCCACAATATGGCTTAAAATGATTTATTTTATCAGATCAGTGTCAGATCATGGCAATTGCGGTATCAAATTAAAGTTCTCAACCCGGGAGTTCATTATTGTGTGTTTTGGAAATTTTCAGTGGTTGCCATGGCAACGGCAGTCAAAATTAATGAAAAAACAACAAAAAACTAGCATTTCCCTGATATATAAGCGTGATTTATCACAGGCAAATACACCTGTGGACACCAGTATGGTTATTAAAAAAGCTTCCTTGCTCTTGACCAATTCATGCCATTCTCTTTGTCTTAGGTCTAAATACAAATGACAACAATGGAAATACAGTATCTATCCACAACATGGCTAAGACAATGACATACACACATTTTTTATATACATTATCAAATTATCCAAGAAATATTTTCAAATGAAATCCTGGCATGAACGGGTTAGGTAAATAATTTGAACATTAATAAGTCATGTTCCCATAAGTATTGCAATAGTAGATACAGGAATGTTCCACTCCTGGATGTGTTTAACTCATAGCAGATAAGGTGCACTAAATGTCAGTGTCACTAATAAAGATTAACTAACTACTAGGCATTTTTGTGTTTTAATAAAGGCTGATCATAGTGATGTTCACAAAAGTCTCGGAAAGAGAGATATTTCATCATTTGCTATCAGCCTTTAATACTGCCCCAGCTGCTGAACTATATGTCATTTGAATCATCAAGAACTGCATTTATTGTTTTACTCTGTGCATAACATGCAATGATAAAGGTCCACAGGCAGTGCTTATAGATAATCATTCATTTCTATGTTTCGAAAAATACAATTTAAAAAAACAACAGATACGACATTGAGGTCAAGTATTAACTTTTCAGTATGTATGTATGCATGTATGTGTGTGTATGTATGTATTTAAATATGGATGCTTAATGTATATATTTATATATATATATATATATAAATATATATATATATATATATATATATATATATATATATATATATATATATATATATATATATATATATATATATATATATATATATATATATATATATATATATATATATATATATATATATATATATATATATGCATGTATATATATATAGGCATATATAGGCATATATATGTATATATATATATATATATATATATATATATATATATATATATATATATATATATATATATATATATATATATATATGTATATATATATTTATATGTGTATACAGTGTAACCCCTCTAAAGTGACATCCTGTGACAAGCCACAACTGGTCAACTTAGAGGGACTCTTTATACTGTAAAAGTAATAGGAATAGGTTTGTATGGGACTGGCAGAGTGTGGTCACTTTAGAGGGGTGGTAAACTTAAAGGGGCAATCACTTCTACTCTGTGTATCTATCTATCTATCTATCTATTTATTTTGGACCTCAATCTATTTACTTTGGACCTCTAACCACAAAACAGAGGTGTCCAACTGTTGCATGGGCGCATCAGCATGCGACAGAGCCTTCAAAACGTGCGACAAGCCAACAATTCTAAGCACTGTTTAACTTGGAATTTTTCGCAAATTATGAGCCAATCATATATTTCACTTGAATTATTTATGATATAAATTGTATTTATTAACTAGTGAAAATCCACTTAGTAATACTGTCTAATGATTGGTCGTGGTCTTAACTATTGCAATATGGGCTAATATACTAGGGCTATCCGGTGACGATATTAGTAGCTATTATCGAACCTCGTTCATCAAAAATTGCCGTGCTCCGGGACGTATTGACTGTGCGCCGGGACTGAAATATTTGGACACCCCTGACAAAACCCATACTTTTTTAAGTGCTGGCTGGTGTGCCGCAGCGCAGCACAGTAAGTCATTAGTAAAATTACCAGCTAAGTACTACTTACTTAGGTAAGCTCCAGCTAAAACTTATGGTAAGTAGGATCAGTGCATACAGCCATACTACTGCAGGATGAGTTCTCTTTATCATGGAAATATATTGATCTTAAAAAGGTTCAATTTTTACCTGCCACCAAATTAGATTAGGAAACTTTGATATATGAATGCTGCAGTTTCTCAGCCTTGCAATATGTGTATTTATATCATATGTCTTAGAGTGCATTGCTTAACCATTTCCCTTTAAATGGAAATGATCACTTAATTATCATATACGTGCACATACAAGGCTTAGAAACTATAGCATTTGTTTATCCAAGTTTCCTCATTTAGCAGCAGGTAACTAATCCTAGAGTTTGAGTTTTTTTTTATTTTGAAAGCCCTTACAAACAATAAAGTTACTATATCTGTATTAACTAAAATACTGATATTAACCAAAAATAGTAATTCACATGGGAAGACTATATGTATCTAGCAGAATACAATGAGATGTACCCTTTTAGAAGATAGAGTAGATACTAGATCAAAATAACTGTAACCTTTTAGCCATATTGTGGATAGACACCACATTTGCATTGTTTCCATTTTTAAAGGGCGGTATTCAGACCTAAGCTATCTAAGAGAATTGATCAAGAGCAAGGAAGTTAAAATTAATAACCATACTGGTCCACATGTGTATGTACTTGAGGGAAATCACGCCTAAGTATAATAGAAATGCTGATTTTTCGTTGTTTTGACTTATTCATGACTGCCGTTGCCATGGCAACCACTGCAAATCCCAAAATACACATCAATGAACTCCCACGGTTAGGAGCTTTAATTTGATACCACATTTGCCATGATCTGACACTGATCTGATAAAATGACTCATATTAAGCAGTTTTGTGGATAGACTCCACATTTGCGGTATCAGCATTTTCAAGGGACTGTACTTCAGACCCAAAATATTCTAATCATATCAAATTGGCATGAAATGATCAAAAAAAAGAGCAAGGAAGTTTTTAATAACCATAATGATGCCCTGAGGTGTGTTGATTTGGGGTAAATCGCACTTAAGTATCACACAAAATTACAAAAATGACAATTTTACCTCTGTTTTTGATCAATTTTTAGCTCCCGTTGCCATGGCAACCACTGGAAATTTTCAAAATACACATGAATGATCTCCTATAGTTGAGAGCTTTAATATGATACTACATTTGCCATGATCTGACACTGATCTGATAAAATGACTCATTTGAAGCCATATTGTGGATAGACTCCGTATTTGCAGTATTGTAATTTTCAAAGGACTGTACTTCAGACGCAAAATATTTCTATCATATAAAATTGCCATGGATTGATCAAGAAAAGAGCAAAGAAGTTTTTGGTAAACAAACTGATGCCCTTAGATATGTTGATTGGGGATAAATCACACTTAAATATCACACAAACTACAAAAATGAGCATTTTTTCTCTGTTTTTGATTAATTCTTGGCTATCGTTGCCATAGCAACCATTAAAAGTACCAATACTGCACATTAATGAACTCCCACCATGTAGAGCTTCAATTTGATACCTCATTTGCTATGATCTGACACTGTTCTGAAAAAATGACACATTATGCAAATTAACATACAAAAAAGTGCCCAAATCACCCATAAGTGGCAATTAGGACACTAAAAACCAAAAATTCAGCTTGGTATCCGTCATTTTCAGATTCAGCATCCTCAAATTAGGCTAGAAACACTAGATACCGACTTTTAACACAAAATGCCTCAATAACTCACTTTTTCTGGAATTTGCACCTGACTATCTGTGCATCACTCCATTGAAAATAGCCATTATTAACGTTTGTTCAAGTAGATATATGACTAAAAAAATCCCTTATTCTAGATGCATCTAACCATGTCAATATAGGGTACATCTAAACCCTGTCATGTTGGTATTCATCTCTCTGAGTACTCTCAGACGAGTACCATGTGCCAGGGTTTCAGTCATATTTCAGTGTTTTTTTTGCATCATTTTGTATTAGCAAAATTATCCAACAGCAGTAAAAGTTTTTTTTTCTAGAGATCGCAAATTTTAGTAATTATTTGAAGAATAAAGCGGTAATCAAAATCTAATTCAAAAGCCTTGTTGAAAAAGACTTTGCATATCTGATTTATTAGGAAGTTAGCTTTACATGTATCAATATATCCATTCGACAAGTTTCAAAAGGAGCTGACAGCTCTGAGCATAAATAGATTTTGCGTGGTGAAAATCTGAATAAAACAGCTTAAACCACTTGCAGTTGTCGTTTTTACTGTGAATATATTTCTCTTCAAAATAATTCCAAATTTAAAAGGTTTTCTTAGGTTTATCTAAAAAACCTTTACTTCGAATGGACCCATACCTTTACAGGTGAATTAGTAAAAAGCTATGTGTTGGCATCTGTTGGTTGGTTCGTGTGCCATGTTGCAATAAGACTACTAATTAGCATCAAGCTGGGCACCTGCAATAAACATCAGATCACTATTGAAGTTAACTAGGCCCTAACAGTAATCCATCTTTTGACCAGCTGCGTACAATTTCAAAGCCAATGTTGTGAAATCTGGTGGAGAATCCCTGCTCTAGTAACAAAGCCGTTGGTGGTTGCACCTTTTACTCCTGTACAGGGCTCAAGTGGCTGGGGCAACGCGAATCTGCGCTCCCCGATTGGTGGCCTGCTGTAAGGCACACCAAGGAACTGTGTCACGGTGCCTTCATCCTCCACTACAACTTTTCCTTTTAGCTCTCCATATGACCACATACCTTTTAGAAAGTGTAGCTCAATGTCACCATTCTTAGGACACCTTGATTATAATTGTACTCCACAGATTGACTGAGATGTTTATATTTGTATCTTGCAAAATATAGCAGATTAACTGGCTTAGCAACTTCCTTGAGGCGCCATCTTGGAGCTTATTAGAGCTTGCTAGAAAGAGGCTGTAATATGTCTTGTATTAACATTCAGTTTTGCATGCAGGCTGAAGGCTATTCAAAACTGAACACGCTAATAAGTGCGCTCATGAGTAAATCACTTGCAAAGAGGAAAGTGGTGTAGCAAACTCAACAAACTGAGGCACTGTGTCTCAGTGTATACCCATATAGTGCAAAATATATTTTTCAGAGGTATGCCAGGTTCTGTGTGGCAAAGGCAATGAGGGAAAGAGACCTGTACATGGTAAAGGGGTTATGGATAAGCTTGATAGGACCCAACAAACTCTACACGTTTACAAAACAGACTTGCATTTAGTATTCTTACAATGTTCTGGCACTGTTATCTTACAAGTGATGAAAGAAAAAGGAAGTTTACAATTAGGTA
The DNA here is from genome assembly GCA_963942565.1 of Maea johnstoni. NCBI lineage: Eukaryota > Metazoa > Annelida > Polychaeta > Spionida > Magelonidae > Maea > Maea johnstoni. The sequence goes on from OZ012690.1 coordinate 24,952,134, forward strand.
AGCTGTGAGTGCATTGTCAGTGTCAGCATCTCAGGAATTGACTGCACTACACACTAATCTCAAACGAATTGGATGTGCTCTGGTATCCTACGCTTTACCCATGAGGTTAACTGCAATTGCACTTCCCCTGGGCACATTTTTTTCAAACTGCAGTCAGACTTAATCGCTTTCAACAGGTCATATCGCGACGAAATCCTTAAGCTAGCAACCTCACATACACAAGTCAAGGACACGACCAAGAGGAGACGGCTATGGCTGATATGTGAAAACAATTTATACATCTCCCAATATTGTTCGGTTATGGCTGGTACATTTCTAGAATAGCAGAGTGGGACTTCATTTGTTCTTATTTTGTGTGTACAAAGCTATATGGTGTGTATCCGTTTTGGTCGATATCGCATAACCTTAGATAGATAAATATCTAAGGTATAACTTCGGTTGGAAATTTACAAGGTGAGGGGGATATTCTCTGGTCTTTCACCAGGAGCTTTATGGTGCACATGGGAGACTCTTTTACGTATATATGTGGGCAAACATCTGAAGGATATTTCATATCTCCATGTGACATCGAACACAGATTTGGCAAACTATCCCAATCCCTCCTAAGTGGTAATAGCACATATGAGTATTGAACAAATAAACATTTCATTTTAAACAAGATCTTTAATACATCACACGCATATACCTACACTCGACGTCAATGGTAATACTTGAAAGTTTAACCTATAATTTAGGGGAGGTAGATTTTCTTTTAGGTTGACCCTAAGTTAGCTATGGTGTCTGTAATATACCAGAGTTGCTATGAAGCGAAGTCGAGTAACCACATTCCAGAGGTTCTGAAGGATCTTCTGAAAATAACACCAATAAGGCCCATTTGTGATTTGTGAATATCATCTTCTATTAAACCCTCTCAGTCTATGGTCTCAGCCCAACTTTGGGGGCTCAGGTGTGATGAAATACTTTTCGCAGTTTCTCCAAGCTTCTTGAAAACATTCCCAATCTAAGATCTTTTTTCCACAGTCATGAGTTGAGGGAGCTGTGGCCAATCCTGTTTGATTGGCCATGGTTATTTCTGCAATAAGCCCCTCTGGAATTTTGTACCTTATATCATTATTAACAAGAACCATGTCATTAACGTGCCTTAACACCTTAACAGTTCTTCCCAATCATCAAGGGCCTTTGTGGCTGTGTTTTCTTACAACAGCAGGTTCTTTTACCTAAATAACCCAAATGTCAAATGGTACTCTGCTTCAAAAGAGTCATAAGTTATTCAAAACACAACCTTTAAAGATGAGTAATTATATACGTAGATACAAAACATTTTCTTGTTCAGATTTACATCCTTTGGAGATGAAATTTAACCAATTGTCTGACCAGTGCGCTCTTCTATGGGGCACCGTTTGTGACATCCATTATTAACAAGAACCATTTCCTTAACATACATACACCCCAACAGTTCCTCCCAAACATCAAGGGCCTGTGTGGCTGTGTTTTCTTAAAACGGCAGGTTCTTTATAACCCAAATGTCATTGCAACGGTACTCTGCTTCAAAGAGAGTCATAAGTTATTCAAAACACAATCTTTAAAGATGAGTAATTATATACGTTAATACAAAGCATTTGCTTGTTCAGATTTACAAAATTAACTTTTGTTGACAAAAGCAAGACAGATGTTGCTTTTGTCAACAAAAGTCACTTTTGTCGACAAAAGTATCTTATGTTGAACAAAAGTACTTTTGTCTACAAAAGTGACCTCTGTCTTGACAAAATTTGCCTAGAACTGTCAACAAAAGTATGGATGTTACAAACGGCGCCCCATACTCATCAGGACATGCATTGGTGATGGCACCAATACAGGTTATGGCACATATTCAGACCTGTCTAGTGGCATTTGTAAATGGACGAAGAAGACGACTTTGTGATGCCTCCAAATATTTTTCTGCCTGCCCTGATGGCCGTGTGGTCTAAGGCATTGCCACTGTTTGCTCGATATCTCTCACCACTGTCCAGGTTCAAATCCCACCCCGGGCTTGTGACTTGGGGTTAGGCGATGCTTTTTTTAGCCAGGTTTCCTACACCAGTTACAACTGGCTATTCTCGACTTAGCTCTAATATGGCAAAAAGTGACAAAAAACGAAATTCCAATTGGTGGTAGCACTAGCCTATAAAGGAACTATGACTACAATATTTAAAAATGTTCACAAGGGTAAAATGAGTCAGTAAACAATGTTAAACAATTTACCCAATCCTAAACAACATAAATACAATAACATTGGGAATTCTTTATCTTCTTCAGGATTGAATATCTCATTCTTTTGCAAATAAATGACCCTTAGTATTAGGCATGGTTAAAGTGGCCTAGTAGATTCTAGCCTAGACTGGCTGCAAGTACACCGGATTGTCGTGCTGTGATTATGAAAGCATGGCTGCTTTAAATGTTAGGGTGATGCCATTGATCATCTAATTTTGATTTACTTAAATATCAGAACACATTTATACTACCGACTTGATGGGAATTGTTTTGCAAAAATCCCTCAAATACTCAACAGTTCATGACAGTCGTAGACCTTAATATATTCCAGCAGACGTTTTTGGGCTGAATTATGCACTCTGTATTAAAAGTATGAAAGTTGGTATGTTGGTACTACTCACCAAAGGGAATTTTGTCAGATATGGAGGCATTGCAGCGGGGCCTAGTAGCTTTACTGTAGGTGGTGCCATCTACCACAAGGGCAATGGCTGCAACGACTCCATATCTGAAAATGTTTTACATGGTAAGATTAGTTCAATGAGCAATGTGTTATGGTTTGAATGTATTCCTGCTTTAAATGCATGTTTTTTTATCAAAATAGTACACTGGTTAGGCCAAAAGTACCAATTGTAATGGTGGCGCCACATACATCTAACCATACAAAGCTGAAATTCAATGAATGTCATTAATATTCTTCTTCCTGGTTCATACAGGATTACATATATTTTTGTTTGACAGCATTGTGACCCTTTATATCAGGCAGATCTTGGTTGACCTAGCAGCTGACCAATAGGTGGCGCCACCTGCCACCAGGGGGGCCCCACTGCAATGCCCCCATATCTGACAATATTCCCTTTGGTGAGTAGTACCAACATACCAACTTTCATACTTTTAATACAGAGTGCATAATTCAGCCCAAAAATGTCTGCTGGAATATATTAAGGTCTACAACTGTCATGAACTGTTGAGTATTTGAGGGATTTTTGCAAAACAATTCCCATCAAGTCGGTAGTATAAATGTGTTCTGATATTTAAGTAAATCAAAATTAGATTATCAATGGCATCACCCTAACATTTAAAGCAGCCATGCTTTCATAATCACAGCACGACAATCCGGTGTACTTGCAGCCAGTCTAGGCTAGAATCTAAACATCAAGTATGTGTTTATATTTATAGTGCACTGCTGTAATTCTTATGACTGACTTTTAATAGATGACTAGGACATGCATGCAGTACTGAATGCAATAGCGAAACTTTTGACGATGCTGATGGAAGGTTTGTGGAACAATGAATTGGCAGTATGGCCGACTGTATTATTGCTAGCAGCTGTTGCAGTCTGGTACCTCCACTCAGCAAAGAATCTACCACCAGGACCATTTTCACTACCTATTTTAGGTAGCCTTGTTACCTATACAACAACTCCCGAGTCCATGCATTTGGTGTTTGAGAAGATGGCTAGGAAATATGGACCTGTGACATCTCTTCAATTTGGAAGTCGTCCGACTGTGCTGCTGAATACAGCAGCAAGCATCAAGGAAGCCTTTGTCAAAAAGGCAGCAGATTTTTCCAGTCGACCAGAGTGGTATCTTCTCACTTTAACTAACCCATACAGACTGGGCATAATAGATGCTGTGGAACCTGGGTTCAAAGATCAGCGGAAGTTTGCCATCAATACCTTGCGACATTTTGGGATGGGCAAACTCAGTCTGGAGTTTAGGATTCAAGAAGAGATAGCACACCTGCTGAAATGTATTGAAAGCAAAGGTGGAGGGCCCTTTGATCCTTCAGTCATCTTAACCAATTCAGTCTCCAACATCATCTGCTCCATCGTTTTTGGGCAACGGTTTGACTATGGAGATCAACAGTTTCACAAAATACTTGGACTTATTAACAACCTCTTTAAATACATTTCAGAATACCCAGAAATTGATGTTACACCTATGGTGCGTTTTCTGCCAAAATACAAAAACCACCTCAAAAAATATATCAAACATGATGCCGAACTGAGAGCATTCATCAAGGAAAAGATAAGCAAACATCAGGAATCACATGATCCAGAGAATCCTCGGGACCTGATTGACGTTTATCTCAATGAAAATGACATGCAGAGTGAGGAAGAGGAGGCTGGGCTGGTCCAGAATATCTTAGATTTTCTCCTAGCCGGCACTGAGACAACATCCACAAGTCTACGTTGGATGTTACTTCACATGGTGAACAATCCTCGAATACAGGAAAAGATGCATGAAGAACTCGAAAGAGAGGTTGGTGGGGGAAAGGTACCAACTATGGCCAACCGTAAAGCATTACCATATTTGGAAGCTACAATTCATGAGGTAAACCGTTTCAGCACAGTAGCGCCATTTGGGGTTCCCCACATGGCCCATAGGGATTCCACCATAGGTGGCTATGACATCAAAGCTGGTACTGATGTCTGGCCAAATATTTGGGCTGCACACCATGACCCAGAAGTATGGCAAGATCCCAACGTACTCTGCCCAGAAAGGTTTTTGGATGAAAACAACTCTCTCAAGAATATTGAGGAATGGATTCCATTTTCACTGGGCAGGCGCATGTGCCTTGGGGAACAACTAGCAAAGACTGAACTCATCCTGTTCACCTCAGCTCTCTTTCAGCGGTTCCAGTTTTTGCCACCAGAGGGCATTGACCATCTCTGTGATGATGGGGTGTGCTACACTACACTGGCCCCAAAACCATACAAGGTGATTGCTAAAGTGAGACCACCTTTGCCATAAATGGACTAATAGAGACTATATGACCTTCCTAATGCAAAACCTTTGATATAACTGTCATATAATTTTCTGTCAAAGAAAATCATTTTCCAGCTAAGAAAACTATGGATTTTGAATATCATATTAAGGCGAAACAATGAGAGGCCAGCTGTAAATGGCAGACAAAAACCACAGCACCTGGGGGAAAACATCAATTAATCAACACACAGAGACAATCTTCTCACATTCCCTCCAGATGGATTCGTGGAAGGCATGAAAATGATTAGATCCAATATCAATATGAGAAATCTTCACGTGGTTGAGAATATAATATTTTTACGGTGTACATATGTCAGATAATGGGAAAATATTCTTATCATATTGAGAAAATGATGATTTCAAAAATATATGAAAATATATGAATTTTTTTTTGTGAAATCATGCTGTCATGCTTAGGGGCTAAGGGAATGACGTCCCGTGATTGAGTTAAACCAATTATTTACTCTAATCACATACTACTTTTAATTTGTTGTGGTTAAAACAGACATTCAGTAGTTTATATCCTAAACGCACTGTGTTTATTTAACCCCCCTCTACAGCTATCACTCTTTGCATCACTCACTTGAAAACTAACTAACACGTTCAACTAGATATGATTGAAAAACATTCCATATATCGCATTCTATATGCATTCACCATGTCAATATAAAGTAGTTATTAAGGTGATGTACATTGAGTATATTCGGTCATTATTTCTCTATTTGAAGAAGAAAATGGTAATCACAAACTAATTCAAATCCTTTGTTGAAAAAGCTATGCATATCTGATTTATTAGCAAGTTATCTTTACATGTATCAATGTATCCAATCGACAATTTTCAAAAAGAGCTCTGAGCATAAATAGATTTAGCTTGAAGGTGCGAATAAAATAGCACAAAACGTATTAAGTTGTCGTATTTATTGTGAATGCACTTCTCTTCAAAGTATCTCCAAACTTAAAATGTCCCTTGGGTTTATCTTAAAACAATTTGCCTCGAATGCAGCGTTATATGATGACTCTGGAGATGAATTGGTAAAAACCTATTGTTCTCAACTGCTGATTGGTTTATCTGCCAGGTTGCAACTCTACACCTTCGCCTGTTATTTTAAAAATCAATCAATCTTATCTTATGCTTATCTATCAAATCAGCTTCACTACTTGCATATCTCTAATTCAGTGTTGATTTGTGCAGAATTTACTTTACCGTCCAAATTGAAAACAGTGAATGAGCAGGAGCAACATTAAGAACAATACAGCAACGATCGATTTACCCTAAACTCTGGCTTTAGGACTTCATGTAATTTGATCTGAATAGATTATGTCACCACCACGCTTCCAATTCCAGACTGAATCAGGTCTACACACTAGTAATTAGTGGAGGAAGTTGGAGGGCACGGGATAAAACAACGACGAACCCCTACTAACATAAAGGGGAACTTAGGGCACAGGTAATCTAGGGTATATTTGAAAATTCATGAACATAGCTCAACATCTGTCATATGCAGAGATGCCATACCTACATAGAGAGAATTTTAGAATAGCAGCTATTCAAGAATCTAGGCCTCAGCTTTTGTGAATCTAGGTCAGACAGGCTACTGAGTGGACACCCCAAAGCGGGGCAACCAGCTAATCTGGTGTATGGGATAGGCACAGTGGCTCTGACTAGAAGGTAGATAAAATTCACTGCTCTGAAGCACATTCAAGATGTGTAGGAATGCAAATCCCGATGACTTTGCCTTTCCTTGAATAAGCAGCATCAGTGACGTTGTCTGAACCTACAGCTGCATACTTCAGGGCAGGTGGATTTCCCGGGGGGGGGGGGGGGGGCACCTGCGTTACGTATTTTGCGGAACAAGGGGTCTTTTTTTAAGACATCCGCATGTCCGCGATTTTGTAAAAGAAGGGTACTTTTTTGTACCCAGGTACGAAGTATGGGGGTCAAAATCCCCTTACAATCCACGAAATATACGCGGCTCTGACGCCAAGTGACTACCGGTGTGACTGGGCTTCCGAGTTTGCTGCCGCCACTTGCTGCCGCTAAACAAACAGAGGATTATAAAATCTTAAGTTAAAATACGTGTTCCCGTTCATCCAATGTCATTGTTTTGATTAAAGAAGGGGTGTTTATTTAATGGAAAAAATCAGCGTTTTATTAAAATAAGGGTGCTTTTTTGGCCAGAAATCAGTGCTTTAGGGGTATTTTTTAATTTTGATAACGAACGTATGCACCCCCCTAAATACCCAAGTGCCCCCCCCCCCCCCCCCCCCCCCCCCGGGGTGGATTTAAAAGTTTCAGTGATGCTACCCACTGTTTTTGTCTGACTTTACAAACAGAACATCTATGAAAACTAACTCCACTACTTGTGGAGCTAATTGTTGCACATGATTTTGCCATTTTCCTGTTTGATACACGTTTTTTGATGCAACTTTCGCAGAGAACGCTTGTGAAGAGCACTGCAGTCTACAGGTTGTCCCAAAAAATGCAATGAGGTACATTTTTCCAGATTACAGGAAAACTGTGAGACCAGTACGTATTGTTTATACATCTTTGAAAAGTTACATATGTCAGCTAACTTACATAGAAAAAAATCAAAATCAAACAATACTCCTGAGATGAGGTGCGATGTCAATACTCACTTCCAAAAGGTAACACCCCTTCCAAAGTGAAATTACACACGAGAGGGACTTGTGTGTTTGCACATGATATTCCAATACAGATGACTTGAACACCCATAAAACTATGACTTTTAAGGCATATTGCCATAAATTGAAAGCAAGTATATCAAGACAGTTTTTGGCACAATGAAATTGAAATATGTCTTCCTGAGGTGTAAATTGCTGGCCCACTATGTTCTCATTACAGTTGCAATGGAAGCGTAAGAAAGGACTGTTCAGTTACCAGGCAAATGCTCCTCTTAAATTATTCAAAAGGGGAATTCTGACCAAGTGATTTTGGTCATGATTGACTGGTCATCCCCTTGCATTTTGATAGGTACGCCAGAGCTTTGTTTCTCCATGTGATTAAAGCTGGTTAAACAGGTAAAAGCTGGTAAAATCAGTGCTAGCTTATGTACAAACAGGCCAGTACCTGATGTGTGCAATTTCATTTCAGAGGGGGTGTCATGTTTGGGAATATCATTTCATCGTGATTTTTTCATGGTGCTTAGCTGAGATATGTAGCTTTTCAACAATATATAAATGATAAATACCGGCTTCCTATTTTTCCTGAAACTTGGGGAAATGTAGCTTGTTGCATTTTTGGGGGGACACCCTGTATGATGAACTAACTGCTCAGAGAGTGGGGACAGAAAGTGAGCAATTGCAAAACATGGCTTCAGCCAGGAGCTGGGACAGCTGATGACAAAGCACAAAATCCCGCCTCCTGGGATCACTGCAAGAAGTAATAGGACAGCATCGTGTTCTTGAGGTTTATCACTTTCCTATAAGCTGATATGTATGTGAGCCTTCAGGGCCCCTTTAATGCTCGATGGTTTCCTCGGTCACTCTGGGTACTGCAGGTAAGTCACAATCCTCTCTCTCATACTAGCTGGCAGGAAATTCCAAGTAGAGACATGTTCTGGCCATTTCCCAGTTTATAGCCTTGATAAACACACACAGAAAAATAAGCTTTCAGTTCAGGCATGCCTCGGGACATTAGTGATACAAAGAGCATTTTTAAACAAACAAGTACAATGCAACATATAGAAAGACTTGCACCTTGCCGGGCAGAATCAAAACAAAACTCGAAAATTTATACCACCCGATATGCATATTTGACATAAATGTTTTCCGAAGCACTGCAAAGACAACTCCCTTTTTCGAGATTGTCTACAGCGTTTCATTCATAGATCATAAATAAGTTAGATATGGGATTTCTGCTGAACACGAGGAATGCAAAATATATCAAATGGTAGTGACAGGCTGTAATTCTAAGACTTTTTACAAACAAAAATGACAATAACCCCTTCCTTTGGATGTTTAATTTTCCCTTACTGTTGAAATGCAATTTTCATGGTTGGTAGATTTTATTATGCAGCAATCACTGCGCATTTACTTCACAGAAATGTGGTTACCCAGCTGCAACATTAAATTGTGAGTAGTGAGAATATTCATGCTATCAGGATTGATAATCGTCAATATGGGACAGGTATTAGAATTACGACCATATTCGTTGCTAAAAAAATGTCTTTATTCAAATCAGATATCACTTCGAATTCCGAGGCATCTCTTAGATCATTTGACCATATCTTATTACTAACTTATCAGTTATATAACTGCCATTAAACTCGTATGCTAAGATAATCACAATGAATAAAAATACTGTTATATTTCAATATTTCAACTGTTCCTTGTGATGCTTGTACATTAACATTTTACTTGTTATATCACGGAGCACTGAGGTGAGAATCGAGATACTTTATTTTAGTAGCCATTTCAAGGTATTTATCAGTATATTTTGGAAAATATCATATTATCTATCTTATGCCTGAATGCTGGACGAACAGCATACAGTATAGTGCAGAGAATCCAGTTCATACCCTGATGGTCTCACTGAAGTCATATGCAAACCATTTGTAATGGATGTCTCAGAGAAACATTGGAATGAAAGGTATAGTGATTCTATATCAGGCATATCTATGCACCATCCGGTTATCAATGAGTTAATGGGCACCAGCGCCATAGTTGAGTCATTCCTACTGCGTTGGCGTTTGAATAATTTTTCAGTGGAGATTTCGTCCACGTCTGAAAAACCTCAGTTCTTCTGTTGGTTGGTCCTGGGTACGAATGGTTGGAACATTACCAGCTTTGCTGGTTGAATCTCCCGCCATGGAAGACCCAAAGATGGGATGCTTTTTGTGGATCTTGGTTTCCGCATTGGTCACTGCTGTAGAAGGACCTTCAGACTCACCCATGAGTGCAATGGTTGATTTGACTTTGGGTTTCGCGGTCAGAGGAATTTGTGAGTCTGCTTTGTTGTGTATTATTTGCAGCTGTTTATCTGATGCGGCACCTTTGCGCCTGCGGCCATGCTTGACCACCTTTGGTTGACTCCTGGTTTGGGGGATTAGGGACTGTCTGTCCTCCTTAGTTACCGCCGACTTCAACACATCAACTTCATCATCCTTAGAGCAATCTGGTTCAACAATTGGACCTGTCGACCCATGCACCATACATGTCAAATATTTAAGCTCTTCTGTTAGCGCGTCGTTCGCAGACTGGGGTGACCTTTCTGATATTGAGAGTAGATCCACCTTTTGTTTCACTTCATCAACTTCGTCATACTTGCGCTTCAATATTTCACGAACTTCCGCTTCCTTTCTATGGAGGACGGTGGCGTCGCACCTGAGGTTTTTATTAACAGCAAGGAGTTCCAGGAGAACAGCTTGCATCTTGTACGCTTGGTCCAAGAGCTGATCATGCGTCATAGAATTCACGTCCATGCGATCTATTTCCTCAATGGCTCTTATTGCTTTTTCTGACGACATCTTGTCAATGATCATGATGCGATCTTTGCAGATTGTTTTCTTTTCAAATGAGTTCTGGAAACTCTTGTGCAAGTACTAATCTACGTAGTTTCTAACGCTGACTCCAAATCAGGAATGCTGTTGCCATGGAGTCCGGGCATGGAGTGTTTGACGTCATGGAATAATCTATGTCGTCACGGTTGTAATTGTTGTAGTAGCGACTATGACGTCACGGCTGTATTTGCCCAATAATGCCGTGACGTTTTCAACAATAACAATACTTGAACGAACAAGACGTTGGACACTTACATATGCAAAACATATTCGTCGCCCATAGGCCTTTGATTAATTCATGTTTTACTGTCAATCGAAACATGCAATGACATGATATAATTGAAATAATACTGGCAAATTGCCTACGAGATTTAGATACCGTCTTTCTAAAGCGTGACTACATGTAGCTATGGAAGCACACCAATCTCTGGACAAAAAATGGAATTGGTGCGGCATCCTCAAAGGATCGAGTCGGTGGCGTGATTAAAGTTACCCAGATTCGATAATTCAATCTCCCATTGCGCAAGATGTTGATCACTAGCCCCATGGGGCAAAATGTTTATAACCTTGTTTTTCTCCTACTTCAGTCTGCAAATCTTAGCCAGAGTCATATCTCTTCAACTTTAACCAATTAATGCTCACAGCGGTCAAAATCAGCCTAACAATTTTGCTGGAATCCTGCAGGTAAAAACAGTAAGGAAAATATTTGATGGAGAAATGTTGACCGGAACATTACTAACAACTCTCAAATATTAAAATATTTTGAAAAATCATTCTCAATTATGAAGTTTTTGTCAATAGTATCATAGATACAGACGACAATTTCTGAATAAACTCTTAATCATTGATGGAGTAACAACAACCTAATTAATGACAACAGGTAGATGATGAATTTAGTGGTACCGTGATAGCCTTCTTAACGACGGTTTAAAACTAAGTTGGGCGCTTTCCCTGACCTGCTCTTCTAGACAAGTTGGGCAATATGTTTAAAAGCCAGTTTTCTCTATTTTCAGTGTGTTCTTCAGTCAGAGACTAACCTCGTTAACCCTTACGCTGCTGGTGGCTAATTTGGCAAATACAAAATGGTGCAAAAAACATGAAAATTGATTGAAACAATGGCGCATGGGTACTAACCTAAGAGAACTGAGCGAGAGATACCAGTATCAAATTAATACCAACATGACAGGGTTAAGGTTGTTGTCGAAAAGTCCTTGTGCTTTGGAAAGAAAGTAGCCTCAGCATAAGAAGGGTTAACTTTAACAACCAGACTTCAATCAGAGACGAACCTCTTTAACTTTAACAACCATAGATCAAAAGAAATATATAGTGATTTATTGGTCCTAAGACAGCATTCTTGGTTAAACATTAGGTTTGCCGAACTCCGCGGATATTGAGGTGCGTTAGCAGGCTCATTCAGGGCAATATATGTTTTATAACACGGCTTATCTCTGTCAGATGCTAACCCCTGTTATTCTTTTACAAGTTAAGGGCAACAGGTGAGTGATGAATTTATTGTTACCATAAAACCGTCCATGACGATAGACTAACCCTGTCCTCTGCGATCCACAACATCGTCTGGAACCAGCCCTTATAAAGATGCCCGCACCAGTCTTTTTTGCTTGTTTTTGATGATTTCTTTGAAAATCTTAGAATATATTGATGAGCTTCATTCACTTAATTCCGAACCACAACGTCTAAGGCCACTATTTTTCTGTTTTAGGAAAACTCCCTCGTTGGTTTTGAGCCCCTAATTGAAAAAACGTTAAGGAAAGTTGAAAAGTTATTACTTAAAAGCGATGTGCATGTTTTGTGATAAAAAAAAGAAGAATATATAGATAATGTTTACAAGTTGCGTAATAGGTGTCAGGTCATCAGTGTTTTGTTTTAAAATTAAAATTATGTTTTAGCTTGTACATTGTATAACTGGTTTTTCACTTCTTTTTTAAACTTTTTTTGTTCCCTCTCGCATTAGGAATTGGGGAATATCTTCCTAAAACAGAAGAACGTGGCCTTACCACCGTCTACACATATGAAAAACGTAAACACAGCGTCATGAGTGGGATTAGCAAAAACTATTCAGAAGATTTTAGAGCTGGCAACATCCTTATAATGACCATACTGTAAATTCGGAAAAGATTGCGTTAGTTTAATTTTGGCGTTTTTTCGCGTTTAGCTTCGGACGCAAAATTGAATTCGCAATGATTAGTGCTGCCACTTTAAGTGTATAGCTGGCACTCTATGTTGCGGCCAATTCGCAAAGTTAAAAAACGCAAAATTCGATTTTCTGTAAATTCGCAAAATTTACTCTACACAATCTTTTGTGAATCTACAGTATTCTTTAAACTAATGTTAGCCGCGAAGTTAGTGGCCCTGTAGATGGCTATTCCAGTGGGCGTTACAATGTGTCACATATCCTACTGAATGGAATAACTGTCCAAGGATGTACTAATCTCAAACCAGAAGAGATTGGGTTCTCCAGTCTATGACCCCAACCAGGCTTTACTTGAGATATCCAAACCACTGGACCCCCTGACTTTGGGCTTCATTTAGGTATAAAGTCTATAGGGTCATCTTCTGCATTTAACAGTCTCTGTCCACGCAAGTACAATAGTGCCCATTTAGGGTAATTCTGTCAGGTCATCTACAGTACAGACAATTAATTCCTGCACCAGTCAACCGGACGTCTGTCAGTGCCTGGTTGCAGAGACACCCATGAATAACATGTCAAAAAGATAAGCTAAGCATATCGATGACCGTCAGCCTATTCGGAAGAAACCAGAGTTAAGCCTTTCTTGCCTGTAGTTCCTCCGCCTACAAATCTCGTCTATGCCTGCAATATTATTCAAAATTACATCGGAATAAAACTGAAATTAACAAAATATTAAGAGAAGAGTTCTTAGTCGCCTTTTGATGCAAATGTCTCTTTTAACACATTTCCTAAATATACTTATGTCGAATGGATATTACTAAAAAGGTCATGTGTCTATTTTGGGAACAACAGGCATAAAATGGTTAATTTGTATTAGAGGCAATGCAAGGAAATTTCGCTGCCTGGATCCCCTAAGCTGAGTGATGGCACTTGGTCAAACTATTTATACTCTTGCTTATTTGTTAAGTTTTCTTGGTATTTTCCGCCTTTCTACCTTTCTACCCTCTGTTTGTGATAATTGTTGTTTATTTCTGTTTATTTCCTACATTGTATATGTTATGGTTTCGTGTGCCGAGTACAGTCAATAAACAAACTAAACTGGGACTTCAGAGTACTACTTTATATACATACAGCTTCTCCTATCTGTACCGATCATACTTCTGCATTTCTCTTTACTTTTGTCAACTGTATGTTAACTCATTACTACTTAGGAGTTAGATATAGGTGGCGCCACCACTTAAATGGGTACTTTTGGCCTATCCACAGTCCTATTTTTATCAATTACTAAAGCCTTAATGACTGTTCACACGGGCAGTATGTGTATTTAATGTGCGCCTGAAGGCATCCTGGCCAGACCGAGGGCCGAAGGCCCGAGGTATGGCCAGGTTGCCTGAAGGCGCACATTTAATACACATACTGCCCTCGTGAACAGTTATTAAGGTTTTTATTATTGCTTCCCTGAATGAGACATTTCTTGTGATCTGATTTATAGTAGCTTGTGATATATGGTATGCACACCCACAATAAGAACTAAAAAGGGCAATGTTTTCTTCTACTTTCTTTCTTTTAATTTCTGCTATTTATTTATTATGAGAACTTGTGTAGATAATACTAAATGGCATTGCCTCATTTAATAATTTTGATTCTGTAATATCCATGAATCGTATAAAGCTTTTTGCTTCTCCCATGATAGACTAGTCCCTTGCTCTATGAGTAATATTGGTACTCTGTCTCACACTTACCACACTGCAACATATACAGTAGGATGTGGAGTGAGAGAAAGGGAACCAGCTGAAAAAGAGCCATCTAGTGGGCACACCAAGAACTATTTATATTATAAGTTTCACCACAAAAGTTCGCATATTTTTTATTCCAAAACTTTTTCTTCTTAAATAAGCCTTTGAAAATGTTTCAAAAAATGTGTTACATATTTTAGATTCCACTGTTGTGATCATTTGAGTTTAATGTGCTCAATGTAAGCATTTTTGTTTCACAAATTTACTGACTAAGCATGAGAGTGAGATGCATGAAGAAAGTACCTATATAAGTTGTCCGCTTTCTTTAAACAACAAATGAGTAATGGTCGAATCGTGTCAGTAACTGACCTAGATAGCCTTGCAGGGCATTATGGAGTGAGATTTAATGCCCTGCGGTGGAGGGCATTATGGGGATTTAATGACCGGTCACATGGTACAAATCCTGAGTGCTGATTGGGTGAGCCAGAGGAAGAAATAATAAATGTATTTAAAGCAGGAATGCATTCAAACCATAACACAGTGCTGATTGAACTCATCTTGCCATCCAAAACATTTTCAGATATGGAGGCGTTGCAGCCATGGCCCTTGTGGTAGATGGCACCACCTACAGACAAGCTACTAAGCCAACTTGACCTTGCTAATACTAAGGGGTAATATTTTGCCAAAGAATGAGATATCTAATCCTGAATGAACCAGTAAGAAGAATTCCCATGAGTTTTATTGGATTTATGTTGTTTAGGATTGGGTAAATTGATAAACACTGTTTACTGATTCATTTTACCATTGTAAACATTTTTAAATAGTGCAGTCATGGCTCCTATAGGCTAGTGGTACCACCAATTGGAATTTCGTTGTTTTAAAAAAAACTTTTTCTAACATATTAGAGCTAATTAGGTCATGACTAGCCAGTTGTAACTGGTGGAGGAAACCGGAGTACCCGTTTGTTCTAAGGCATTGCCACTGACTTCTTGATGTCTCTTACCACTGTTCGGGTTTGAATCCCACACGGGGCATGCGTATGTGACTTGGGGTTAGGCCTAGCATTTCCCCGGGTACTCCGGTTTGAATGGCAAGATGAGTTCAATGAGCACTGTGTTATGGTTTGAATGCATTCCTGCTTTAAATACATGTAATTGATAAAAATAGGACTGTGGTTAGGCCAAAAGTACGCATTTTAGTGGTGGCGCCACCTATATCTAACCATACAAAGCTGACCAAACCTGGCAGCGACGCCTCCATATCTGAAAATATCACCATTGGTGATTTGCACGATCATACCAACTTTCATGCGTTTATTACATAATGCATAATGTAGCCCAAAAATGTCTGCTAGACTATATATAGTCATATACTAGTACTTGTCATGAACCATTGTGTATCCAATGGATTTTTGCAAAATAGTTCTCATCACGTCGGTAGTATAAATGTGTTCTGATATTTAGGTGAATCAAAATTGGATGATTAATGGCATTGCTATACCATTTATTTATAAATAATCTGAGAATGACAATCGTTGTACTTGCAGCCAGTCTAGGTTAGAATCCAAACGTTAAGTATGTGTATTTATTTATAGTAAACTGCTGTAATTCTTAGGACTGACTTTAAAAAGATAAGAAGGTCGCGCATGCAGTACTGAATGCAATAGCGAAACTTTTGACGATGCTGATGGAAGGATTGTGGAGCAACGAATTGACAGTATGGCTGACTGTATTATTGCTAGCTGCTTTTGCAGCCTGGCACATCAACCTGGCAAAGAATCTACCTCCAGGACCATTTTCGCTACCTATTGTAGGTAGCCTTGTAACCTATACAACAGCTACTGAGGTCATGCATCTGGTATATGAGAGGATGGCTAGGAAATATGGACCCGTGTCATCTCTTCAATTTGGAAGTCGTCCCACTGTGCTGCTGAACACAGCAGCAAGCATCAAGGAAGCCTTTGTCAAAAAGGCAGCAGATTTCTCTAGTAGACCACAGTGGTATCGTCTCACTTTAACTAACCCATACAGACTGGGCATAATAGATGCTGTGGAACCAGGGTTTAAAGATCAGCGGAAATTTGCCATCAATACCTTGCGACATTTTGGGATGGGCAAACTCAGAGGGGGTGTCATTTTTGGGAGAATATCTCCCCACAGGAATATTATTTCATTGTGAATTTTTTATGGTGCTTAGCTGAGATTTGTAGCTTTCCAACAATTTATGAATGATAAATACCGGCTTCCTATTTTTCCTGAAATTTGGGGAAATGTTGCATTTTTGGGGGACACCCTGTATGATGCACTAGCTGCTCAGAGAGTGGGGACAGGGAGTGAGCAATTGAAACACATGGCTTTAGCCAGGAGCTGGGACAGCTGATGACAAAGCACAAGATCACGCCTCCTGGGATCACTGAAAGAAATAATAGGACAGCATCCTGTTCTTCAGGATTTTTACTTTCCTATAAGCTGATATGAATGTAAGGCTTAAGGGCCCCTTTAATGCTCAATGAATTCCTCGGTCACTCGGGGTCTTGCAGTTTCCTCTGCCATTAACCGCTGGTTAGTCACGATCCTCTCTCATACTGACAGGAAATAATCAGTATATTTTGGAAAAATATCATATTCTCTATCTTATGTCTGATTGATGGTCGAAAAGGAAATCCAGTTCATACCCTGATGGTCTCACTGAAGTCCTATGCAAACCATTTGTAATGGATGTCTTAGAGAAAAATTGGAATACTGTAAAGTTCGAAATATTGGCGTGCTTAAATTTAGCGAATTGGTCCATTTTTCCATATTAGCGAATCGTAATATTAGCATGTGAACCATCTCGAAAAGGGTCATCTGCCGACAGATATTCAAACTAGACCTGGTTTGATAAACGGCAAATTCACCCCTTAAATAGGCAAACCAAACATCTGCCCCATTCTCAAAGCTAGGGGCTAGAACACAACGCACACACTAGACACATGTATTACATTCTAAATTAGGGATAGAAGAGACTTGCCCCGGGAAATTGTAATTGATACAGACGAGTGCCTGCTTGTTGACTTCACTCATCAAGACCCAAGATAAGGGGCGACACTGACTAATGTTAACTCAATCACTGCCATACATTTGCAAGTATTGTAATACCTACCATGATGGTCCTGGTATGAATGAAAGAGCTGTTAGCTTTGTTATACGGCTAGCTTCGCCGTCCATCTTACACGGCTCTGTTCATTTCATAGGGCAAGGCATGGTGGCGCGACCAAACGACCTCTTCACTTGCCAGGTGAATTCAACACTCGGCTTACTCAGTGTCAGTATCAATTTCAACCCACCCTCCCAATCCCATGCAATCACCTAATTATAATGTAATTTAATACGACTAGATATGCCACCATGTAACATTTCCGACACGGCAAAATTTCCAGATCTACAGTGTATATATATATTGTGACGGAATGACCCCAGGGCTAAGAAACAGGTCATGTTCCGTCACTTCTATTATTGTAAGCTGGGTCTCCGCCTTCGCAGAGCCTAGCATTTAGACGTGCTACAAAGTATCTAGTTATTTCGAGTGCTCTGTGACGTAGCGCTCGTGCGGCCTCAACGATTAATGTACCGCGCGTGCGATTGGAAGGAAGGGCGGGAAACTAGGTTAGATTCGAAATCACGTCAGTCTTAAAATAGTGTTAGAGTAGAGTGGAAATAAGAAGAAGAGAGTTAACGTCAGAGGTGCTTACAGACGGATTAAGGTGCTTGAGAACTGGATTTAGACTACCCAGGGAGTAACGATTACAAGGTCAAGTAGCCAGATAGAGACTGAAGCTGTTCACGGATTATTATGTGTACTTAGTGAGGATTATGATGACAGCATAGAGAGGAACTGTAGCTGAGCAGAGTGTGTATTTACATCAGGATTTACCAGACATTGAGACCAGAAATCAGAGAGATCAAAAACTTTTTGTTGACTTGTGATGTCGAGATAGTCATTTACATTGAGTGGACTTATTGTGTTGATGTTGCTGTACAGAGAACGAGTGCGGTGGTATGTATAGTGTACTGTGATGATTAAACTGTATTGTTGATTTATACTTGCTTGTCCCGTCTTCTCTTCAACACCACATCCATCCCCAACCTCCGCTAAGCGTTATTGTAAGAGTCAGAAAACCCAACTGAGCTTTATTTCATTTCAAGAGAGAACTAAGAAACCTTTTATTTAAGTAAGGTGATTCTGTATGTTAGTCGGATCATTCCTTCGGCCAGGGATCCATTCCGCTACATATAGCACACTCTTCTTTGGTGACAGCGGTGGGATAGTGTTTAACACTATCGGCGAAATTCTCGAAACTTTTTGTCGGAACGAACTCACAGTTGGTAGCAATAATCAGTGGGGATGGAAGGTGAAGCGGAACGAAAGCAAATTGTCGAGGTGGCGGAGGAACAGACGGACGGTGCGTTGCAGCTTGAGGGGGTATACATCACGCAGCCGTGGCTGGCGGCGCAGTCACTGGCGATGGCGGCGGCCAACAGATCGGGGCCGGAGTTTGGGCGAGAACATTCACCAAAAGTGGCATTGAGCCCACCTCAAGAAACAGAATTATCGTCCAGACCACGCATAAAGCGAACCTATCTTACGCCTGAGCGAACCGATTCCTTACGCATTGAGCGAACCTATCTTACGCCTGAGCGAACCGTTAAAACTTTCAGAGAACAGATCTCGGGTGCCCGTTTGGACGATTTTATGTCAGCAGATCGTTCATTTGGTGTAACCCGAGAGACAGAGTGGCCGTCCGAGCGACCGGTAGCCGAGAGACACGCGGTTCTTCAGAGAGAGAGCAAGGTGGAGGCGGGAGATTCGTCGTCAGATGCAGAGTCGGTGGCGCCAGATCGACCGCGCCGTGACGTCACAGAGGAGCGGGTGACCTCCAGAGCCGAGCAGAGGACAGAAGCTGATTGCCGTACACGAGCACCACCAGGCCATCCCTCGGCGAGTAGAAGAGGAGCGGTCAACGCCTCGTTGGACACTACGGTGCCCATGATGGAAGTGCCGTTAGCCAGTAGCAGCTCCGGGGTGATTGACTTTCCCAGGAAGGGAATTGTGGGGGCAGGGCGGACGACAGCCCCGGCCCGAGGTACAGAGTCACCGCGAGAGAGAGAGCCGATTGGTATGGAACAGGTGATAGCAGACATGGCGGCCCTGATGGGAGGAACGTTGAAGACGATAGCGGAGACGCAGCGGGCCATGGCAGCGCGGGTAGAGGGAACGGGCGAGCCCCACCGGCCGAGGACATCAGAACACTGGCGAAACGCCCGGGTGGACCGCTTTGACGGGGTGAGCGAGGCATGGGTGGATTATCGCATGCACTTCGAGGCGACAGCGAGGCTCAACAAGTGGAGCGACAGCGAGAAGAGTCTGTGCCTTATTGCGGCTATGAAGGGAGGAGCCCAGCGGGTTGTGCAGCACCTGTCCGACGCCGAGAGATCCTCGTACCGAAACATCGTCAGGGTTCTTGACCAGCGCTACGCATCGGATGACCAGGCCGAGAAACACGCCATGGTGTTAGCACAGCGTCGCCAGAAGCCAGAAGAGAGTCTGCAGGAGTTGGGTGACGTGTGTAGGAGGCTGTTCACCCTGGCCTACCCCGACGCAGAAGGGAAGTTGAAGGATCGTCTAATGAAGAAGGCGTTCATCGAGATGATTGCGGACGAGAAGATACAGCGTTTGACCGCCAGAGGGGATGCCCAGACCCTGGAGGAAGCCGTGCACCTAGCCATCAAGTATGAGGGCACTGAGAGCGGGCGTAGCGCAAAGGAACCGAAGGGAAAACCCCTGCTGACTACGGTAGCAAGACAGGTGGGGACGGTGACACCCACTGCAGAGAACACCATACAAGCGAAGTTAGAGGCCTTGGAGGAACTCGTCCTGAAGTTGCAGCCTAGAAGATGGGAGGGTGCTGGTGGACAACGGAGGCCGTTCCTGTGTTATAGCTGCCAACAGCCAGGCCATATGGCGAGAGACTGTCCCAACAAGACCGGTTCGGGAAACGGGCAGAGTGCCGCCCCCGGGGCAGGAGGGCCGGCACAGGAGGAGTAGAACAGATGCCCAGAAAGATACACTTCGACGGAGAGGATGAGGGGAGCCCCTACATGATTGGAAAGATAGGAGGAAAGGAGTACGAATGCCTGTTGGATACTGGAGCCACGAAGTCGATTATCTCACCAGAAGTCTACCTGAACCACCCGAATAGGAACGACCTAGCCCTGAGAGAGTGCAGAGAGAGGCTAGTCTCCATCGACAAATCACCGGTGGCAGTTCGGGGAGAAGTGGAACTGGAAGTGGATTTGTGTGGAACGATATTGGTGGGACACTTCATGATAGCTGAGATAGCCGACGACGTCGTGTTAGGAATAGGACTACAGAGAGCAGGCGGAATAATGGTGAACCATCATACTCAACAAGTTGAGTCCGAGGGAGGAAAAACAGTCCCCTACATCAGCCAGAGAATATCAGGGCTGTCGAAGTGTTGCAAGGTGCTGGCGGACAGAACAGTGGTGATACCCCCCCGAAAGGAAATCCTGACCACGGGGTATATCTGCGGCCGCACGAAAGAATTGGAGAAAGTAAGAGGATCAGGATTGGTGGAACCTAGTTTGAAGGGGAAGATGGGACAGAGGGGCGTCATGGTGGGGAAAGCACTGGTGGATGTGGGCAAAGATTATATACCCATCCGACTCCTCAATACCACCAGCGAACCTATCACGATCTACAAGTGCACGCCAGCAGGAGTAGTGACCCCGGTGGCCGGAGAGCCACCTGTCCCCGTGGAAACCAAGAAAGAACCGGAGAAGAAAAGATGTACAGAAAAGATGCCCGACTTCCTGCGGCCATTGTGCAAGGATGGAAGTGAGAACCTGTCGTCAGAAGGGAAGAAGAAACTGGCTGAGCTACTGACCAAACACCAGAGTGCTTTTGCTAGTGGGCCAGACGACCTGGGGCGGATGCATTTGGTCCAGCACGAGATCAGGACACCCCCAGACCTGCGACCACTGCGACAGCCGGCCAGAAGGTTCCCGTTTTGGAAACAGACAGAAGCTAAGGAAATAGTGGACGACCTGCTGAAGAGGGACCTGATAGAGCCGTCGGCGAGCCCGTGGGCGGCACCAGTGGTGATGGTGAAAAAGAAAGACAACACGACCCGTCTGTGCGTAGACTACCGACGTCTGAACAGCCACACCATCCAGGATGCCTACCCCTTGCCCAGAATCGACGATTCACTGGATGCCTTGGGAGGAAGCAAGTGGTTTTGTACCCTTGACCTGGCCAGCAGCTACTGGCAGGTGGGAATGTCCAAGAGTGCACAGGAGAAGTCCGCGTTTATCACCAGCGGGGGGTTGTATTCCTGGAAGGTCATGCCCTTTGGCTTGAGTACAGCACCCGGTACTTTCGAGCGGCTGATGGAAACAGTGCTGTCGGGACTACAGTGGGAAACCTGCCTCATCTACCTGGATGACGTCATCATCTTCGGGAAAACAGAGCAGCAGACCCTGGACCGCCTGGATGCGATCCTGAGCAGAATAGGACAGGCGGGAATGAAGCTCAAGCCCAGCAAGTGTCGCTTATTCCAGAAGAGAGTACACTACCTGGGGCACGTGGTGACGGAGGAGGGAGTCATGACGGACCCTGAGAAGATCGAGACCGTGAGAGAGTGGCCAGTGCCCACCACGCAGACAGAGGTACGCAGCTTCCTGGGGACTGCATCGTACTACAGGAGGTTTGTACAGAATTTCGGGACAATTGCCCGTCCCCTGCATAGGCTGACGGAGAAGAACAGACCCTTCTTGTGGACCACCGAATGCCAGGTTGCCTTCGAGACACTGCGGAAGAAATTGGTGGAGGCACCCATCCTAGCTTACCCTAGCAGTGAGGAAGACTTCATCTTAGATACCGACGCCAGTGCCACAGGAATCGGGGCGGTATTGTCGCAGGTGCAGGACGGCGTAGAGAGACCCATAGCATATGCAAGTCGGGGGCTGAGCAAGTCGGAGAGGAACTACAGCGTGACCAAGAGAGAGCTGTTGGCGGTGGTTTTCTACTGCAAGTATTTCCGGCACTACCTGATAGGAAGAAAGTTCAAGCTACGCACAGATCACGCCGCCTTGAGGTGGTTGCAAACCTTCAAAGACGCCACGGGAATGTGGGCCAGGTGGCAGAATACCCTGGCAGAGTTCAACAAGGAAATTGTGCACAGAGCTGGCAGGAGTCACGGTAACGCCGACGGCTTGAGCAGACGACCAAACGAACAACCAGAGAGGGGGAGAAGCTCCGACAGTGGCGACCCCGAAATCAAGAGTACAGAGACTGAATCGCCTGAACAGGTGGAAGAAGACATCACCTGCCTTCGTCCAGAGGAAAACCACAGGGTGGCAGCGGTCACTATACAGCCGCTGTGGACGAATGCTGAGTGGAGAGAATTACAGAAAGAAGACCCCGACATCGCGCCAATCTGGACTAGGCTGGCCAGGGGAGAAGAGAGACCCAGGTGGAATGAGATATCCGAACACAGCTTGGCCACCAAGTCCTACTGGGGAGAGTGGCAACGCCTGAAGATGAGAGAGGGTGTCATCTACAGAAAGTGGGAGAGTTCCGACGGAGCGAAAGTTCACACTCAAGTGCTGGTTCCAAGGAGCAAGCGGAAAGAGTTCCTACAGCAGGCCCACGGTGAAAGGTGGACAGCTCATCTGGGAGTGAAACGAACGGTACCACGTCTACATGAGAAGTACTTCTGGTATGACATGCGAGCTGACGTCAGGAGTTGGCTGGCCCAGTGCGGGGTCTGCGTCAGAGCCAAGGGACCGGGAGGCAGGACCAGGAAGAATCCTATGAATATTGTGAGATCGGGACGCCCTTTGAGAGAATCGCCATAGACATGTATGGACCGCTGCCCGAGACAGCCAGAGGGAACTCGAAGATCCTAGTCATCACTTGTTATTTTACCAAGTGGGTAGAAGCCTATGCCTTGCCGGACGAGACAGCCGAGACGGTAGCCGAGGCCCTGGTGAACGACTTCGTCAGCAGATATGGTACTCCTGTCTCCATCCACAGCGATCAGGGAAGAAACTTCGAGAGTACGCTGTTCCAGGAGGTGTGCAGATTACTGGGAATACGCAAGACAAGAAGAACTGCCTATCACCCTGAGGGAAATGGAATGGTGGAGAGGTTCAACCGTACGATGGGAGCCATGATCAGAAGCCTGATAGGGGAAGAACACGACAACTGGGATAAAATCCTACCCCTCACCCTGATGGCTTACAGATCCAGTGTGCATGAGACCACTCAACAGACACCACACATGATGCTGTTTGGAAGAGAGATGACCGTCCCCTTGGCACTCACCATGTCCGAGTTGCCCACCAGCCTGGTGGAGCAGGACGAGCTGGAGCACACTTGGGACCTCCGAGAGAAATTGGCTAAAGTCCACCGACGGGCCAGAGAAGTCACCGGTCAAGCAATGCGACGACAGAAACTGCAGCACGATCGAGGGGCAATGGGCCACCGGAGAGACGTGGGAGACTTAGTCTGGCTGATCACCAAGGTTAGAAGACAGGGTGGAGCTGCCAAGTTTGAACACAAGTGCAAGGGACCCTATACCGTGATCGACGTGATGGCCGACGTGACGTACCGAATAGAAGACAAGAAAGGAAAGAGAACGGTGGTCAATGGAGAGAGGCTGATAACCTTTGTCAAGCCCGGGGATTGGTCTAGCACCGATGGAGCTGAGGATGAGCCGAGAGAACACGAGATTCCGACATCGGTAGACTCCGAAAGTGGTGATGACCAACCCGACGTGAGACCAGAGAAAGAAAATTCCCAGAGAACCTCAGGGCGGAGAGAAAGAAGAGCTCCGCAGCGCTATGGGTGTACATAGAAAGTGAAGAAAACCAGGTGGTCTAAGGCAGAGAGAGATCGTATGGAAGTGTAAAGGATAGAGAAAGACAAGACACTGAAATTCGAGCTACGGAATACGTGTGTATATGCTGTGCCGGCTGGTAGCAGGGGAAATGGCAAGACTAGCCAGCAACAAGTATAACTCCTACAACCCTGGATCATGCTGACATCAACTCAAAAGCTAATACACCGTGAGGACTGAAGAATATTCGTCTAGCTGGAGGGGGAGTCATGTTGAAGAGTGAGAAGGACGCCAAGTAAAGTACCAAATCCGAAATTAACGCAATTGCACCCTCAAGGCAACTTTGAACTCAAGAATGGTGATTTCAACCACTTGGAGAGGTGACCAGCCGCCTGAGTACCAGCAGGAGAAGACGATGGAGAGAAAAGGTCCGACAGAAAGTCCTTATGACGACACCTGGGGAGAAATGGTTGCCATGGAAACGAGAAAGGAAGGCGTCCGGAAGAAAAATCCCAGAACAATCAGGAGATTGTAGCGTAAAAGAAGAGGGGGAGTAGGGTGACGGCATCATCCAGACCACCAAGAACAGTGAAGACAAACGAAATTTCTGAAGTGTGAAAACTGAAGAGAAGAAGATTCGCTCTGGCGTAGGAAATCGCTGGAGTAGAGAAGAAGATTCGCTCTGGCGTAGGAAATCGCTGGAGTAGAGAAGAAGATTCGCTCTGGCGTAGGAAATCAATGGAGAAGAGAAGAAGATTCGCTCTGGCGTAGGAAATCGCTGGAGAAGAGAAGAAGATTCGCTCTGGCGTTAGGAAGTTGCTGGAGAGAAGGCATAGAGACGCTCTGTCGTGAGAAACTGCTGGAGAATGGAGACTGTGGAGAGCGGCGAATTGTGCCTGTTGCTGCGTCGAGTGTTGACAAGTCGAGTGAGAATTCCCATCTGGAGACCAAGGGGTTTCCCCGCACGTGAGAGGGAGTCCCCGCATGACGTCACGGCAGTAGCTGAGTTTGACCTAGTTGGCGAAGCGAGGAATTTGCCGTGGGCGAAAGTACAGAAATAATCTCAGCGCGGCGAAATAGAAACCAACCGAGCTGATGGCAAGCAGTCAAGCAGTAACTGAATGGAATGCGGGAACGTGGAGGCTGGAGAACGAGGAGACTTGGAATATTTCGGCGGTGATGGTGGAGGATGTCGGCGGCGAAAGAGTCCGAAAAACAACAAGTGTCGCAGAGGTCACCTGAGAACCAATCAGATGTCTCCAAGGGGTGCCACACCCCCGGAACCGCATCACCAGATTGACCCAGTTAGCAGAAAAACGCCATTCTTCATCTCACGCCTGAGCGAACCAAACACATCACAAATTAATCGCCACTAATCCTATTGTCAACAAGCCATCCGATACAAAAGAAAGCAACATGAGCATGCAGCCGACACACTCGCTTCGAGAAGAGGGATACTGCGGAATCTGCAAGAGGAATTTTCGAGATATGGGCCGACACAACCTAGACTTGCACGATGGAAGGGGAATACACGCGTGGAGGTGCCTGAGTTACAAGGGAACGGGACATGGCGGACGGTGTACGTACGTAGACTGCAACTTTACCGAGATGAAGATGCACTACATGAAACATCATGCCGAAGAACTCGAGTGCATACAAGTCAAGTGGAAAAAGGGGTACTATGCAGTCGAAGACGGACACATCGTGCCTGGGGCCCCATTCTACCCATCAGAGCACCCGTTTAGCGCCGTTGATGACCCGGATTTCCCTGCCCGACGTCTTGAGATTGACGAGGAGAGATACCAGCAAACAGAGAGGGGAGCGACACCGTTCGACCCGATGGTGCGGCCTACTTCGGCGAGTGCGATGTATCGCATGGAGGCGAGAAGATGGGAAGACGAGACTCCACCAAGGAAGCGAACGAGAACACCTTCACCACCTCGCACCCGCAGAAACTCCCGAGAAGAAAGCAGGCGAGATACCGACAGACGCAGCTATGGGGGAGGCGATAACTGGTACCAAGGTAGAGAGCCAGGAGCAGCGGGAGGCTACCCTCGAGACGACCATCCCCGTGGAGTGCAACCGGCTCACGTGCGGTACGAGGCTAATGCGGACAGGGCGAGAAAGGCAGAGGCAGAGCGGGACGCGCTGGCCCAGCGTGTCCAGGGCATCGCAGTCCATGCAAGATGTGGAAGACCTCTGGAGAGAAAAGTACAGTGCCCTCGAAGAAAGCCACAAAGTATCGCTGAAGACGAAAGCCGAGATGGAACAGAAAATCGACCTGATGATGTTACACGAGACAGAAATAGAGCGGCAGTATAAGGAGCTGAGCGATAGATGCAGAGCACAGAGAGACTCACCCTGGCCAACCAGGCCGAGCAGAGGGCCGTTGCGGGCCGGCGGGACGATGGGCGAACAATCCAGCAGCTGCGACGGAAAGTGACCAGCATCCGACAAGAAATGGCAGAGTGGGCTGGCGCTGAAGCAGCGAAGGCAACGGAGAGTTACAAGAAGAAGAAAGAAATAACCGAAAACATGCTGGCCGAAACCCTGCTCAACATGGAAGAAGCTGAAGAAGCCAAGAGACAGCTTGACGTTCGTCTGAGGGCAGCGGAACAAGACGTAGAGAACTACAGAGAGTGTTGCGAGAGGGCGCTAGAGGATCTCCGGCTAGAGAAGCACGCCAACAAAGAAGCCACGAAGGTAGCCATGCAGGCTGCCCACTGCCAAGACCAAGAGAGACTGGTTCTGCAGAAGCAGGTGACGGAGATCCGACTAGAAGCCAAGGAAGCGCAAGAACTGGTGCAGAGTTGCAGATTGGAGATCGACCATATGCAGCACCAAATCGAACGTCGAGAGCGGCAGCTGACGACGGCTGAGAAAGAAATCCGACTTGTCCAGGAGCAGTCAGCCGGAAAGCAGGAAGAAATAGACGCCCTGACGACAAGCCTGGAAGACCTAAAACTACAGTGGGACGAGCTTAGCGGAAGCCGGACTTCGAGGCCGCGAACGATGGTGGGGAGTTCCAAGACCCTAGCCCTATTCCCACCCGTAGAAGACAGAGAAACAGATCAAGTCCAAGTGAGGCGAACCCTGGCGGTAGCCTACGACATCAGAGCAGTCCAGCGGGGACAGGTTGTCGAACATCCTCATTGTGTCACCTTCGATGCCAACGTGCTGAGCCCCATCGTGAGAACCAGCCCTGATGAACTGATGACACACCTGGAGAAATTCACCAAGGCGCGCATCGATGAAATCCGAATGGACCTCGAGAGGAAGGCCTTTGATCGGGGGGTGTTGGAGGGTATGCGGCGACAGCAGATGGCAGACCGGGATGCGGCTGACGGGATCATCCTTATCTCCGATTCGGAACCCATGCCCGACTCGGACGATTAAGTGAAGAAACTTGGGGCAAGACAGAACAGACAACCTCGATCTTACGCATTAAGCGACCCGAAATATCTTACGCATTGAGCGACACTATCTCACGCCTGAGCGAACCATTTTATTTATTTATTTATTTTTATTGTGATCATCATGAGACGTCTACTTCTACTTTCTGGCGCTGGAGTACCCAGCTGCGGCGGTCGAATCCAAGACCTGCCTGCTACTTCAAGACAACACTAGACGATGACCTTCGATGTCTGACTCACAGGTAGCCATCCACTCTACCTCGTGAGATATCTCCTATTCTACATTCTGGCGCTGGAGTACCCAGCAGCAGCGGTCAAACCCTAGACCTGCCTGCTATTCCTACTACAACCTATTCCGTCCATCATCTGTGGCGCTGGATTACCCAGTCACGATGATTTGTGTTTTTTCCATGGATAATTACCCGAAGTGCCAATTTACTACGTCCATCGTCTGTGGCGACGGATTAACAAGTCACGACGATTTTTGTGCCTTATTATTGGATTATTATTGACTACTCTGCGAACTACCGGACCTGTGTACCATCCATGACGTCCCAGGAAGAAATCGGTGACCAAGAAGAAGTTTTAACGAAGTGACACTTGAGAGATTTTGGACTATGCTGGTGTGTCGAAGTCGTTCACATTTTGGTGAACTTAAAATAAGCGAACAATTTTGAGACCTTAGCGACACAACAGCTGGTAGCCGTAACGTGAGTAAACCACTGCATTGCATGATTTTGATTGTTTTATCTTGCCATGTTTTTATCAATGTTTTTATTGTTCTTAGAGTTATCTCAGAGTTGCTATTTTTCTAAGTCAAGTATTTTAAGAATTAACGTTTAACATTTTAGGTATAAGAGGTGCGTTATTTTAACTAGTAGTTATAGTAGTTCTTTTTAAGTATTCCGCTCCAGTGCAGAGTTTGCGTTTTTATGTAGATTTTCGAGAAGTAAGAGTATGTCACTGAGCGATATTGAAAGTAAACAAAGTGAGCGATAATTGGGAGAGTTGGACCGGAAGTTCAGGACTTGTCCACTCTCTCGGGAACTGTGTACATTAGAAGTTAGTATTCCTATACTGTGTTTAGTGACCTGTATGTCACTTGGTTATTCTGTTATGACAGACGAGTTTAGAACTTTTTCGAGAGATGATTGTTGTTTAACGTTCGAGTTACGTTAGAGTTCCTTTTTTGGAAATTTGTGAAATTTAAGAATCGAGGACGATTCAGAGCAAGTCGGGGGCTGTGTGACGGAATGACCCCAGGGCTAAGAAACAGGTCATGTTCCGTCACTTCTATTATTGTAAGCTGGGTCTTTGCCTTCGCAGAGCCTAGCATTTAGACGTGCTACAAAGTATCTAGTTATTTCGAGTGCTCTGTGACGTAGCGCTCGTGCGGCCTCAACGATTAATGTACCGCGCGTGCGATTGGAAGGAAGGGCGGGAAACTAGGTTAGATTCGAAATCACGTCAGTCTTAAAATAGTGTTAGAGTAGAGTGGAAGTAAGAAGAAGAGAGTTAACGTCAGAGGTGCTTACAGACGGATTAAGGTGCTTGAGAACTGGATTTAGACTACCCAGGGAGTAACGATTACAAGGTCAAGTAGCCAGATAGAGACTGAAGCTGTTCACGGATTATTATGTGTACTTAGTGAGGATTATGATGACAGCATAGAGAGGAACTGTAGCTGAGCAGAGTGTGTATTTACATCAGGATTTACCAGACATTGAGACCAGAAATCAGAGAGATCAAAAACTTTTTGTGGACTTGTGATGTCGAGATAGTCATTTACATTGAGTGGACTTATTGTGTTGATGTTGCTGTACAGAGAACGAGTGCGGTGGTATGTATAGTGTACTGTGATGATTAAACTGTATTGTTGATTTATACTTGCTTGTCCCGTCTTCTCTTCAACACCACATCCATCCCCAACCTCCGCTAAGCGTTATTGTAAGAGTCAGAAAACCCAACTGAGCTTTATTTCATTTCAAGAGAGAACTAAGAAACCTTTTATTTAAGTAAGGTGATTCTGTATGTTAGTCGGATCATTCCTTCGGCCAGGGATCCATTCCGCTACAATATATATATATATATATATGTATATATATATATATATATATATATATATATATATATATATATATATATATATACAATCTGAATCTGATCCACTCGCTAAAGTCACCAGTAATAGTTCCACGTTAATATTTCGAACTTTACAGTAAATGGTAAAGTGATCCCATAAGGCATATGTATGCACCATCCGGTTACCAATGAGTTAATGGGCACCAGCGCCATAGTTGAGTTATTCCTGCTGCGTTGGCATTTGAATAATTTTTCGATGGAGGTTTCGTCCACGTCTGAAAAACCTCAGTTCTTCTGTTGGTTGGTCCTGGGTACGAATGGTTGGAACATTACCAGCTCTGCTGGTTAAATCTCCCGCCATGGAAGACCCAAAGATTGGATGCTTTTTGTGGATCTTGGTTTTCGTATTGGTCACTGCTGTAGAAGGACCTTCAGACTCACCCAAGAGTGCAATGGTTGATTTGACTTTGGGTTTCGCGGTCAGAGGAATTTGGGAGTCTGCTTTGTTGCGTATTATTTGCAGCTGTTTAGCTGATGCGGCACCTTTGTGCCTGCAGCCAGGCTTGACCACCTTTGGTTGACTCCTGGTATTCGCCGACTTCAACGCATCAACTTCATCAACCTTAGAGCAATCTGGTTCAACAATTGGACCTGTCGACCCATGCACCCTACATGTCAAATACTTAAGCTCTTCTGTTAGCGCGTCGTTCTCAGACTGAAGTGACCTTTCTGATATTGTGAGTATATCCACTTTTTGTTTCAGTTCATCAACTTTCTTATATTTGCGCTTCAATTTTTCACGAACTTCCGCTTTCTCTCTATGGAGGATGGCGATGTCGCACCTGAGGTTGTTATCACCAGTAAGGAGTTCCAGGAGAACAGCTTGCATCTTGTACGCTTGGTCCAAGAGCTGATCATGAGTCATAGAATTCACGTCCATGCGATCTATTTCCTCAATGGCTCTTATTGCTTTTTCTGCCGACATCTTGTCAATGATCATGATGAGATCTTTGCAGAGTGTTTTCTTTTCAAATGTGTACTAATTTACGTAGTTTATAGTACTGATCCCAAATCATTTATAGTGCTGATCCCAAATCAGGAATGCTGTTGCCATGGATAGTGGTTGACGTCATGAAAGTATCTATGACGTCACGATTGTATTTGTGGTAGTAGCGACTATGACGTCACGGCTGTATTTGCCCAATAATGCCGTGACGTTTTCAACAATAACAATACTTGAACGAACAAGACGTTGGACACTTACATATGCAAAACATATTCGTCGCCCATAGGCCTTTGATTAATTCATGTTTTACTGTCAATCGAAACATGCAATGACATGATATAATTGAAATAATACTCGCAAATTGCCTACGAGATTTAGATACCGTCTTTCTAAAGCGTGACTACATGTAGCTATGGAAGCACACCAATCTCTGGACAAAAAATGGAATTGGTGCGGCATCCTTAAAGGATCGAGTCGGTGGCGTGATTAAAGTTACCCAGATTCGATATTACAATCTCCCATTGCGCAAGATGTTGATCACTAGCCTCATGGGGCAAAATGTTTATAACCTTGTTTTTCTCCTACTTCAGTCTGCAAATCTTAGCCAGAGTCATATCTCTTCAACTTTAACCAATTATTGCTCACAGCGGTCAAAATCAGCCTAACAATTTTGCTGAAATCCTGCAGGTAAAAACAGTAAGGAAAATATTTGATGGAGAAATGTTGACCGGAACATTACTAACAACTCTCAAATATTCAAATATTTTGAAAAATCATTCTCAATTATGAGGTTTTTGTCAATAGTATCATAGATACAGATGACAATTTCTGAATAAACTCTTAATCATTGATGGAGTAACAACAACCTAATTAATGATAACAGGTAGATGATGAATTTAGTGCTACCGTGATAGCCTTCTTAACGACGGTTTAAAACTAAGTTGGGCGCTTTCCCTGACCTGCTCTTCTAGACAAGTTGGGCAATATGTTTAAAAGCCAGTTTTCTCTATTTTCAGTGTGTTCTTCAGTCAGAGACTAACCTCGTTAACCCTTACGCTGCTGGTGGCTAATTTGGCAAATACAAAATGGTGCAAAAAACATGAAAATTTATTGAAACAATGGCGCATGGGTACTAACCTAAGAGAACTGAGCGAGAGATACCAGTATCAAATTAATACCAACATGACAGGGTTTAGGTTGTTCTCGAAAATCTTTGCGTCCTTGTGCTTTGGAAGAAAGTAGCCTCAGCATTGGAAGGGTCAACTTTAACAACCAGACTTCAATCAGAGACGAACCTCTTTAACTTTAACAACCATAGATCAAAAGAAATATATGGTGATTTATTGGTCCTAAGACAGCATTCTTGGTTAAACATTAGGTTTGCCGAACTCCGCGGGTATTGAGGTGCGTTAGCAGCCTCATTCAGGGCAATATCTGTTTTATAACACGGCTTATCTCTGTCAGATGCTAACCCCTGTTATTCTTTTACAAGTTAATTTAAGG
Organism: Maea johnstoni; assembly: GCA_963942565.1. NCBI lineage: Eukaryota > Metazoa > Annelida > Polychaeta > Spionida > Magelonidae > Maea > Maea johnstoni. The sequence goes on from OZ012690.1 coordinate 24,984,458, forward strand.
GCGACAGGTGAGTGATGAATTTATTGTTACCATAAAACCGTCCATGACGATAGACTAACCCTGTCCTCTGCGATCCGCAACATCGTCTGGAACCAGCCCTAATAAAGATGTCCGCACCAGTCTTTTTTGCTTGTTTTTGATGATTTCTTTGAAAATCTTAGAATATATTGATGAGCTTCATTCACTTAATTCCGAACCTACAACGTCTAAGGCCACTATTTTTCTGTTTTAGGAAAACTCCCTCGTTGATTTTGGGCCCCTAATTGAAATAACGTTAAGGAAAGTTGAAAAGTTATTACTTAATTGCGATGTGCATGTTTTGTAATAAAAAAAAAGAAAAATATATAGATAATGTTTACAAGTTGCGTAATAGGTGTCAGGTCATCAGTATTTTATTTTAAAATTGAAATTATGTTTTAGTTTGTACATTGTATAACTGGTTTTTCACTTCTTTTTTAAACTTTTTTTGTTCCCTCTCGCATTAGGAATTGGGGAAAATCTTCCTAAAACAGAAGAAAGTGACCTTACCATCATCTACACAAATCAAAAACGTAAACACAGCGTCATGAGTGGGATTAGCAAAAACTATTCAGAAGATTTTAGAGCTGGCAACATCCTTATAATGATCATACTGTAAATTCGGAAAAGATTGCGTTAGTTTAATTTTGGCGTTTTTCGCGTTTAGCTTCGGACGCAAAATTGAAGTTCGCAATGATTAGTGCTGCCACTTTAAGTGTATAGCTGGCACTCTATGTTGCGGCCAATTCGCAAAGTTAAACCGCAAAATTCGATTTTCTGTAAATTCGCAAAATTTACTTTTGTGAATAAACATTATTCTTTAAACTAATGTTAGCCGCGAAGTTAGTGGCCCTGTAGATGGCTATTCCAGTGGGTGTTACAATGTGTCGCATATCCTACTGACTTGAATAACTCTCCAAGGATGTACTAATCTCAAACCAGAAGAGATTGGTTTCTCCAGTCTATGACCCCAAAAAGGTTTTACTTGAGATATCCAAACCACTGGACCCCCCTGACGTTGGGCTTCATTTAGATATAAAGTCTATAGGGTCATCTTCTACATTTAACAGTACAATAGTACAAAAAAGTGCCCATTTAGGGTAATTCTGTCAGGTCATCTACAGTACAGACACTTAATTCCTGCACCAGTCGACCGGACGTCTGACAGTGCCTGGTTGCAGAGACACCCATGAATAACATGTCAAAAAAATAAGCTAAGCATATCGATGACCCAAGTAGGTTGTGAATCAAAGCTACGTTCAGTTGTGATGTCATGCATGCATCCATGCTCAGGGAACTTGGTGGCAATCGGGCGTGCGGTCATGTATTATGCGCGGGTAGCCCGCACATTTAGTGCAGGAATTAAATGTTGGCACTGTAGGGTCAGGTTGTCAGGCTATTCAGGGGAACCAGGGTTAAGCCTTTCTTGCCTGTAGTTCCTCCCCTTAAAACCCTCGTCTGTGTCTGCAATATTATTCAAAATTACATCGGAATAAAACTTAAATTAACACAATATTAAGAGCAGAGTTCTTAGTCGCCTTTTGATGCAAATGTCTCTTTTAACACATTTCCTAAATATACTTATGTCGGATGGATGTGACTAAAAAGGTCATATGTCTATTTTGGGAACAACAAGCATAAAAGGGTTACTTTATTAGAGGCAATGCAAGGAAATTTCGCTGCCTGGATCCCCTAAGCTGAGTGATGGCACTTGGTCAAACTATTTCTACTCTTGCTTATTTGTTAAGTTTTCTTTGTATTTTCCGCCTTTCTACCTTTCTACCCTCTGTTTGTGATAATTATTGTTTATTTCTGTTTATTTCCTACACTGTATATGGTATGGTTTCGTGTGCCGAGTACAGTCAATAAACATACTAAACTGGGACTTCAGAGTACTACCTTATATACATACAGCTTCTCCTATCTGTACCGATCATACTTCTGCATTTCTTTTTACTTTTGTCAACTGTATGTTAACCCATTAATACTTAAGAGTTCCTCCAGAAATAGTCGTCTGGATCTAAAATACTGTTGACCGTAACTTTTCAATTGAGAATGATTTTACAACATATTTCAAGACGGGTTGTTGGTAATGATATGATTACCATATCTCCTTCAAATATTTTGCCAATTATGCTTTGGCTTGGAAGATTTCAGCATAATTGTACGGCTGGTTTTGGCAGCTGTGAGTATTAATGGGTTGACAATATCATCTATTATCTCATCTATGGTGTCCCACAAAGAACAGTTCCCGACGAATGTCCTTGAAAAATGTAAGTTAGACTTTCAAGCAGTACCTGTGCGGTACAAGAGGTCATGAATAAACTATATATTATTTACGCATGTGTGGAATTGTACGTGAGGGAAGGGGGGTTCGGTTCGTGTAGATGTTCCTTATATCATGCTAATATATTCAAATATCCATGAAATGCCAACACTACTGGTGGCAAGCATCGTGAAAAAGTCGTGAAAACATCGTGAAATTTCATAGATCTGTAAAATGCCGTGACATAGCATCGTGAAAAAAATCACTATTTTCAGATCAAAACGTCACGAAATTTTCAGTGTATTGTGAAAAAAGGTGAGCGTCATGAAAATCTTTTGAAAAAGGCGAACGTCGTGAAAAAAGGTGAGCGTCCTGAAAATCAAGGTCGTGAAAATTATGATGTCGTGAAAATTTCAGGAAATTGAATATGCAAATAAGGGCCTCCCTCTAATACTAAGTGTAGACCCCACATCTTCTCCAAACGTGAAAGACGCCATTCTGACATTTGCTCATCAAAAATGTGAGATTTTTCATTATCCCTGCTGCGCTTTGTTCCAAATATGTATAGGAAAGTTAAATGAACATATATAGAATAGACAGGAAAGCATTTAATGAAGAATTAATTACTAAAAGGTTTATTTTGAGCTCATGAATGTAAATTTTTCATGAAACCACATATACATGGCATTAAAATCTCCTTATGTTTTAAGGTTTAAAATGTTTTGAAGGTTTTTATGAGGATATAGGCCATCAATTGAGGCAAGTGATATGTCAACAGAAACGTTATGGAATATAGAACAAATAGCAGACAGTGACGTGCAACAAAATAGTACATCTTGAGGTTGATTACAGGTGTTAATTGAAGATATTTACCTAATTTTGTATACAATTGTGACAACTTTTTTCAAAGCAATGGAAATTCACGACATTTTCACGACTTTTTCAAGACATTTTCACGACGTCTGATGAAAAAGTCGTGAAAATGATATAGTACAAATGTTTTCACAACATTTTCACGTTTGGCGCCAGTAGTGTTTCATGACACATTCACAACATTTCCATCATGCTATTTTTACGACGTTGTGAAAAATGAATAATTTTTACGACTTTTTCATCAAGTAATTCTAAGAAGCTAAATATATTTTCACGACAGTTTTGCGATAGTTTCCCAACATATTTTCACAACCAACATATTTTCACGACAAATTCAGTAATCGGACACTTTCACGACATGTTCATGGCCTTTGCACGACATATTTTCATGACACGTTTTCACGATGTCTGATGAAAAAGTGAAAATGATATAGTACAAAGGTATATTTTCACGACATTTTCACGACGTTTGGCGCCAGTAGTGCAAACAACTGTTTATACCAATAGGCTGTAAACAGACTATACTCGCATGTGCACTTTAGGGTGGAAAATCACACCCGTGTAAACTTCATAATTGTATTCAAATGTATTTCATAATGTTAACATATTAATACACACAGCAGCCAGAAGCAGCCAAATACTTTTGATGAACTTGTTCGGGTAAAAGCAGAGTGAGTAAAACACTTGAAGGAGAAATGTTGAGCACAAACCTAGCAACAACTTTCCTTCAAATAGTTTGTAAAATATTTCTTAATCATGAAGTCTTTGACAAAAGTATCATAGATTCAGACGACAGTTTCAAGAGGAACTCTTCAGCATTAATGAGTCAATTTCCATAACCGAAGTTCTACGAGGTCGTCAAAAACGAATACTCTCCCACTATTGTCGTGAGATTAACTTATCCCTGTGCTTACCTCTGAAGAAGAGAGGAAGTCCCCTCCCCTGCCCATACAGTGATATGGGAAGGGGAAGTGTGAGATAGGAGGGGAGTTGTCAGTTGAGCTGTTCTCCGCGTTGAGTTTAGTCATCATGTACATGTACAACCGTCTCCTCTTGGTCCTGTCCTTGGCTTTTCTATGTGAGGCTGCTAGTTTAAATTATGTGACCATAGAAACAGCTTTGGGAAAGCTAAAAGGAAAAGTTGTAGTAAAGGATGAAGGCACTGTGACGCAGTTCCTTGGTGTGCCTTACAGCAAGCCACCAATCGGGGAGCGCAGATTCGCGCTGCCCCAGCCGCTTGAGCCCTGGACAGGGGTAAAAGATGCAGTCACCAATGGGCCATGGTGTGCGCAGGGCTACATGGAGGAATGGAGCGAGGATTGCTTGTATATGAACATATACATACCGCGGCCTCTCCACCAGGTCAGCAATGCTTCTTCCCTGAAGTTACCCGTCTTGGTGTACTATCATGGTGGTAATCACCAGTATGGAGGAGCAAACGGCAAAGATGGTTCATTCCTTGCACTACATGGAGATGTGATTGTGGTCATACCTAACTACCGACTTGGAGTGTTTGGGTTCTTGGGAGCGATGGATGGTGATGCGCCGGGTAATTATGGCTTGTGGGATTACCTTCAAGCCCTGCGCTGGATCCGTGGAAATATTGGTACACTTGGTGGAGATCCTGGGTCGGTGACGATATCTGGAGAATCCGCAGGAGGCCGAGGCGTTACACAGTTGCTCTTGTATACTGGCGAAGAATTGTTCCATCGGGCCATCTGTTCTAGCGGACCAGCAATAGGGTCTCGCGGATTCAACTATGAACCAAAACGCCTTAACGAAGCGCTGGTGAAGGAAATCAACTGTGGACCCCTACCCAACACTCAGGCCATGCTGGACTGTCTGAGAGAGGTTCCAGCAGCAACTCTATTGGAGAAGGCAGCTCAAGCCGCGAGTACTGCTGGCCTGACATGGTGGCCTAGTCCAGACGAAAAGATGTTCAAAGATGATCCTCTGTATTTGAGGCAAAGTAACAAAGTCCGCAAAGTTCCTCTTATGGTGGGCACCAATAGCCACGAGGGATACATCCTGCAACAAATCGGACAGTGGCCATTTGATCTAAGTCTCGGTATCAACAAAACAGTCTTTAAGGAAAATGTCAAAGCGATGATGAAGGACTATCGCTACTTAAACAGGGATTATCCCCCAGGTTTCACAGCGTTGGCTTTGAAACTGTACGGAGCTGGTCAGAGGGAGGATTACAGCGAGGGCCTGGTCAACTTCAATAGCGATCTGTTGTATATTGCAGGTTCCGTGTACGAGGCAAGGCTACAGTCAAAGGTGGCGGAGGTGTACTATTACAATCTGGCACATAGGCCAAATAACAGGTAGGATAAAGTGTTTTCTACCAGTCCATCTGCAGAGCAACCACTTAAGGCTTGATTATTTTGACAACAGCTTTCTGGTGAAAACATTTTGGAAACAAATAATAATCAGAAATACTTATCACTATGAAAATAAAGTTTCCTTTAAATGTTTTACACACCTGCACACAGGATTAGCTTCCTTTGAAAATTGACGTCTGGTTGTTTAACAAAATAGTGTGTAGCGATAGTTTGGTAAGGTACAAAAATAAATGCTAAGTATTTCAGAAAGATCTATGTTAGAATATGATTGATATTCTTTCTCCAAATAACTTCCAAAATGTCCTTCCCTTAGAAAGATAGCAAACAATATTATCCATTTCGGGTCGCCGTAGTAAGTGCTTAAAGTGTATATGGGGACAGATGGTAATACTAAGGACGAGCACTCCGTGGACGAAGTCTTTCTTATAGTGGGCAAATATTACTCGGTCTTGCATAACTTGCCATAAGTTCGCGTAAGATACTGTAGATCACAAAAGATTGTATAGAGTAAATTTTGCGAATTTACAGGAACTCGATTTTTGCGTTTTTAACTTTGCGAATTGGCCTCAACATGGAGTACCAGCTGTACACTTAAAGTGGCAGCACTGATCATTGCGAATCTTAATTTTGCGTCCAAGGCTAAGCGCTAAAAAACGCCAAAAAAAAACTAATGCAACCTTTTCTGTGACCAAGTTATGTTGTTGTGCAAACCCAAAGTTTCTTTTAAAACTACTTTATAGAGATGCCTTGTATACTTGAGTACTTTTTGATACAAACTTGCCGTTTGGTCTATCACCAAGTGGCTTATATCTTAACTCCTATGACGGTTTCTTACTTACTGCCTGACAGCGGAAAACAGTTTTAATTTACTACTGGTGTTAAATCTAGTTTTATGAAAATTTATGTGTCAGATTAATGGAAGAAATGCTGCACACGTCCATTAAAAAGAGACTTTGCCTATTGAATCTTAACATTCTTGCTAAATTGATTTACATCTCGAAGCCACTTATATATTTCATGTAAAATGATACACGATTTATGTCATTGCCCTACTGAATGGATGTTGTTCGGCCTTGAATTCTTTCTCAATCTTAAATTTGTCAACTGCACTTGCCAACCTTTGAGTTGAGGAAGATACACACTTAACGCATCAGTGCTCAAAGCAGCCAAATTCCGCCTGACAGACAATACGATGAAATCTTTCAAGCAAAAACATAGCTGGGAAAATATTTGAAGGAGAAGTGTTGATTAGAACACTACCACCAACCCTGCTTAAACTATTTTGTAAAATCATTTTCAATTCCAAATTCATTGTCAAAGGTTTTAAAGATCCTGATCACAACTTCTAGAGGAACTATCAAGAATTGATGAGTTAAGAGGGATAAAAAGTGTAAACCCAAAAGAAACTTGCCTTAATACAGTAATCATGATATAGTTTTTAAAAAATCCTTCCTTATTTTGTTTTGTTCAAGGGCTATACCGCTTCCTGATTGGATAAAGGGTACACCCGTATTTGTTAATGCCAGCCACGCAGACGATCTATACTTTATATTTGGTGGTGGCGAACTCACCATGCCGTACCCAATGACCCCAGAGGAGCGCAAACTCAGCAAAGCCATGATGACCGCTTGGACCAACTTTGCCAAAACAGGGTATGAAAACATTTTTTTTATTAAGGGCTAAGCAGGGATTAGTCAGATGGCGTCGAAAGATATATATCAGTAACAAGCAATTTGAATTGCCAGATCGTCACATGGCTTCGAAAGAAATGTATCAGGAACAAGCATTTACTAGTAATTGCCAGCATAAGACAGGTTCAGTTTTACAACTGCAAGGAAGGAAGGAAGGATTGGGGCGACGAGATAGAAACCCGGACCCAAGGTTGCAGAAGGACCACTGACAGGTTCAGTTTTACAACTGTCATTGCAAGAAAGGAAGGAATGGGGTGACGAGACTAAGGGGTCTTCAGTTGCAGAAGGACCACTGAGAGTCCTCCACAACGCCACACATTTATAAAGCAACCAGAGCCAACCCGCGCTTGTGTGGACCCAGCGGAGACTCGAACCTGCGAGCTCATGCTTGGGAACCAGGCATCGTAACAACTTGGCCACGGCGGATCCCCACAACTGTTACTGGTCTTGCTTTTCAACGAACTGAAACAACAAATAATGATGAATGTGATTTCGTGATATTTTCCGACTCAGAGTCTGCTCTGCAGGCCAGTCAGTGCATGGATTGGACGCATCCTCTTGTTCTCAGTATTGGTCACTTGTTGCTATCTGTTGTTGACCTACTTTCCTAATTAAGATTTCTACCAAAATTAGTGTGTTGGAAGGTATTATCTTGCAGGAACTTTTTCATCTACTTAGAATTCAATATTCACTTGTTGCTATATGTTGTTGACCTACTTTCTTAAGTAAGATTTCTACCAAAATCGTGTGTTGGAAGGTATTATCTTGTAGGAACTCCAAATTTTCCATCTACTTGAAATTCAATATTAATCAAGAATACGCCATTCGAGGTAAAACATATAATATAAACTGTGGTCCTATCCACGTGAGCTCAAGCAGCTAAGTTAAAGAAAACTCATAGTTGGAACACCAAGACCACAGGGATTGGATAATCCTTTTAAGAAAGGAGACAATAGTGCTAAACTAGGAGATAAGTTATGTTGGTTGTGTTACCAACATCACAGCCTTAAGATAGGCTTTCTCTACCATGAACTCATTTGCTTCTGGATTTTACACATGGAACAATACCTTTGGACAGACAGAGATCATCAATTAGAATGATATTCGAAAAAAGGTTTTAAACTCAACATTATCAAAGACTTTCATACGTTCTCAAAATATTGATTTGTAATCAAGATACTTCTATTCATATGCCAAATCATTAGGATAGTGAATGTGTTAACTACTAGGGACATTTTTTTCCGTTTTGGGAAAAATCCCTGGTTGGTTTTGGACCTCTCATTGAAAAAAATAGTCAAGGAAAGTGGAAAAGTTATTGCTTAAAACCTATGTTTGTGCAAGTTTTATAATAAAGTGAAGTTTATGCAATCATTTTCAAAAGGGACCCAAATCCTGGGGTAGGCACGATTAAGTGAAATTTGTGCAATTTATTTCAAAAGGGACCCTAATCCAGTGGAGCCAGGCGCTGTGTACAAGTGGCGACCCTTCTCGGAGACTGACCGCGCGCATCTGGACTTCACCACCGCCATGGGGGAGGGCTCGGTCAAGAAGGACCTCTATAAAATCAGGATGGCTCTGTGGAATAATTTATTTTCGACCAAAACTGGTCGCCATATCTAGTGGTAAGTGTTGGAATACAAATATATGGTCTCCTGTAGGTGGGAACGGCAGAAAAAAATTCTTCTGTTTTTGGAAAACGGTGGAATTTATTTTTCAATTCTGCCGTTTTTTTCAAAAAGAATTCTGCCGTTCACACCTGTACCATCGCACTGCCATCTATTTCAAACCACACCACACTCAATAAGATGAGTGATGGTTAGTGTTAGAGGGAGGGAGGATTTGGTTTAACGTCATCGACCTTTAAAAGCTTCGATCATACTGCAACGAGTTAAAAATCCTGAACCGTTCCACTTGCAGTGTGCCACCACCCTTATTTATGCTCCCAGTACAAAATGATTTATCAATGAATTTGTGGAAGCAGTTGAGAAAGGACTGAATAAGTTACTTGTCCAAGTCTGTTGCAATACTTGACACTTCTGACGGAAAAATCTGAGCTACCAAATAGTGTCAGCTGCGATCGCTCCACGACTGATCCGCAACCCTATAAGACCAAATAAAGACCATAGGAAATCAATGCACGATCATACAAAGATCAACAAAAGACCAATGTTAGATGAATATGCCATTTTCGGCAGGTCAAGAAGGTCTTGTATTAGTCTGCATGTCTGCATCGAGCGGGACCATGTTTTATCTTAGATGAATAAAAGGTTTTATGCGCTAATTTGTTGTATGTTTGTTTTACAGGAGAGTCGATCGTGCCATCCTTGAAGAATGTGCTGAGTGTGGTCGCTGTCTACTTCTATCGCCACCTATACCTCATCATTTAACCCTCCTAATCCTGAGGCTACTTTCGTCCAAAGCGCAACGACGGAAAGATCTATCAAAACCAACTTAACCCTGTCATGTTGATATTCACTGGAACGCTCTTGCTTTAGTACTCTCAGATGATTACTCATGCGCCCAGTTTTCAGTCATTCTTATTAGTTTTTAGCATCACTTTGTATTGGCCAAATTAGTACCTGCAGCATAAAGGTTTATAAGTACAGATCTATAAAGAGGGATGTGAGTGCTTATCTAGTCTAATTCAAAACCCTCGTTGAAAAAAAAACTTTGCATATCTGATTCATTGGCAAGTTATCTGTACATGTATCAATATATCCAACCGACAATTTTCAGGAGTTCTGAGCATACATAGATTAAGCCTGGTGAAGGTATGAATAAAACTGTTTGAAACATTTGAAGTTGTCGTTTTCATTGTAAATACACTTCTCCTCAAAATATTTCCAAACCTAAAATGTCCTTTGGGTTACCTAAGACTTTTGCGTCGAACACAGCGTTTTATGATGGATCTGCAGAGAAACTGTTAAAAAACCTATTGGTGGACATTACCTTATTGGACACCTGAATGCAGGGCAAGCAATTTTCTCATTTAAAAAACAACAACTTTGGAGGTCAAATTGAGGCTGCTGCCCAAGTGGAAATATTGAATTCTGCCGTTCGAAATTGAATTCTGTCGTTCGATATTGAATCTACAAAGTGTGAATGGCTCCAGGTCTAACACCTATTGTCCAATCAGCATAGAGAATTACAGCAGAGCAGGTGATAAATATATATATAATACTCGTAGCGTTATGAAATTACGAACAAATATGTTAATTTTACTGAATGACCAGAGTTTGTGGAGAATAAAAGGGCGGGTACTTTCCAGTTAAGTACAAATTTATAAATCAATAGTTGTTGTTTTGTTTTTATTTTTGCATTTCCACCATTTGCAATAAGCCCAAAGTATGCCTTTATTAGGCAGATATTACATGTACCTGGATGGTAGTTCTAACGATAAATATGAAACCATACTAAATATGAAATCACTTTAGTTAAGTTACAGATACCCAGAGGTCGCCACCTGACATTCTCTGCCGTCTGTTGTTATTGCCCTCTATATTAAAAACACATTTTCAGGAGAAGTCAGTGGTTCCTGCTGACTCTTCTCCAGTCATTTTTGTTATGCTTGAAATGAGATGAAGAACCAGCTCTTAACATTTCCCAACAAAAGTATTACATTAGAACAGTTATCAACACTTTAATAGATGGATAAAAATAGTATACCACTAACTAACTTCAAATGTGTTTTAGGGTGCGTTTCCACTAGGCGGGACGGCAGCGGCAGCGGCAGCGGTTTCTCCTTCAGAAAGCCGTCGCCGTCCCGCTCCGTCCTCTGGGAGTGTCCCAACCTGCCGGCGGGAAACCGCTGCAATTTAACCCATCACGAATAGTCAGGTCTTTATATGGAAAAGGGCCTTATTTAAAGAGTTTCCGGCACTTTGAGGTAAAAGTCGGTGGCCAACATTTTTAACAGTTCGATATTGCTGAAACTGAATACGATGGATACCAAGGCCAATTTTCAGTTATAAGCACCTAATTTGCATATGTCTTAAACACCATAAGTATGTAAAATATGGTCAAAATGATAGGTATAGGGGTAGGAAAGACACCCTAAAACATTAATAGCTCAGCTTAGACCATACATAGGGATGAGTGTTTGGTATCATAATGTTGGTCTTGGAGAGAAGTACATTTTACAATACTAAACACATGACTAGCTATAACCAATCATGTATTTAAGGGGAACTAATATTAGCTTAAATGAAAGTAATACACTTCAAGAATAGGATGCTGTCCTCCTTTTTCTCTCAGTGATCCCATGAGGGCAGAATTTTGCGTATTTCCACCAGCCTGCACAGCCCCTAGCAGCCCCATACTTTCTGGAATAGAAAATATATTAGAGTACAACCAGTGAATGAAATGGTCCATAGTTAAATTATCTTGCCACGGTCTCCTGATTAAAACACTTAGTGAAACCATATGTACCAAATTTGTTGTGAGATGTGATCTTCAATACCACATTGACACACATACTGTGTCCAAAAAGTGAATATTTACGGTAAGAAAAAACTTAATAAATACTGAGAGTACCAGATGCTGAGAAAAATACATAAATGAAATCAATATATTTATCTATTTATCTATCAGTTCTGTTGTAGTGGGTGATGGAGGTTAGGAATTTGAACATCTCTACAAAAGCCTCCTTTCCAGATTCTTGAGAAATGGTTTTATTGATATTGAAAAAATCAGTTTTGATTATCTGGTTCCATCACATTAACTTAAGATTTATCATGGTCGGGCATTGCTTTGTTCAAAATGGTTGATTACAAGATGTTTCTGCTAGTCAAAAACAGTTTTTTCCAATCTTTTTCCAAGGTGATAGCACATTACAAAGAACGATGAAATTGATAATTACAATATCTTAAATAGTAGGTGGCGCCTCTGTAGTATCAGGTGTGGATGCAGGCTAGAAGGTACAATTAAACATTGAGGTAATAAGTATGATGTGAGCCTCATAAAGAAAATGTCAATTATAGATTCTTGGATCCCACAAGTAAAAAATATAGTAAATAAATAAATTCATATAGGCATGTCCTTTTGTCTGTGAATCACACACATCATACGTTTTACCACCCACATGATCAAATATATTAATTTTGGTAAATTGAAAATTTACTAATTTGGCAAAAAAATTACAACAATGTACAGTATTTAACACAGTATTCAAATTTGTGTAGTAAAATCTAAATGCATTTCAGCAATGTCTTTAAATGCAATCGCATAACTGGTGATTTTCTAAGAGAAGTTAATTCATGAAAACAGCTGTTCGTTATTTTGATCAAGAGGAAGGTCGCAATACAGTATTGCTAACTGTCCTCCTGTACAGCTTAAGGTGTCGAGGTAAATGATATACCTAACTTCCTCTATACATATTATCCCACCCTTTTGTTAATTATTTTGCTTTACTCGGCTGTTATAAGTTCATTTATCAGCATTCTGTATATGATAAGAAATACATGCTATCTAGAAATTGAAATTATACGAATGAAATCAGTGTTTGTGGAAAAGTGTGTAACATCACCTGTTATTGTCATGAAAGAAATCCTAATAAACATGTCAACTACTATTTTCATTTTTCATTCCCTCTTATATGAATTAGTCATAAAACAAAGTTTGCAAACTAGTTCATAAGCCTCATATTTAACCCTTCCAATGCTAAGGCTACTTTATGCAAATCACAAGGACGTAAAGATTTTTGAAAAACATCTAAACCCTGTCATCTTGATATTCATTGGATAGCTCACACAGAGTTCATTTAGATGAGTACCCACGTGCCAGTGTTTAAATCATTATTCAACTTCTTTGCATCATTTTGTGTTAGCAAAATTAGCCAGCAGTATTAGGGTTAAGTAAAACAAAATCCCTAGTATTAATTTGATAGCTGCATACTTTTGAAATATCTGGACCAGATTCTAGTATTGATCTCCAAATTCCTCTGATCTGTCAGGACCATTTTCTTCTAATATTTAGAAACAGTCAGCTGCAAAGTATATATTTTGAAATATGCTAGAAGGCTCGTAGATCATTAGAATATCTTCCTATACTGTCCACTCTATGTAACTGTTACTTCTATGCTATACTAGGTGAAGAAGTTGTTTTGTCATTACAATATTTCCTAACCAAGCTACCACAATAATTGACAGACAAAATATCTTAAATGTTTTATCAAAACATTTTTTCCCTTTGCTTGTAAAAATGAAGTAGTTTTAAGTGAATATGCAGATGTGGAATGTGCTATTGGGCAATTCATTCCTAAATTAAGTGTTTAAAGTGGTGACAGAAAAGAAATACATGCCTTCAAGAAAACTGAGAAATTTATAAACGGAAATTATTATTCATGGGAAAATCCCAGATTCTTGATTTGGCAGCCACTTTGACCTTGACTGACCTTTATTACATCATGGGTTATAGCTAGTCATATGAAGGTACTTCTCTTCTAGACCAACATTCTGATACCAAGCACTCATCCCTATCTTTGGTCTAAGTTTGGTTATGAATGTTTTAGGGGTCTTTCCTACTCCTATAACTATCATTTGTGATGATTTTCATATTCAGCACCATCAAATTATATTAAAACACTGGATACCGACTTTTACCCTAAAACGCATTAGGAAGTTCATTTTCTTGGTTTCTGACCTGACTTGACGTGGCGGATTGAAAAATAGACGTCAACTAATCAATCTGATTGGTTGATGTACCGAAACCGCGGCGGTTTCCCGCTTGGATCGCTCAGGTGAGCGGTCCAGATCTTGCCGCGGCGGGAACCGCTGCCCTTGAAAACCGTCCCGCTCCCGTCGCCGCCAAGTGGAAACGGCAAAAGGTAAAATAGAGGCGAGCGATTTGGGCGGCGGTAATCAGAGAAAAAACCGCTGCCGCTGCCGCTGCCGTCCCGCCTAGTGGAAACGCACCCTTATATCGTGGCATACGCAAAGTAAATAATTTTCGAAAATGTGACCCAATCACGGTCGACGAATGACACATGCGGAACTGTGGTCTATTAATATCCATCAGCGGCGATAAAACAAAGATGGGTTGAGTCTAGATCCCAGTCAGATTAGAGCGTTCCCCGCATGCTTTGCGGTATTAGATTGCCGCGGGAAGGTCAAAGCTCATATAAAGATACACTTAGTTTCATAATGGCACATAAAAGACAATGTTGACAAACAAACAAATTTTCTTTATATCTTTGGCTATAATATTCATTTTGAAATGAAGTCTTTTTAATCCAATTTTTGAAAAACAAGTAACATAGTTTTCGCATCTGCGGCACACCGGCTTGGTCTACCGCGACTGCTACGACGTGCATTGTCGAGCACGTTTGTGGTGAAAGATCTCAATAAAAATGAAAGGAATATTTTTCCAAACTTCTGTGAACAATATATGCGTATATATCGCTGCCAAAGATAATATTTGAGTTTGTGAACGATAGCCATTTAATGGCGAAATCTATCTGAAAGGCTATGTAGAACTACATCGAGGACATGACGAGCACCTATATTGACAGTGACGTCACTAGACTGCAAAGCATGCCGGGAACGCTCAAATCTGACTGGGATCTAAACTCAACCGATGCGAAGACGCCCAAGATAGAACTAGAAATAATCATAAGTGATGTTGCAATCAGATATCCAGAGTTTTTTCGGAACTAGGGTTGGATGCCATGTGTCGGCAGTAGAATGGGTGAAGTAGGGGGGGGGGGGAGGTTGACTGTAACGTGTTCGTGTTCGGCGTTCATTTACACTACAGGTCTGTAGTGTAAAATGAACGCCGCTATAGCTACGCGTCGCCACCGTCGCGTTCTATAATTAGCTTCCAATTACTTGTGACGTCATCAAAACTGTAAAATCGCTAATTTCACTGATTTAAAAAAGGTTATTTAATTTCCTAAAAATGTATTCTTAGTACAATTAGTCCATTAAATGTATCCATGCTGTTTGACCAAAACAGAGTGGACGCTATCATACATAACTGGAAGAACCAAGTTTTCAGTAATGAAACAATCCAAGGCGTTCCACAAAGGCATTCGACGTGTTTGAAGCCGCCTATCGGCGGGTTCCGGAACCTCGCGTCTAGGTGCTCTGATCTTTTTTGTCAATTTGAAAATTTTCAGGGTTACTATCTGCAGGGCGGGTACTTTCCAGACAAGTACAAATTTATAAATCAATAGTTGTTGTTTTGTTTTTATTTTTGCATTTGCACCATTTGAAATTAGCCCAAAGTATGCCTTTATTAGGCAGATATTACATGTACCTGGATGGTAGGGCCTTTTTGTGACTACTGTGAAAGCTTTGACATGTCCAGAGCATCATGTTTGATTATTAACCCACATAAACCACCTGCATTAACCAATGATTAAAGATGATTGGTTTCGCATCGTTATTCTAGGGTTGTCCTGCCACTGTAGAATCAGTGATATTAATAATTCATATCTTCCTTTGAATTTAACTGCCAGCAGACTCCCCGCAGGGCTTGTTGATTGTTTAAAGAAAGCGGACAACTTATATAGGTACCTTTTACTTGCATCTCACTCTCATGCTTAGTCAGTAAAATTGTGAAACAAAAATGCTTACAATAAGCACATTAAACTCAACTGATCACAACAGTGGAATCTAAAATATGTAACACATTTTTTGAAACATTTTCAAAGGCTTATTTAAGAAGAAAGAGTTTTGAAATAAAAAAGATGCGAACTTTTGTGGTCAAACTTACAATAAATAGTTCTTGGTGTGCCCACTAGATGGCTCCTTTTCAGCTGGTTCCCTTTCTCTCACTCCACATCCTACTGTATATGTTGCAGTGTGGTAAGTGTGAGACAGAGTACCAATATTACTCATAGAGCAAGGGACCAGTCTATCATGGGAGAAGCAAAAAGCTTCATAGGATTCATAGATATTTCAGATTCAAAATTGTTAAATGAGGTAATGCCATTTAGCATTATCTACACAAGTTCTCATAAAAAATAAATAGCAGAAATTAAAGGAAAGAAAGTAGAAGAAAACATTGCCCTTTTTAGTTCTTATTGTGGGTGTGCATACCATATATCACAAGATACTATAAATCAAATCACAAGAAATGTCTCATTCAGGGAAGCAATAATAAAAACCTTAATAACTGTTCACGAGGGCAGTATGTGTATTAAACGGCGCCTGAAGGCATCCTGGCCAGACCTCGGGCCGAGGATGCCTTCAGGCGCACATTAAATACACATACTGCCCGTGTGAACAGTCATTAAGGCTTTAATATTATCCATTTCTGGTCGCCACAGTAAGGGTTAAAAGTGTAAATGGGGACAGATGGTAGAACTAAGGCCGAGCACTCCGTGGACGAATTCATTCTTACAGTGGGCAGATATATTACGCGGTTTCGCATAACTTGCCATAAGTTCGCGTAAGATACCTGAAACCTAGTTTTCGTCATGCCTTGCATACTTGAGTGCTTTTCGATACAAACTTGTCGTGTGGTTTATCACAAGGCGGATTATATCTTAACTCCTGTGACGGTTTCTTACTTACTGCCTGACACCGGAAAGCAGTTTTAATTTACTACTGGTGTTAAATCTAGTTTTACGAAGATTTATGTGTCAGATAAATGGAAGAAATGCTGCACACGTCCACTAAAAGAGACTTTGCCTATTGAATCTTAACATTCTTGCCGAATTGATTTACATCTCGAAGCCACTCATATATTTTATGTAAAAAGATAAAAAGACTCCATTGCCTTACTGAATGAATGTTGTCCGGCCTTTCATTTTTTTTCAACCTTATATTTGTCAACTGAACTTGCCACCCTTTGAGTTAAGAAAGATACACACTTAACGCATCAGTGCTCAAAGCAGCCAAATTCCGCCTGACAGACAATACGATGAAATATTTCAAGCAAAAACATAGCTGGGAGAAGTGTTGATTAGAACACTACCACTAACCCTCCTTAAACTATTTTGTAAAATTATTTTCAATTCCAAAGTTATTGTCAAAGGTTTTAAAGATCCTGATCTCAATTTCTAGAGGAACTATCAAGAATTGATGAGAGGGATAAAAAGTGTAAACCCAAAAGAAACTTGCCTTAATTATCATGATATAGTAAAAAAAGAATTCCTTCCTTATTTTGTTTTGTTCAAGGGCCATACCGCTTCCTGATTGGATAAAGGGTACTCCCGCATTTGTTAAAGCCAGCCACGCAGACGATCTTTACTTCATATTTGGCGGTGGCGAACTCACCATGCCGTACCCAATGACCCCAGAGGAGCGCAAACTCAGCAAAGCCATGATGACCGCTTGGACCAACTTTGCCAAAACAGGGTATGAATACGTTTTTTATTCATGGAAGGCTAGGCAGGGATTAGTCAGATGGCGTCGAAAGATCTGTAACAAGCAATTTTAATTGCCAATTCGTCAATTGACTTTAATTCGAAATATATCAGGAACAAGCATTTAATTGCCAGTATAAGACAGGTTCAGTTTTACAACTGTCATTGCAAGAAAGGAAGGATTGGGGTGACGAGACCAAGGGGTCTTCAGTTGCAGAGAAGGACCAATGAGAGTCCTCCACAACGCCGCACATTTATAAAGCGACCAAACCAACCCGCTCTTGTGTGGACCCAGCGGAGACTCGAACCTGCGAGCTCATGCTTGGGAAGCAGGCATCGTAACAACTAGGCCACGGCGGATCCCTACTACAACTGTTACTGGTCTTGCTTTCCAACGAACTGAAACAACAAATAATGATGAATGAGATTTCGTGATATATTCCGCAGGCTCTGCAGGCCAGTCAGTGCATGGATTGTACTAGACCGAAATATCTGACTCTATGATGCCATGTTGACGATTTTCTATGATTATTTATCTTTTTATGGACGTTTATTGTTTATGTTATGATCTCTACTGGATGAAGTGCCATTGCGCATGTGTAAGATTAATATTCACAATGGATGCCTCCTACGATCTTACCACCTCCAGATCGAACTGGAAGTTTATCAAATACTGTATACCGTGTTAATATTGCGCATGTAAAATAATGCGCTCAGCAGATAACTGCCTTTGATGCGCAGTTTAATTATTGCGCATCGATAACCTCCAGCTCAAGCTGCGTGTGTGGGGGGGTGGGGGAGGGGGGCAAGGGTATGCAACCTACCTGGCTTTTGGGACGGGTGGTGCTGCTATTTTCAATACGGCCAGCCCCCTAGGAATATCAGATGCTGCCAGTATCATGGGCAAGTGCAATCTTTATTTCGCCACCAGCCACGAACAGTGATATCTTGGTTGCAATCAGTAACTCTGATTAGTGCTAACTGGCATGTTTGACCACTCTCGGGTGTGCAAGTTGTCTACATTGTAATTGAACTCAGTACCGATAAGATAAGATAAGATAAGAAAATTTTATTAAGGTCTCACCCATAGATAAATAATACATACAAGACAAGATAAAACAAAGGACGGTCAACTTTGACCTACGAGAGACCATACAATATGAACAAAGAGAAATATACAATTTTAAAATGAAATAATCATATAAAATCAGTCCGGGACACATCTGTTCTGATGTTTAGCATTTTAGAACAGGTTTTGGCACTGAAAAAGATAATATCACAGTTGGACAGTAGGAACACCAATTTATCAGTGTCATTTAAATAAATAAAGGATGGCAAGACTGTGCAAGCCTTACGCAAAAGGTTTTCTCTAAGTACTTTGAGGTCAGGGTGCAGACAGCGCAAAAGAAAGTGTTCTTCATTTTCCGTTTCAATAAATCCATTTTTAAAACAATTCAAACACACTCTTTCTTCATGAGGAATCTGTATATTGTTACGTTTCTCCCAGCGACCCGTTTCTAATCTTAAAGGAGCTACTCCACACCTGACTTTAGCTAGCGCTTTCCTCTCTTTTCTAGAGATGGGCATCTCCAGGTAAGGCTCAGATATGAACTCAGTCTTCAATAATCTATAAGTTCTTAACTTGTTGCTAGTTTCTCTATCTAATGTTGCCTGCCACTTAAGATTGCAGTCATTAAGAAGCTTATCACTTAGCTCTTGCCCAATTTCTGGGAATGCAACAACATCATTTACATCGTTAAGCCTATGAAGACCGAGAGTCTCGAATTGTTTTCGCACCTTAGTGGGCCAGGTGTTTCTGATATTCTGTGCTAATGCCCATTTAAAGACTTTACTAGGAAGTCTATCCTCACTCATTTGGGAAAGTCGGCAGCGAAACCTAGAGATGCTCATCCATTGCTTATGGATAGGTAAGAACCAGCCCATTTCACCCTGAACTCCAGCATTGGGTGCATAACGACCAAGACCCAAGAATACCCGGCAAGCCCTATTTTGAACAGCATTTATACAACTGAATTCCCTTGTACCCCAAATGGCTGCTCCATAGTCAATGACAGGTGCAACAAGGGACTCATACACTTTAGTAAATACTTTATAGGGCATACCGCCATTAGCATAACATTTTGAAATTATAAGACCTAAGGCCCTACTAGCGGAGGCAGCCACAGATTTGGCAGTTTGCGCCAGATCATGAAACTCATTAAAAACAAGGCCTAGATACTTATATTGAGGGACCGTTTTAAGCAACTGGTCACCACAATAAAATTGGACACTCGACCTCTGCTTAGAAGGGTTTCAAATATGTATAACCTGAGTTTTTGTTTCATTGATCTCTAGCCGCCATTTAATACACCATTTGTATAAAACATTGAGCATTATCTGTAGGTCCGCCTCCGTTTCAGCCAGTAGAACCACATCATCAGCATAAAGTAATATTGAAAGCTTTTCATTACCAAAAGGAACTCCTTTCCGCAATGACTTGATTTCATCAGAGAGACTATCAAAGAACAGGTTAAACAGACATGGTGATAAAAGACAGCCTTGCTTTACGCCCAGGTCGACATTGAACCAGTCAGTTAGTTTACCATTTATACGAACACAGGCTTTGACACCCTTATAAAGGGACCTAAGTGCATTTAAAAAGGTACCTGAAACACCCATTGAGATCAGACGAAACCATAATAAGTCCCTGTCAACACGATCAAAGGCTTTTCGGGCGTCCACAAAGCAAGCAAAAGTTTCCTTTTTTTTCCGGAGTCTGTTTTCTAGAATAGTAGATAATACAAAAATATGATCAATACAATTACGGGCTTTACGGAAGCCATTTTGTTCTTCACACAACTTTCCATTATCTTCTGCCCACTGAGTAAGTCTTGCATTTAGAATATCACAGTATACTTTGTAAATGGCAGAAGTAAGAGCAATACCTCTATATCCCGTAAGAGGATCTGATGGGTCTTCACCATGTTTGGGGACGGGTTGGATGATACTACATAACCATTGAGAAGGAATTATTCCTGACATAAAACAAGTTTGAAAAAGAGAGGTAAGATATTTGATGCAGGCTTCATTTTTTATCACTTTTGCTGGGATGGCATCCCAACCAGGAGCCTTATCAGCTTTTGCTTTAAATATTGCCTGCTGTACCTCTAATAGGGAGATCTCATTATTTAGACCAGCCCCATCTAATGAATCAGAAACAAAACTACCAAGTTCGGTTTCCATAGAGTTAACTTTTGTACGAGCCATATGAGCAAAGTCTTCATCGAAGTCTTTATTTATGGACACCTTGGAGTATAATGAAGAATAATCCTGATACCATTTAGAGATCACTGCTTGTATATCATTACAAATGGAACCATCTGGGTTCTTTACTTCCCAGGGGATACTTTGCTTTCTCTCATTTGCTACTCCAAGCTTACCAATTTGCTCCCAAAAAGACTTTGGGTTTGAGGACTGGAGGAGGACAAGTTCATCCTGTTGCTCCTTCCAGTACCGTCTCTTAGCTTGTTGTTTTTCACGATTAAATAGTTTACTCTTTTTAATAAAAACTTCCTTGAAATGCGACCTGCTACTTATGCTTGTGCAACGTCTCCAATTTTTCTCGGCGGCATTTTTCTCTTGATTGAGTTTTTTAAGAACATTATTCCCCAGCAAAGGCCGGGGATGTTGAATGACAAGCTATCATATCAGTGTGTTGAACGGTACAAATGATATCCAAATGATAGTGCGCAGTTTAATAAATGCGGACTCTGTGGGTGCGTAAAGTACGCATTAATTAAACTGCCGCAATATCAACACGGTATACAGGAATGACAGTGGGGAAGGGGGGCCTGTATCAAATGTTTATAGTATACGGAAGGGATTGTGATCGTTTTTTGTGGGCAGACTTGATTATATAGGCCAAAATCGTCTGCAGCATTTTTGCTGGTTGGACAATGCAGATTTCAGTATAGGGCAGGTTCTGAGTCTATGATCCAGTAGAGATCATAACATAAACAATAAACGTCCATATAAAGATACATAATCATAGAAAATCGTCAACATGGCATTATAGAGTCAGATATTTCGGTCTAGGTTTGTACGCACCCACTTGTTCTCAGTATGGCATTAGTTGGAACACCAAGACCACAGGGATTGGATAATCCTTTTAAGAAAGGGGACAAGAGTGCTAAACTAGGAGATAAGTTATGTTGGTTTTGTTACCAACATCACAGCCTTAAGATAGGCTTTCTCTACCGTGAACTCATTTGCATCTGGATTTTACACACGGTACAATACCTTTGGACAGACAGAGATCATCAATTAGAATGATATTTTTAAACTCAACGGTATCAAAGACTTTCATACGTTTTCAAAATATTGATTTGTAATCGAGATACTTCTATACTTGCCAAATCATTAGCACAGTGAATGTGTTAACTACTAAGGACACTTTTTCCGTTTTGGGAAGAATCCCTAGTTAATTTTGGACCCCTCATTGAAAAAAATAGTCAAAGAAAGTTGAAAAGTTATTCCTTATAACCTATGTGTGTGCAAGTTTTATAATAAAGTGAAGTTTATGCAATTTATTTCAAAAGGGACCCGAATCCAGTGGAGCCAGGCGCTGTGTACAAGTGGCGACCCTTCACGGAGTCTGACCGCGCGCATCTGGAGCTGACCACCGCCATGGGGGAGGGCTCGGTCAAGAAGGACCTCTATAAAATCAGGATGGCTCTGTGGAATGATTTATTTCCGACCAAAACTGGTCGCCATATCTAGTGGTAAGTGTTAGAATACAAATATATCGTCCCCTGTAGGTCCCGGTCATAGGATGGTGCAGGTGTGAACGGCAGAAAAATAAATCTTCTGTTTTTGGAAAACGGTGGAATTTATTTTTCAATTCTGTCGTTTTTTCAAAAAGAATTCTGCCGTTCACACCTGAACCATCGCACTGTCATCTATTTCAAACCACACCACACTCAACAAGATGAGTGATGGTTAGTGTTAGAGGGAGGGAGGATTTGGTTTAACGTCACTGACCTTTAAAAGCTTAGGTCATACTGCAACGAGTTAAAAATCCTGAACCGTTCCACTTGCAAGGCGCCACCACCCTTATCAGTGCTCCAAGTTCAAACAGTTTTATCAATGAACTTGTGGAAGCAGTTGCGAAAGTACTGAATAATTTACTTGTCCAAGTCTGTTGCAATACTTGACACTTCTGACGCAAAAATCTGAGCTACCAAATAGTGTCAGCTGCGATCGCTCCACGACTGATCCACGACCGTTTAAGACCAAATAAAGACCTTAGGAGATCCATGCAGGATAATATAAAGATCAACACAAGACCAATGTAAGATGAATATACCATTTTCGGCAGGTCAAGAAGGTCTTGTATTGGTCTGCATCAAGCGGGACCATGTTTTATCTTAGATGAATAAAAGGTTGCCTGCGCTAATTTGTTGTATGTTTGTTTTACAGGAGAGTCGATCTTGCCATCCGTGAAGAAAATGCTGGGTGTGGTCGCTGTTTACTCCTACCTCCACCTATACCTCATCATTTAACCCTTCTAATCCTGAGGCTACTTTCATCCAAAGCACAAGGACTGAAAGATCTTTCAAAACCAACTTAACCCTGTCATGTTGGTATTCACTGGTACTCTCAGATGATTACCCATGCGCCAGGTTTTCAGTCATTCTTTTTAGTTTTTTAGCATCACTTTGTATTGGCCAAATAAGTACCTGTAGCATAAGGGTTTATAGGTACAGATCTAGAAAGAGGCATGTGAGTGTTTACATATAGTATAACCTTTTTGCATAAGCTATCTGCCACATGTTCCAATTATAGCCACCTCATGCTTATGGAGATATTAGCAAAAAGCTGTGGTATTAGTACAAGGACAAATATATTTGTTTTGGTCCAAAGTCTTAGTTTTGATGTTTGTGATTACCTTACATACAATAGAACCTTTTTGAATAAGCTATCTGTCACATGTTTCCATTATACCTACCGCATGCTTATAGATAAATAAACAATAAGCTATGTAATTGGTCTGTGGTATTAGTGCAAGGATATATATATTTGTTTTGGTCCAAAGTCTTCGTTTTGATGTTTGTGATTACCTTACATGCAATAAAACCTTTTTGAATAAACTATCTGTCACATGTTCCCATTAATTATACCTACCTCATGCTTATAGAGAAATAAACAATAAGCTATGTAATTGGTCTGTGGTATTAGTGCAAAGGACAAAATGCATTTGTTATTGGTCCAAAGTCTTAGTTTTGATGTTTGTCAGCAGGGGGCAGTTTAAAACAATGGTTTGGCAGGCTGTTTGTATGCTAATGAGGGTAGCCATTGAAAAAGCAGCACAGGGCACTGTACTTCATTTGACCCACCGTTGTCTACTAAGCTACTGAGTCAATATCAATGTTATCACTTTATTATACAGTGCCGACATTCAATTCCTGCACTAAATGCCCGGGGGATTGCCACCCACTTTCCTGGGCATGGATGCTTGGATGTCCTCACAACTGAACATAGCTTTGATTCGCTAGCTCTGTGGGTCATTGATGTGATCGGCTTATTTTTTGGACATGTTATCCATGGGTGTTTGTATAATCGGTCACTGGCAGACGTCTGGTCGACTGGTACAGGAATTGAATGTATGTACTGTACTACTAACATGATTCATGATTTTGGTTATACTATGATGTTTATCTGCTACTCGAATACATGTATTGTTATGATTATTGCAATTTCTGCACCAACAAAATATCAACGGCTCTTTATCTGCGCTTATCATACCTAGAATGGGTACTGATGGCAATACTCAAAATTAATATTGTTGCATGTTTGTATGACTTGGTAAAAAGAACTATAAAAAGAAGATATGACTGATAAGTGATGTTCTTGTTGGAATAAACCTCCCCCTTTAAAGTTGTAAGAGCATGTTGGCACTCAAGATGCAAAGGCAGTTCCCGGGGGCAGTTCACTCTACAGCAGTAATAAATCTTAACCCTTCCAATTTTGAGGCCACTTTCATCCAAAACACAAGGACACACAAATTTTGAAAACCATCTATATCCTGTCATGTTGGTATTCATTAGACAACTCTAGCTGAGTACTCTAATGCAAGTGTCCATGTGCCAGGGTTTATAGTCATTTTTCAGGTTCTTTTGCATCATTTTGTATACGAAAAATTAACCAACAGCAGCATAAGGGTTATTTCCCGATGATCGCAAATTTTGGTTACTATTTGAAGATGAAAATAGTAATCTCAATCTAATTCAAAACCCTCGTCGTAAACTTTGCATATCTGATTCATTTCATTGACAAGTTATTTGTATATGTATCAGTACTGTGGAATGGCTATTTTTTCCTTGAGTTTTATTTTACCTTTTTTTCCCGAATGCTTTCAAACGGGAATAAACAACGGGAATAAAAAACAATACAGTACATGTCCGGACATAATAAACACAGAGATATCCTTGTCCTTACCTATTAATATTTACTCTTTGGTATACTAAAATTTAAAATCTTCATAAAATGGGAAAATTAGAAACAGAAAAAAACCTTTGTCCTCTCTTCGGAAATATTAGAAACGGAAACGCCCAAAAATGAAAAATTAGGGAAAATTATTACATTGAAAAATTAGCCATTCTACAGTACATGTATATCCAACCATCAATTTTCAGGTGCTCTGAGCATGAATAGATTTAGCCTGGTGAAGGTGTGAATAAAACAGCTTGAAACATTTAAAGTTGTCGTTTTCATTGTAAATGCACTTCTCCTCAAAATAGTTCCAAACTTAAAATGTCCTTTGGGTTACTTTTGTATCGAACACAGCGTTTTATGATGGCTCTGCAGATAAACTGGCAAAAAAACTATTGGTGGACATTACCTTATTGGACACCTGAATGCAGGGCAAACAAATTTCTCAAAAATTCTTTTTAAATAACTTTGGAGGTCAGAACGAGGCTGCTGCCCAAGTGGTAATATTGAATTCTACCGTTCGATATTGAATTCTGCCGTTCTATATTGAATCTACAAAGTGTGAACGGCTCCAGGTCTAACACATATTGTCCAATCAGCATAGAGAAGAACAGCAGAGCAGGTGATAAATATATGTACACACAGACTACAATTTTGATGATCGTATGACAATAACTTAAAACATCTGAAGAAGGTTTGATGGTAATGTCCTGTTTAACATTCCTCCTTCAATTTTTTTCCCAACTATGCATGCTTTTGCCTGAAAGATTTCACCACAATCGTCAGGCTGTTTTGGCTCCTACAAGTTTTAATGGGTTAACTATGTTCATATATCATCTTCTTTACGGTCTACCTCACAGTGTGCCCCATGTAGGAGAGCGGCCAAGTGCAAAAAAGGGCTCTATTTAAGATTTTTTTTGGGCGGGTCTCACACACACCTCCAACATACATCATTTGAAAGCTTATACTCTCTAGTTGAATATTCTGCCTGTTGGAGTTGTCAAAAGTGGTGCAGATTCTGAGAAAATACGTTTATGTAACATAATGTCCGGAAAAAAGCTGAAAGGTATGAAATTACGATATTTTTTTTTTGAAGGGGCTAGAAAGGATAGTACGTTCACTCAACTTGGTGTACTACAACAAGCTTCATGCCCACAATTCAAATAAAACATTTGAAGCCATACTACTAAATTTTTCTGGTGAAAATTCCAATTTTATTACAAATTTAGGGTACGATTCCCCTTTTTCTCAAATGACATAGATAAACTTTTCAGCTAGTACAATACCAGACTTAGCTACATAGCACACATATATATAATCCTACACCTTTTTTCAATCATTTAGGAACCAAACTGAGTTACAAGGCTGATTTATTCAAACGTTTTGGCAATTCCTATGCCTATAAAACTGAAATAGATGATAATATTCCAAAAAGTATCTGAATGACATTTAAACTGAAGCATACCCTGTACAGATATCTTATATTGGATATTGGCTGGCAGATTTTTAGATTTGGTTGCCCAGTCACTCAGGACAACTAAATTATTTGTGAAAATAGTCAACAATTTAGCAAAATTCACAAAACGCTCACACAAAAAAATAAAAATAATAATAAATAAAATAAAATTTAATTATACAGGCAACCTTACATAAGTCAGACACTTATAAGTCAGATTTTCTACTAAGTCAGATGGCTTTGCTGGTCCCATCCCTATCATTGCAGTTTTATAATCTTCACATAACTCTAATTTTGCCTATCTCGGACAGAAAATCCTGGTCCCAATTCATCCGACTTATGCAAGGTTACCTGTGTTATGAGATTCACAATATGTTTTTCAGGAAGATTTTTTTCTTTTCTTTGATACCAAATGTAAAATGTCCACCTTGAAGAAGACAAAGAACCCTAACTGGATGATCAAACTTGTGTGCAAGTGTTCACACTCAAAGTCTCACAGCATCAACCACAAACAGAATTATTCTGAATCACTGTCTGATGTATCTTGTGTTGAAATCGGATTTTGACAAACATCATCACCGTGACAGGAACACAATTCCACACAGGCCATGCGGTTGTTTCTACAAGAGCATGAGTCAGTACCACAAAGATTCCTCTTGCTGCAAGTACAAAGCAAATCTTGCATCACCTCGGAGGCTGACAATCCTTCATAGTACACTGGGACAAGCTTCTCCCCCTCTCTTTTCCATCCATATTCCAGTGGGGATCCCAGGTCAGGCTTAGCAATGTGGGAGGAAATCCAAATCCTTGTTTGCCAGGCAGCCCTTCTGACATGCTGTTTCAGATTCTCTTCACAGGGTGGCAGCTTTGCCAACACACATTCTCGGTTGGCTGCAAGCTTTGCACATAACACATTCATGTTTGAATGTGCTTCTTTTTCCTTGCCCTTAGGATCATACAAACTAGCAATGAACTTGTGAGCTCCAACAATTGAAGTGTTCTCATCATCACCACCTAGGAAAACCAGCTCAGCAAAGGAGTCTACCCCTTTTTCTGAGATTGTTTTATACACAGAAGTTTTACCTATACCGAAAAAAACAGATGTTGAATCACACCCTGTGAGAGCGTAAATAGCAGGCAATACTTTCAGAAATAGTGGTGATTGTGAGTGACATATGTCATGACATATGTTATACCAGGCTGTAAAATAGATTCCCATGTGCACCATGGTGTGGAAAATCACACCCAAGTATATGCATTTCATAAGGTTAATACTTTCATCAGCAGGACAGGAAAAACAGAAGACTGCAATTAACACTTACGCCAACCTCTTGTCTCTGTAATATTCCCATCCAACCTTGCCCTATTTCATACAAAATAGCAGGATTTCATACCAAATAGCCAAGGATTTTATACCAAATAGCAAAGGATCCGATTGGACGCATATCATATCAGAAAAACAAACAAATATAGCTTAACCCATTAGTACTCGAAGGAAGGAAGTTCCCTCCCCTGCCCATAAAGCGATAAGCCATCCGAACTGAAGTGTGAGTATACAGGAGGGGAGTTGTCAGTTGAGCTGTTCTCCGCGTGTGCGTTCAGTCATTATGTACATGTACAGCCGTCTTCTCTTGGTCGTATCCTTAGGTTTTGTATGTGAGGCTGCTAGCTTAAGGTACGTGACCATAGAAACAACTTTGGGAAAGCTACGAGGAAAGGTTGTAGTAAAGGATGAAGGCACCGTGACACAGTTCCTGGGTGTGCCTTACAGCAAGCCACCAATCGGGGAGCGCAGATTCGCGCTGCCCCAGCCGCTTGAGCCCTGGACAGGGGTAAAAGAAGCAACCACCAACAGGCCATGGTGTGCGCAGAACTACATAGAGGAATGGAGCGAGGATTGCTTGTATATGAACATATACATGCCGCGGCCTCTCCACCAGGTCAGCAATACTTCTTCTTTGAAGTTACCCGTCTTGGTGTTCTATCATGGTGGTAATCACCAGTATGGTGGAACAAACAAAGATGGTTCATTCCTTGCACTACATGGAGATGTGATTGTGGTCATACCTAACTACCGACTTGGAGTATTTGGGTTCTTGGGAGCGGTGGATGGTGATGCGCCGGGTAATTATGGCTTGTGGGATCACCTTCAAGCCCTGCGTTGGATCCGTGGAAATATCGGTACACTTGGTGGAGATCCCGGGTCGGTGACGATATCTGGAGAATCCGCAGGAGGTCGAGGCGTTGCACAGTTGCTCTTGTATACTGGCGAAGAATTGTTCCACCGGGCGATCTGTGCTAGCGGACCAGCAATAGGCTCTCACGGATTCAACTTTGAACCAAAACGTCTCAATGAAGCGCTGGTGAAGGAACTCAACTGTGGACCAGTGTCCAACACTCAAGCTATGCTGGACTGTCTGAGGAGGGTCCCCGCAGCAACTCTTTTGGAGAAGGCAACTCGAGCTGCGAAGACTGCTGGCCTGACATGGTGGCCTAGTCCAGACGGAAAGATGTTCAAAGATCATCCTCTGCATTTGAGGCAAAGTAACAAAGTCCGCAAAGTTCCTCTCATGGTGGGCACCAATAGCCACGAGGGATACATCCTGCAACAACTCGGACGGTGGCCCTTTGATCTAAGTCTCGGTATCAACAAAACAGTCTTTGAGGAAAATGTCAAAGCTTCAATGAAGAAGGTTCACTACTTGAACAGGGATTATCCCCCAGGTTTCACAGCGTTGGCTTTGAAACTGTACGGAGCGGGTCAGAGGGTGGATTACAGCGAGGGCCTGGTCAACTTCAACAGTGATCTGATGTATATTGCAGGTTCCGTGTTCGAGGCCAGGCTTCAGTCAAAGGTGGCGGAGGTGTACTATTACAACTTGGCACATAAACCAATCCACAGGTACGAACAAAGGCTCTGTACCAGTTCATCTGCAGAGCAACCACTTAACCCTTTCAATGCTAAGGCTACTTTCGTCCTTGTACTTTAAGGACGCAACGATTTTTGAAAACCATATAAACCCTATCATGTTGGTATTCATTGTATAGCTCTCACAGAGTACTCTCAGATGAGTACCCATGCATCATTATGTATGGCCATATTAGCCACCAGCAGCATAAGGATTAAGGCTTTATACTTTTGGACAATTGCTTCCTGGTAAAAACATTTGGAAAAAAATAAGCAGAAATATTTATCATTATGAAAATATTTTTTCCTATGGATGTTTTACGCACCTGCACAAAGGTAGAGCTCCACTTGAAAATTGTCGTTCGGATGTTTAACATATGAAGTGATAACTTGATAAAAAAAAATAATAAGTCCAAAGTATTTCAGAAAGATCTCGACAAAATTATAGTTGACGTTCTTCCTTCAAATGATTTTCAAGATGTCCTTCCCTTAGAAAGATAACAACCAAGCATATCCATTTTTGGCCGCCATAAGAAAGGGTTAAATGTGTAAATGAGAACAGCTGATAGCATGCAATACATTCTTACAGAGAGAAAATACTACTCAGTTTCGCATCACTTGCCATAAGTGTAAGATACATGAAACCTAGTTTTCGTAATTCGTGACCCAGTTATGTTGTTTCTTTAAGGTGATGAATACCATTGCAAGCTAGATAAAAGACCAGCCCAAAAACACACCTCATAGTAGCATTATCATAGGACAAGGTGTACCTCCAGGTTCCTGAGTGTTATCGGGTAGATAATATCATTGCCAACAGTCCTTATTCAACCAATATTCTATTTCATTTCAATATTTACAACTTTTCACTCAAATGACGTAAGCTTGTTACTTACGCAAGTGATGGTCACTACAAAGTCAAAGATGCATTAGGGATGTCATTGACTATGCCCAATAAAAATATTTTTTTGATTCTTTATTGCAAACGATTTTTACGGGCCAAAACATCTGAGAATTTTTGTGAGATATCTTGTGTGCAGAGCCTATAACCCAGTGGTGGTTAGGCAAGGACAGGTCTCGTTGATCCCATGTGGGATTGGAATAAAAGACACACTTCAATGGTCGCGCGTCACAGTCAAGACAATGTCGGGTGTCCAGCATGCTGTAAATAGTTGAAAGGCTTCCTACACGTACGACCCTAACATACTTAGTGTTCAGATTTCTCCCTATGATGTTCGATGTTATGGCCTATAAAAGTCTTCAGCAGTAAAAAATCAAAAAAATACTTCTTATTGGGCATAGTCAATGATATCCCTAAAGTAACTCTGAACCTGCAGTAACCATCACCTGCGTAAGTAATGAGATGTCATTTGAAAGAAAATTTGTAAATTTTGAAATAAAACAGATTATGGATTGAATAATGACATTTGGCGATGACATTCTCTACCTGATACCACTCAGGAACCTGGAGATACACCCTGTTAAATGATTATGCTGCTGTGAGGTGTGTTTTGAGATGAGGCTTTTGACTAGCTTGCAATGGTACTCATCACCTTAAAACTACTTCATAAAGATATGTATACCTTGTATACTCAAGTGCTTTTTGATACTAACTTGTCGTTTGGATTATCACTAAGAAGTGGGCTATATCTAAACGCCTATGACGCTTTCTTTCCTCCTGGCTGACACCAGAAAACAAATTTAATTTACTACTGGTGTTAACTCTAGTTTTGTAAAAAAAAAAGATATGTACGTGTCAAATTAATGTAAGAAATGTTGCACAAGTCCATTAAAAAGAGACTTTGGCTGTTGAATCTTAACATTCTTGCTAAATTGATTTAAATCCCAAAGCCACTTATGTATTTCATATTTATAAACAGAGATACTCAATTCCCCTACTGAAAGAATATTGCATGGCCTTGGATTGTTTTTCTGAATCTTAAGCTTGTAAATTGATTCTGCCACTCTTTGATATGAGAAAGATACCCACTTATCTAAAAATGTATTTCGACATGGGTTTCTCCTTGTAAACAGTTATATTTGTGTATTTCTAATGACTATATGCATACATATAGAACCAGAATCATCTTTCACTTCGAGGCCTGTGAAACAAGAAATGAGCTACTATGGCATAAGATGCATTAACCCATTAGTGCTCACGGCAACCAAAGCCAACCTGACAATTTTGATGAAATCGTTTAAGCAAAAGCATCATTGATAGATTATTTGATGGAGAAATGTTGATAAGAACATTGTACTAACAACTCTCCTTCAAATATTTTGTAAAATTATCTTCAATTCAAAAGTAGTATAGATCCTGACGACAATTTCTAGTGGAACTACCAAGCATTAACCGTTCTAATGCTAAAGCTACTTTCCTCCAAAGCAGAAAGATGCAAAGATTTTTGAAAAGCATCTAAGTGCTGTGATGTTGGTACTCATTGGATAGCTCTCACTGAGTACTCCCAGATGAGTACCCATGTGCCAGTCATTTTCAGGGTTTTTACATCATTTTTTATTGGTCAAATAAGCCACCAGCAGCATAATGAGTTAAGAAGGATAAAAAGTATAAACCCTAAAAAAAATGTCTTAATCATCATGCTATAGTAAATTCTTAACTTATGTTTGAACCTATATTTTTTCTTCAAGGTTTAAACCGCTTCCTAGTTGGATAAAGGGTACTCCCTCATTTGTAAATGCCAGCCACGCAGACGATCTTTACTTCATATTTGGTGGCGGCGAACTGACCATTCCGTACCCAATGACACAGGGGGAACGCAATCTCAGTAAAGTCATGATGACCGCTTGGACCAACTTTGCAAAAACAGGGTATGTAAACACTTTTATCATGGAGCGCTAGGCAGGGGTTCGTCAAATGGCATCGATAGAAATATATCAGGAACAAGAAATTTCAATTGTCAGTTCAAGACAGTCTTGGCCTAAGTCAAGTATCCCGGACCTATCCTTATAGGAAGAAAACGAAACAATATACAAACGAAAACTATTGAATTTAGCCCCGCAAGAATCTTACCCAGTGGGCACAAATATGACATGAATGTTGTATGAATGTTTAATTTTGGTTGGAATATTCTGGACCAATTTTGAACATTTCAGCAACGTCCAGGTCCTAACATTGTCTTAGGCCTTAGTCTTGCTTTTGAGAAACAACAAATAATGATAAATGAGACTTTGTGATACAGTATTTTCCAACTCAGAGTCTGCTTATTTGCATTAGAAGTTATATAGTACGATACCTTTGGACGCGAATCATCAATCAGAATGGTATTCGAAAAAGTTGAAGATTTAAAACTCAACTGTATCAAAATCGTTTAATAATATTGATTTGTAAATAAGTTCTATAAATGCCAAATCACTAGAACAATGCAGAAAAGGTAGCTGCTAATGACATGACCAAACAGCCTGAGATTAAGCTACTAATAGACTAAAATGGCCGCTCCCAGTACCTCCATTTCCTGTGTTGAAGGATGTGTTTAAACAGTTTTATGCATGGTGTAATTGTCCTTTAATTAAAACTTATGCAAATATTTTCAAAAGGGACCCAAATCCAGTGGAGCCAGGCGCTGTGTACAAGTGGCGACCCTTCACGGAGTCTGACCGCGCGCATCTGGACTTGACCACCGCCGTGGGGGAGGGCTCGGTCAAGAAGGACCTCTATAAAACCAGGATGGCACTGTGGAATGATATCCGACCAACACTTGTCACCATATCTAGTGGTAAGTGTTAGAATACAATTTTTTTGGTCTCCTGAAGGTCCCGGTCATCTGATGGTGCAGGTGTGAACGGCAAAATTTTAAAGAAAATGTGCTGTTTTTGGAAAACGGGGGAAAAAACATTCTGCTGTTTTTGGAAAAGCAGTGAATTTTTTTTCTGTCGTTTCCCACAAAAACAAAAAAATTCAAATTGTTTTTTTTTGCCGTCTATACCTTCACCATCATACGGTCATCAAGTTTAAGCCACACCCCAATCAATAA
Organism: Maea johnstoni; assembly: GCA_963942565.1. Taxonomy (NCBI): domain Eukaryota; kingdom Metazoa; phylum Annelida; class Polychaeta; order Spionida; family Magelonidae; genus Maea; species Maea johnstoni. Next base: position 25,017,804 of record OZ012690.1, read on the forward strand.
GTGATGGTCAGTTTTAGAGGGAGGGAGGATTTGGTTTAACGTCACCTTTAACAGCTTAGTTCATACTGCAACGAGTTAAAAAGCCTGAACTGTTCTACTTTCTCTTCTACACCACCCTTACCAGATGATCCCATAAGTACACGTTTTAAACGTGTGGTAGCAGTTGCGAAAGGACTGAGCTTGTCCAAGTCTGTTGCAATACTTAACACTTCTGACGCAAAGATCTGAGCTATCAAATAGTGTCAGCTGCGATCACTCCACGACTGATCCACGACCCTATATAAGACCAAATAAACACCTTAGGAGATAAATGCACGATCATATAAAGATCAACACAAGACCAATGTAAGATGAATATACGATTTTCGGCAGGTCAGGAAGGTCTTGGTTTGGTTTGCATCAAGCGGGACCAGATTTTATGCGCTAATTTGTTGTATCCTTGTTTTACAGGAGAGTCGATCGTGCCATCCTTGAAGAATGTACTGAGTGTGGTGGCTGTTTACATTTCTCTCCACCTACACATCATCGTTTAACCAGAAACGGGTGGAAGTCTCTGGTTTAGCCCTCCCAATCCGGAGGCTACTTTCACCCTAAGCACAAAGACGCAAATATTTTTGAAACCCATCAAAACCCTGTCGTGTTGGTATTAATTGGAACGCACTTGCTTTAGTTCTCTTAGATGATAACCCAGGGTTTCAGTCATTCTTTAGGTTTTTGCATCAATTTGTATTGGCCAAATTAATACCAGCAGCGTAAGGGTTGATAAGTACAGATCTAGAGAGATGGATTTGATTGCTCACGTACAGTATTAAGTTCTTTTTGAATAAGCCATACGTCACATGTTCCCATTATACACACCGCATGCTTATGGAGAAATAAGCAATAAACTATGGTCTGTGGTATTAGTGCAAAGGACAACGTACATTTGTTATTGGTCTTAGTTTTGATATTTGTCAGAAGAGGGCAGTTTAAGAAAAAAAACTGGTCAGCCAGGGTGTTAGTATGCTAATGAGGGTAGCTACTCTATAGTGCCGACATTTAATTCCTGCACTTAAGGTGCAGACAGCCCGGGCATAATACACAAGCTCACCCCCGAATGCCATCCAGTTTCCTGGATATGGATACATGGATGACCTCACAAATTAACGTAGCTTTGATTCGCAAGATACTTGGCTCATATTTTGACATGCTAGCCATGGGTGTTTGTACAACCAGGCACTAGCAGACATCCGGTCGACTGGTGCAGGAATTAAATGTCTGTACTGTACTTCATTTGACCCACCATTGCCTACTTGGCTACTAAGTCAATATTAATGTTATCACGCTGTTATATTACTAACATGAATCATAATTTTGATTATATTATGAAGGTTATCTGCTACTTGAATACATGTATTGTTATGGTTATTGCGATTTCTGAAACAAAATGTAAACAGCGTTGCATTTGTTGTAATTAGGATGGGTACTGATGGCAATACTCAAAATTGATATTGTTGCATTTTTGTAAGACTTAATAACAAGAGAGACGTCAATGGCGCCAAGAGTTTGTTATACTTCTTAAATTTTTTAATTGTTCGTATTTCATAATTTCATGACGCTTTGCTTTTAAATATTTGGTAAATAGTTAATTATTTGTGGTTGTTTTTTTTGTCTCGGTGCTTCTGTAAATTTTATGTAGTTATGCCTTTGCTTTTTATGCCAACTTTTTGACGGTTTGATGTTTTAAATAATTGTTTGTGATCATGAGCTTTGTCTTTGTTAATTTTTATATCATCAGAACTGGATAAATATTTGGTCGTGGTCAGAATAGTAGGTTTTTAGAACACTGGCCTAAAATATCAATTTGATTTTACTGGGGATTTCCAAACAGACTATTAATAGACTGTTGGTTGCCACGGAGTTTTCCCACGCGTTGTATGATAACGAATGCGCGCGTGACCTTGCTTAGTGATGTACGGCTCCCACTTTTTACAATAAACAAATAAAATTTAACCCGCATGGTGTTTGCATTACCGATGTTTGGAAACATGATTGTGGGACATTCCATATTGCTGAAGTACTGGTAATAGTGAGACATGGTTATGATCAGTGCGTGCCGTTTGAGCGGTCTTGCTCTGGCCCTCTGGCGGTTGAATACTAAGATATCAAGTTTATTTTACTAAGGTTTTCCAAACGGGCTATTTATCGACTGTTGGTACCACGGGGTGTTCGCACGCCGAACGTCTACAACATGAAACTTAACACACATATACAAGAAAGCAACAATGATTTAAAATTTGAAATCAAAAGGAAATGGCTTACAAAATTAAAAAAATAGATAGGAAGCGTGCAATAGTGCATGGGCAGGGTTAAAAATGAAGGGACTGTCTAATATAAACCCAAAGCCACATGAAAATGTTGTTATCAGCTACAAAAAAAAAAATGAAGGTGAATACATAAAACAAAAAAAAGAAAGGAAACATACAATAAATGCACAAAAACCTAGAATCAGAAAGATATCATATAAGAAATTTCGTTGGATAACCACTACAGAAATTCTAATATTACCATGAAAATGCTAAAAATGTAAAATTTAAAACATATGTAATAAACAAGTAAAAGGACTCCACAGTAGAAAATGTAAAATATATTTAAGAAACGAGTAACAGGAATTTACAGTAGTGTACTAAAGGTAGACCTTCAAAAGGCCTCCGCTGAAACATACACAGAAAGGTGTGATCACAAGAGAAACATCTGTCACCTCTTGCCAGGTAAAAAACTGAAACCCCAAACCCGGCAAATATGAAACTTTTTATACCCCCACCCTAGGCATTATACCCCCACCTTAGGCAATATCACATGCGCGAGCTAACAAAAAAAGCAAACAAAAAATGTCATATAAGAGGGAAAACCCGCTACACAACACGCATGCGCTGGCAAGATATCCAGACATACACGCAGGGGTCCAGATACACACTCGCCGGGAGCCCGAGTCTGTTGGGATGCTCTACGGACTACAGGGAATCTATTGTTCTAAGTCCGGCTGGCGATGCACTGGTTACATAAGCCCTCTGTTGACAAGTCGTCAGTGAGCTATTCTTGGCTATTTTACATGCAGCTTTCTTGACCTTTGATCTGTTGTTGGGGCACGGGCACCCACACATCCACGTGAATTAGACTGGAGAAATAGACTAATTTGCAAGTTCTTCACTAGGCCCATGTGTTTTTTAAATTTATAGAATTTTTGGTTTATTCATTGCCTGCCAGCTATGGCGATCGCATACTAATACATGTATACTACCATCTTTTTGTGAAATACTCGCATATGAGTACACTTACAATGTAAAAGGAAAAAGGTTAGGGTGACCTCCATTCTAAGACACTAGAATATCTGGGAGGATTTTCCTGAAAACAAAAATATGGTTAATTTTGCATGGAGTAATATTAAGACCATTCAATTACTAGTAATGCCATTCTTTTTCAAATTTTTCCATACTGTTTGTAATATTTGCCATGTATTTTGCATGTATATATTCTTGTTTCAATAAATTCTTGAAATTGAAAAAGTTTGGTGTTTTGTTTTTCAACTTTGCAGAATATATAGTTAGTTTGGCATATAGAATAATTATTGAGATTAGGCAACTTTTGTGGATATCACCTGTGATGATGTTGTTTTCAGTTAAGGTATAGTTTTGTACACCTATTTAATTTATCCATCTTTCGACATCTGACCAGAGTTTTCTTGATTTTTCACAGTAAATGAGCATATGTGCATTGCTGTCATTCGTATTTTCGCACATATTACAGATTGGGCTTTCTTTAATTCCCATTTCGTGTAATCGATCGTTAGTAAAAAATCTCTGGTGTAGTGTCCTTTATTGGACATATTTTGCATAAGTATCAGGTATTAATGTACTATGCCTTTTGAAAGACTTGGTTATTTCTGATGGAATTAATTCAACCTCATCACAAGTATTCCATTTTGCACAGTTTTCTTCTATAATATTGAAGTGTCTGCCATGGAGTGTGCGGTATAGATTAGATACTCCTTTTTTGTCTTTATTTGCTATAATGTTGAGATAGCTATTTCTTGGTAAAGGGGATTTAGATTGTGGAAAATCCTTATATCTGAGAAAATTCTGGATCTGTTTACAGAAACTACCATATTCCAAAAAATTGGTTGTTACATGGAATTTTCCTCGGAACTCAGCTAAATCCATTGGTTTGCCATAGGTGTTGACTATGTCATTTAAAGTTCTGATTCCTTTATCAAACCATTTTTTCTTAAAATTAATTCTCAGATTAGGATTAAACCAAATCGGTAACTCATGTATTATATCCATTTGGACTATTATATCTGTTTTGAATAAAGCCTGAAACTTTTGATGAAATCGAGCCAAAATGGATTGTACATGACCTCTTTGATAGCATCAAGTTTATCATGTCCGAAGGTGAAAGCATCATATATGCCCCAATAATTGGGGAAGACTGTCCATTTTGATTCGCTTCTAACCCAGTGGGCATGGTAACATTCATGGAACATTCCAGGAATGTTTGGGCGAACATTCAAAAATGATCCTCTTACCCAGCGGGCACTGTACGTACAATGTACGTACATTGTACGTACATTGTACCAACTGTACGTACAATGTACGTACATTGTACGTACAGTGCCCGCTGGGTATAGTTCAGAATGAAAATTGTATGAATGTTCAGGTGAGAATGTTCATAGAATGTTTAGAGCTGAATGCTAAATGAATCATCTGGATTTTGAATTTTATTAGAACATTGGAAGTTGTCTGTGCAGTGGAAGCACTTGGTAACAGTTCAGTTTTCATGAAATAGGAAATATCTCAATTTAATGTTTATATAATGTCAAATCTGAACATTCCAGAAATGTTCAGACCTGAAGGTTGCTGGTACGTTCATTTTTGGTGCATGATATTCCAATCAAAATTGAACATTCATAAGACATCAAATGAGAACATCCCAGGAATATTAGGACCTGAACATTGCTGAAATGTTCATAATTGGTCCAGAATATTCCGACCAAAATTGAACATTCATATATTATTCAGGTAATATTTGTGCCCACTGGGAAGGAGCCTTTTGGCCCATCCTAATTTCAAAGCTAAATCAAATTTTTCTAAGTTGTGTAGTTTTAAACCACCGTCAATTATTTCAACTTCTATTATATCTTTGCGGAATTTTGGGGGTTTGTTGTTACAAAGAAAGTTTATGAATATAGAGTTAATTTCTTCGAAGAGACTTTTTTTGGGACTAGGAAGGGACAGGAGCAGGTGGGTGATTTTTGATAGGAAAAGCGATTTAATGACAGTGACTTTGCCATATGGGCTTAACTTCCGGGCTTGCCAGAGTCTGATGAGTTTTTTTATGTCAATAATCTTCTTTTCTATATTTGTTGAAGTGATTTCACCCATGTCGTTTACATAGTAATCGATACCAAGAACGGTGAACTTGTTTGTCCACTCCATTCCATACCTTCCTTCCCAATACAAGCTCCTGTCCCTTGTTGCCCCAAGTTTGACGGCTTTGGTTTTATCTACATTTATACCTAACCCTGATACATTTTTGAACCATCTGAGAATACTCATAAGCCTTTTGATTGCTTCGAGTGTACCTGCCAAAACAAAGTAGTATCATCCGCATATTGTGAAATAAATATTTCTGTGCCATGTACCTCAATACCCTTAATGTCCCCACATTCCCTGATACAGTGAGATAGAATTTCCGCACAAAGTACGAAGATATACAGGGATATCGGATCCCCTGACGACAGCCCCTTGAGAGCGGAATATTGTTTGAAAAGTTTCCATTGTTTTCTACAACGGATGTGGACTCGTTATGTAATAATTTTACCATTGTGATAGATTTATCACCATATCCAAACATTTCCATGCAGGAGTATATGTACGACCATTCTATAGTGTCAAAAGCCTTTGCGAAATCTAACACTATAATCAGTCCTTCTTTATTTTCCATTTCACAACAGTTAATAGTGTCATATAATAGCTGAGTGTTGTCACCTATAAATCTGTTTGCAATGAATCCAGTCTGGTCAGGATTAACTACTGTCTCCAAAGTCGCTTTAAGTCTGTTAGCAAGTATGGCAGAAATAAAATTGTAAGTACTATTAAGCATTGTCAGTGGTCTCCAGTTTTTTTAGTAAGTTTCTGTCTTTGCCTTGTTTTGGAATACAAGTTATTGTTCCGCGTTTAATATTTTTCGATAGTAAGTTTGTTTTTTATTGCGTGTTTGTAGGAGCGAAATATCCATTGGAATAAGGTCCTGGAGCCTTGTTTAATTTTGACTGTTTTATTACAAATTCAAGCTCCTCAATGGTTATGTCAGAGATCTGTTTGTTGTTCAGGTAGTTTCGGTAAGCTATTAGTCAAGTGGTTGTATTTTGAGTCAAGTGTCAGTGTAGTAGGTTTGGCTGTAAACAAGTCATTATAATAGAATACTGCATCTCCATGATTGCATTCATGTCTGTATGAGTGGTTCCATTCTCATCTATCAATTCTGGAATGGATTTGTTGAGGATGTTCTTCATCTCCAGATTTAAGAAGAAGTTTGAAGGTTTTTCCCATTGGGAATTTAGTATTGCTCTGGATCTAGGCCCATGTGTTATGTTGACCTATGAGCTACTTTTATAATAGCTTTTGTTGGCAGGTGTGTCAGGCTATCTATTTATAACTCAGGTGCACCCACGTGTTTTAGACTGGTAAAATAGACTTGCTTGCCAGTTCTTCTCTAGGAAACAAATAATTTATGTTTGTTTGATCATAGAGAATTATGACATAAGAGAATTTACTTTCCTTAACATATTGTAAAATATTGTGGCAAAGATAATTAAAGAATATCAAAACATTATATTGTTCATTTTTTATTTAGTGGGCTATAAAATTTTCATCCGGGCTATGAAGATTTGAGAAGCTATAGCCCGGCAGTCTTCCTCAGATTTCACTCTAAGCCTGACACCTGACACGTGACTATCAGGAAACCCCCACGCTACGCAATAAAACGCGAGATGCCAGGCGCGCTGCCAGGGGTTACAGACAGAACATGTCATAACGAGGGGAAACCCCGCATATAGGAAACCCTCACGCTCACTGTAAAACACATGCTGCTAGGGAAACCCAACTAAACACGTGACTATGACGAAATACCCCGCACTACGTCATACACACAACCAGAACTGCATCACAACCAACCATATCAAGAAAAAATAAATCCATCCAAACTAACAAAATCAAAGAAAACACACAAACATAGATTAAAACAGAAAACAAGAACAAAAACAACACAATTCCACACGAACAACAACATATAACACTACACATAAAAACTCAAAAATTTCAAACAAAGATATTCCTACGCACACGATCGATCACGCGCACGAGCATCAGACAATCTGAAATAAATTTATAGCAAAATATCATCAGGAAACCCCCACGCTACGCAATAAAACGCGAGATGCCAGGCGCGCTGCCAAGGGTTCCGGACAGAACATGTCATAACAAGGGGAAACCCCGCATATAGGAAACCCTCACGCTCACTGTAAAACATGTGCTGCCAGGGAAACCCAACTAAACACGTGACTATGACAAAATACCCCGCACTATGTCATACACACAACCTAAGCCGCATCACAACCAGAGATTTTGATTAGAGGGATTGGTAAGAATAATCTACTGCCTGATCTTAAAAAAATATAGATAAGATATTTCTTAATTAAATTCCCTCATTAAAAAACTTTTAATGAAATTTCTCATATGTATTCTTTTCACATGGTAAGTTTGAAGTTTGTAGATTGAATAGTTTATGTGGAATCTTCCATTACTAACAAGTTCCTTAAGAAATTGTGACATCTCTTGCAACCAGGGAGTTTTCTGAAAACTCCCAGAATGCAATGCTGTTATGACATCATAAGACAGCATCGCATTCAGTTGTACAGGTGTGCATACCATCAGGATGCACCTATGGATTTATTATGGAATTATACATTATTTGGATGGAACCTAACCATAGCTGAAGTAAGTGTTGTAGGAATCCTAGTATTTTCATTGTGAAATGCAGCCCAGAAATATTTTTTTTCAATTTTTCAAAATCCTGTGATTTTCAGTGACGGCCATTTTTTTCACATTTCTTTGTACCCATAGAGCTTTCTAATCTGAATCTAAAAACATATTGCCTATTTACTATATTACATAGAATTTATATTCTGGAAGATAGTATTGTAAACTTAATTTTAAGCCATGTTTCAGAAGCAAATTTTGTCTATTTTTTTTGTTATGATTTTTTACTTTCAACAGCATATTTATTTTGGTTCATTTACACCATGACAAGTTGAAAAAGAGCCTCTAGGTTAGCCTCTAGTTGTTATCTAACTCCTCCCAAGCCTTTTGTTAGAAAAGTCTGAAACTTAATATCATATAAGTAGAGATATATGTTCAAGGGAACCTGGTATTTTGTTACTGAAATACAATTCAGAAGTATCTGTTTTCATGTCCGGAAAATCCTGATTACTCCAGTGTTATTCAGTGGCGGCCATTTTTTTTTTCAGATTCCATTGTCTCAATATGTTTTTAATTTGTATGTATTATGTAACTGTCTATTCATTACACTATCTACGATTGTTTCCTTGGAAGAAAACTATTATAACTTAATTTTAAGCTATCTTTCAGTTTTTAAAGGGTTATTTTTCATATAACAGATTACTTATCTTATCCCAAACCAGGGAGAATGGATTAGTTTGTATGTGCCTGCCTGCCTGACCAAACTTCACAAGTGCAATTCTATACTTAAGGTTTCTTATTGTATGACTGGCTGGCCTGCTAATCTTTTCAATTGGCATTTATTCTGAATTGATGTTTGTCTGTTATTTTGAAGCCACAAAACAATGCCGTACAGATTTAATGGCAAAGCAATCTACAGTTCATCCAACTTTGATTCCCCAAAGTTAGCTCAATATATCCAATATTTAGCCAGATATCTAATTAAGCAGGGGTCATCTCAGTCACTTGATACTGGGTTTGGATTAAATGAGGGCTTAAAATATGTTAAAGTTTAATCCAAGTGATCACATTATGCAGTAAATCAAGTAAATTAAGTATGCAATGAACCTAGATGTTTACAGTATGCAAGAGCATGTTAGACTGAGAAGTGAGTCTAGCCAGTGCATGCATGTATCTATTTAAGCTGCGGACCTGCTGTCAGTTGCTACTGAAATCTACCCATTCTATACATGCAACTGTATTTTAGATAGTCGCATATCCCTTCAATAAACGTCTCTGTCACAACCTACCATATCAAGAAAAAAAATCCAACCAAACTAACAACATCAAAGAAAATACACAAACATCGATTAAAACAGTAAAGCACGAACAAAAACAACACAATTCCAAACGAACAACAACATATAACACTACACATAAAAACTCAAAAATTTCAATCAAATATATTCCTACGCATATGATCGATCACGCGCACGAGCATCAAACAATCTGAAATAAATTCATAGCATCAAACAACCTGAAATGAAATAATAGCAAAATATCATGATTTCCACAAAATAGCTTTATACCAAAACATCAGGATGCCCACACTAAAATGACTAGCGCACATTAGACGAATGCCCTGCTCCTCATGGTTAACCTAAACATGTTAGTTCCAACTAGACGTATAGATGGCAGCACCTCCACATTTCATTTCAATACGCGCATCAACTCCTACGCACGTGATCGACCACGCGCACGAACCAAATACAATCCAAAATAGCTTTATAACAATATATCATGAAATCCACACAAAAATTAATGGCGCACACTATACTAAAGACCATAAAACGGCGCCTAAACGATGCATGTTAAGGCGCGTGCGCAGCTCCTCATGGATAACCAAAATAATTTAGTTTCAGCTACGCCCGATAGACGGCAGCACCTCCTGGTATCACTTCAACCAAGAATCAAGAGCTGAAAACGTCTTGAAATTAACAACCACAAAAGTACACTGCTAAAAACGATAAAAAAAAAATGAAAAGGTTACCAAAAACAACAAATTTACAAAGAAACACATTTAAAGATACGATAGAAAAGGCAAAAACAAAACAAAAAAACGCACATAGGAGAACATTCACACACAAAAATACACAAACATGTACATCACATGCTCAAAGGGAGGACTATGGATAAATGGGGTTTAATGTCTTTCTGTAGCACATGAAATATCTGAACTAAAAAGGTTTGATTCAATACCATCAGAGAAGGAACATTAGAAAAACAATCATTCACAAAAATAAAATATGGCCAATGCAGCAGTGATGATTCTTGTAATTTGATAAGCACATCTTCTGATGCATTCATAAAACATAGATGTTATTGAAATTGGTCTCTTTCTTCAACTGAGGTAGAAAAGATATGTGATAAATTTCAGACTTCATGAAGGATTCATGAGAGGAATTTAAGAGAATTTCTGAAGAAATAAATATTCAGTCATAATAATCAGAGAGATGTCTGGTGCAGGGTAATTCCAAGGAACAGTTACATTGGTATTCTGTAAGTTGTAAACAATCATGATTATATTTTTGAAAAATATAGGAATGCATAGTTTCTTTCTTTCTTCTAATTTGATGGCAGATAATTCAATTAAATTTCTCCCTGAATCATCTTGATTACTATTAGGTTTCCATTTCTTTCCTTCAAAACCTTCAACCATATGCAAATCATATATTGTACATTCAATTTATGAATTTAAAGATATAAATGCCACTTTTATTTGATTTTTAGTAGAAAACTAACCCCCAAGCTTAAAAACATACCCCGACCCAGGTTTCTGTATTGGGACCTGTATGCGTCGTGAATGCCCCAATAATCTTCCATCTTACATATAAGGCAATATTTATAATAATGTTTCAGGAAAAATTCTCACAATTCAAAAATGTGCTTCAAGTACACTTGACTTTGGTCAATCTGGAGCTGGAGTTTATTTGGATAAATAAAAGTACTTTTTATCGCATGGCATATTTGTGGTCCACTTCTGAGAAATAAATATAAGAAAAATCAATTAACCCTTTCATGCATATAGCAGCCCTAAAAACTGCTACTTATAAAAATAAATTAGCATAATCTTTGATATTATAAGGAGAGACATGAGTTCAATTTTGGTAAAACTTCACCCTCACTTACTTTCTAGAAATAGAAATAGAAATTTCACGAGAAAATGATCCCTTATATCTACATGTTTGGCTACTACAGGCGTGAAAGGTTTAATCAATTGAAAGCAAATCTCATCTGAACGGAATTACAAAGCACCGCATGAAAGCACCAAATGAGAATGCAGAGCTCTGAAAGATATATTTACACAAAATAATTACCTAGACAAAAACAAAAGAATGCACGATTTGGCCAAGCCGGCCAGTCAGTCATAAAACAGAACTCAAAACGACAGAAACTGAACCCGCTTGGTTTTCTGAATTTCCTACATATAGAGAAGCACTGAATTTTATCCAATTGAAATCCTATAACTCTCTTCGTCCACTTGGTATGTACATTTTTACAAGCCTTCGGAGCAGTGAACTTGGATTCAGTTCCACTGGCATCTCTTCACTCATAGATATCATGAAATAATGCTGTTCCTACTATAAGTTTCGATCTTGACCTTCTAGCGACCTTCAGCAAGTTTCCCGCTTTTCCTTTCAGCACCATGCTGATGTCTCTACTGCCCAATAGGGGGAGTTAGTCAGCGTTCTATCTGCGGCAGCAAATATTGCTTAAACAAAGGCCCCTTTTAAAAACACTTATCTACCGCAGATGAAAACAGCTCCGCAAAGAAAACAAAGATCTTCTGAACCCAATTAGTCCAGTGTCATGGCAGGCTAACAATTATGCATGATCTTATATAACAAATGACCTTATGCAAAATCGTTCATTGAAAATACAATACATCAACTGAATGAACAAAATGGTTAACCCATTCATGCTCATAGCATTTATATAGACGGACGTCTTTGAAAAACACCAAATTTGAAAAACATTTGAAGGAAGATTTGTTTGCATCTTTCTTTAAAATGCTGGAATGAATTCCCTTATCATTTCAAGCTACTCGCATATCAGTTACCGTTCACACTTTGTAGATTCAATATCGAATGGCCGAATTCAATATCGAACCGCATAATTCATTATTACCACTTGGGCAGCAGCCTCGTTCTAACCTAGAGAAAATTGTTAATAAGGTAATGTCCATCAATAGGTTTTTTTACCGGTTTTCTGCAGAACCATCATAAAACGCTGTGTTCGATGCAAAAGTATTTAGGTAACCCAAAGGACATTTTAAGTTTGGACCTATTTTGAGTAGAAGTGTATTTACAATGAAAACGACAACTTCAAATGTTTCAAGCTGTTTTATTCACACCTTCACCAGGCTAAATCTATTTATGCTCAGAGCTCCTGAAAGGGAGGTTTATTCCAACAAGAACATCACTTATCAGTCATATCTTCTTTTTACGGTTCGTTTTACCACGTCTTACAAGCATGCAACAATATAAATTTTGAGTATTGCCACCATCGAACACAGCGTCTTATGATGGTTCTGCAGATAAACCGGTAAAAAACCTATTGGTGGACATTACCTTATTAACAATTTTCTCAAAATAATTAAAAATAACTTTGGAGGTTAGAACGAGGCTGCTGCCCAAGTGGTAATATTGAATTCTGCGGTTCGATATTGAATTCGGCCGTTCGATATTGAATCTACAGTGTGAACGGCTCCAGGTCTAACACCTATTGTCCAATCAGCATAGAGAATAACAGCAGACCAGGTGATAGATATACACAAACCCAGACAACAATTTAGATGATCTTATGACAATAACTTGAAAATTAAGAAATATTCTATGAAACATCTGAGGAAGATTTGATGGAAATGTCCTTTTTTCCCAGCTATTCATGCTTTTGCCTGAAAGATTTCATCACAAGCGTCAGGCTGTTTTGGCTCCTACAAGTATTAATGGGTTAAAGGACACCTTCAGGCTAATATGTGGTGAGAACTTACTTTAGTATGTATACTTTACAGTCCCTGTTCACCTGAATACTGTTTGGCTTCCTTACCTCTGAAATTGCACTTGATTGCCACCCCCCAACCAGCCATTAATCTCAAGACCATGGGAGCCTTTCTTTCTTTCTTTCTGTGTAAATTCGCACTATGACGAAGTGCAACCGCCTTGTGAGGGCGTACAGGCGTCCTTCTTTGTCTTCTTGATGTCTGTGTTGTGTTTTAGTAATGTAGTGGTATCCCATTGTATCCCACAATGCACTGCTACTCTACATCTGACAGGCAGTCCAGGCCAGAATAGTTACACTTCCTGTATGTACAGCAACCAGCATCACACATGAAACCATGACAACAATGTTGTGAAAATGGTGATTTGTGCTGTTTATTCGATGCTACAACCGATCTGACAGGGGAAAAGGAAAGGGAATTTCCTTTTTCTCCATTTCAAACCCCAAGATTAACCCAGAAAAGAAGGATTTAGAAGCAAGATGGCTTTTCAACATTGGGACAGAATGGACAATGAAAAACTAATCATTTAAGTGGAGCCCAAAGTGTTTGTCATGAACACTTTGAGGAATCTTGTTTTTAGGCTGAACTACAAACAAAACTTGGATTTAGGAGGTTTAAACACCCGAAACCTGGTGCAGTGCCTACAATATTCAATTTTGATCCCACACAGAGCCATGTTCAACAAGAGAGAAAAGAAAAGGTCCAGAAGTGCTCAAAAAAGGAGGCAATATCTGTTTCATCATATTGTTGGAGGACAATTTTTCTTTAAAGGGTACAATAAAATGGCTAAGAAAGGGAGAGAGATAAAAGTACACTTAACATTTGTTTTGGATAAGTTTGCTTCTGCCAAACCCCTTAATTTGCTGATAATTCATTCTATACCCTCAACATCAGAGTCATATAACTCATCATTTTGATTGTTTGTATGACAACTGGGAAAGGTTTGTATCAAATGACTTCCCTTAATAATTTTTAAATCCTAAAACTAGACTTGAAAATCCATCAGGGAAAGTGTTCCTTAGATTGACAGTACTAGCCAGGTCAATTGCATTACATGACTGATTGATTAGTAGTTCCCCAGATTCACTTCCTGCAATGGTGATAGCAATCAACAAATTTGTGTTGAGATGTCTGTTTCCTGAGCACAAGCAAACAAACAATAATTTACAATCAGTGTACTATCTGAATGTGGTCTAGAGCGATGGGAAGGGTAAGTAGTTTACTCTTACATCTTAAACATACAGAATCTAGTGTGTCCTTGTAAACTCAATAAATATGTCATATGATCTTTGTCAAATTCCTACTACTAGAAGAAACAGGACACAATGTATTTGGGCACACTCCTAGCCTTGTATATGCAGCTGCTGGCTACTGTAGAGGTTGTGCAACTATTCTGTCATGAGCTAGTATCAAAATGGCTGCCCCAGATACATGGCAAAACAAGACTTAAAACAGCAATAAACTTTTAATGTGGAGGTGGGTGGTTGTGGGGTCTTGGATATGAGTAGAGTATACCCTAATACACTATTTGGGCCCATGTTTTATTCATGGTGGAATTGTCCTTTAAGTATGTTCATATATTATCTTATTTACGGTCTACCTCACAGTGTACCCCATGGACCAGCTCATAACTATTGCACTTGAAAAATGTAGGTTAAACTTTCATGCAGTACTGTTAAAGATACCTATGAGAGGTCTTTGACGAGCTGTTCATTTACGCATGCGTGAAATTGCACATGAAAGAAAGAGGGCAGAAAGAGGGGGGGGGGGGGGGGTTCGGTTAGGGTTGATGTTCCTTATATCATGTTACCGGTAATGTATGGTTACATCTCTAAAATGGTAACCCAAATTTTATACCAGGCTGTAAAATAGATTCCCATGTGCACCATGGTGTGGAAAATCACACCCAAGTAAATTTCATGAGTGCATTTAAATGCATTCCATGAGGTTAACACTTTCATCAGCAGGACAGAACCAAAACATAAGACTGTAATTAACACTTACGCCAACCTCTTGTCTCTGTAATATTCCCAGCCAACCTTACCCTGTTTTATACCAAACAGCAACGGATTTCATACCAAATAGCAAAGAATCCAAATGGATGCATATCATATCAGAAAAACAAACAAATATAGCCAGGGAATTCAATACCTTAATCTATATATTTCTGATATAACTTAACCCATTAATACTCAAAGCAGCCAAACTATCGTCTTGAGGTTGGCCTAACTCTGTACGCACATAACAAGAAGGAAGTACCCTCCCCTGCCCATAAAGCGATAAGCAATCCGAACTGAAGTGTGAGATAGCAGGGGAGTTGTCAGTTGAGCTGTTGTCCTCGTTGAGTTCAGTCATTATGTACATGTACAACCGTCTTCTCTTGGTCGCGTCCTTGGGTTTTGTATGTGAGGCTGCTAGTTTAAGGTATGTGACCATAGAAACAGCTTTGGGAAAGCTACGAGGAAAGGTTTTAGTAAAGGATGAAGGCACAGTGACGCAGTTCCTGGGTGTGCCTTACAGCAAGCCGCCAATCGGGGAGCGCAGATTCGCGCTGCCCCAGCCGCTTGAGCCCTGGACAGGGGTAAAAGAAGCAACCACCAACGGGCCATGGTGTGCGCAGAACAACAAGAAGGAATGGAGCGAGGATTGCTTGTATATGAATATATACATCCCACGGCCTCTCCACCAGGTCAGCAATACTTCTTCCTTGAAGTTACCAGTCTTGGTATACTACCATGGTGGTAATCACCAGGTTGGAGGAGCAAATGGCAAAGATGGTTCATTCCTCGCACTACATGGAGATGTGATTGTAGTCATACCTAACTACCGACTTGGAGTGTTTGGGTTCTTGGGAGCGGTGGATGGTGATGCGCCGGGTAATTATGGCTTGTGGGATTACCTTCAAGCTCTGCGCTGGATCCGTGGAAATATCGGTACACTTGGTGGAGATCCCGGGTCGGTGACGATATCTGGAGAATCTGCAGGAGCCCGAGGCGTTGCACAGTTGCTCTTGTATACTGGTGAAGAATTGTTCCATCGGGCGATCTGTGCTAGCGGACCAGCAATAGGGTCTCGTGGATTCAACTTAGAACCAAAACGTCTAAATGAAGCGCTGGTGAAGGAACTCAACTGTGGACCAGTGTCCAACACTCAGGCCATGCTGGACTGCCTGAGGAAGGTTCCGGCAGCAACTCTCTTGCAGAAGGCCACACGCGCTGGGAAGACTGCTGGCCTTACATGGTGGCCTAGTCCAGACGGAAAGATGTTTAAAGATCATCCTCTGCATTTAAGGCAAAGTAACAAAGTCCGCAAAGTTCCTCTCATGGTGGGCACTAATAGTCATGAGGGATACATCACACAGCAACTCGGACAGTGGCCCTTTGATCTAAGTCTCGGTATCAACAAAACAGTCTTTGAGGAAAATGTCAGAGCATCGATGAGGAAGCTTCGTTACTTGAACAGGGATTCTCCACCAGCTTTTACAGCGTTGGCTTTGAAACTGTACGGAGCGGGTCAGAGGGTGGATTACAGCGAGGGCCTGGTCAACTTCAACAGTGATCTGATGTTTATTGCGGGTTCGGTGTACGAGGCAAGGCTACAGTCAAAGGTGGCGAAGGTGTACTACTACAACCTGGCACATAAACCAATCAAAAGGTACGAACAAAGGCTTTCTACCAGTTCATCTGCAGAGCAACCACTTAAACATTTCAATGCTAAGGCCACTTTCGTTCAAAGTACAAGGACGAAACCATTTTTGAAAACCATAAAAACCCTGTCATGTTGGTATTCATTGTATAGCTCTCACAGAGTACTCTCAGATGAGTACCCATGTGCCAAGATTTCAGTCATTTTCAGATTCTTTTCATTATTATATATGACCATAATAGCCACCAGCAGCATAAGGGTTAAGGCTTCATTTTTTTTGACAATTGCTTCCTGGTGAAAACATTTGGAAAAAAATAATCAGAAATATTTATCATTATGAAATTAACTTTTCCTATGGATGTTTTACGCACCTGCACAAAGGTAAAGCTCCACTTGAAAATTGTCGTTCGGATGTTTAACTAATGAAGTGATAACTTGATAAAAAAAATAAAAATAAGTGCAACGTATTTCAGAAAGATCTCGACAACATTATGGTTGACGTTCTTCCTTCAAATGATTTCCAAAATGCCCTTCACTTAGAAAGATAACAACCAGGCATATCCATCTTGGGCCGCTATAAGAAAGGGTTAAAGTGTAAATGAGGACAGCTGATAGTATGTAAGGACAAGCAGTCCGTGGATGAATACATTCTTACAGAGAGCAAATACTACTCAGTTTCGCATCACTTGTCATAACTTCGTGTAAGATACATGAAACCTAGTTTTCGTCATTTGTGACCCAGTTATGGTGTTTCTTTAAGGTGATGAATACCATTGCAAGCTAGATAAAAGACCCGTTCAAAAACACACCTCATAGTAGCATTATCATAGAACAAGGTGTACCTCCAGGTTCCTGAGTGTTATCAGTTAGATAATACCATAGCCAACAGTCCTTATTCAACCCATATTCTATTTCATTTCAATATTTACAACTTTTCACTCAAATGACATAATCTCGTTACTTACGCAAGTGATGGTCACTACAAGTTCACAGATGCCTTAGGGATGTCATTGACTATGCCCAATAAAAAGTTTTTTTTTATTCTTTACTGCAAACGATTTTTACGGGCCAAAACATCTGAAATGTTTTGTGAGATATTTTGTGTGCAGAGCCGCCTATAACCCAGTGGTGGTTGAGGAAGGACAGGCCTCGTCGATCCCATGTGGGTTTGGAACAAAAGACACACCTCAATGGTCGCGCGTCACATTCAAGACAATGTCGGGTGTCCGGCATGCTATAAATAGTTGAAAAGCTTTCTACACGTACGACCCTAACATACTTGGTGTTAAGATTTCTCACTAACATTTTCGATGTTATGGCCTGTAAGTCTTCAGTAGTAAAAAAAACAAAAAAATACTTCTTATTAGGCATAGTCAATGATATCCCTAAAGTAACTGTGGACCTGCAGTAACCATCGCCTGTGTAAGTAATGAGATTATGTCATTTGGAAGAAAAGTTGTAAATTTTGAAATAAAACAGAATATAGATTGAATAATGACATTTGGCGATGACATTCTCTACCTGGAGATACACCTTGTTAAATGGTTATGCTGCTGTGAGGTGTGTTTTGGGATGAGGCTTTTAACTAGCTTGCAATGGTACTCATCACCTTAAAACTACTTCATAAAGATGCCTTGTATACTCGAGTGCTCTTTGATACAAACTTGTCGTTAATTTGGTCTATCACTAAGTGGGCTATATCTTAATGCCTATGACGCTTTCTTTCCTCCTGGCTGACACCAGAAAACAAATTTAATTACTGGTGTTGACTCTAGTTTTGTAAAAAAATATATACGTGTCAAATTAATGTAAGAAATGTTGCACAAGTCCATTAAAAAGAGACTTTGTCTATTCAATCTTAACATTCTTGCTAAATTGATTTAAATCCCAAAGCCACTTATGTATTTCATATAAACAGAGATACAGATGTATTCCATTCCCCTACTAAAAGAATATTGCATGGCCTTGGACTGTTTTTCTGAATCTTAAGCTTGTCAACTGATTCTGCCACTCTTTGATACGAGAAAGATACCCACTTATCTAAAAATGTATTTCGACATTGGTTTCTCCTTGTAAACAGTTCTATGTGTGTATGTCTTATGATGATATGCATACATATAGAACCAGAATCATCTTCCTCTTCGAGACCTGTAAAATAAGAAACGAGTTACTATGGCATAAGATGCATTAACCCATCAGTGCTCACGGCAATCAAAGCCAACCTGATAATTTTGATGAAATCTCTTAAGCAAAAGCATCATTGAGAGATTATTTGATGGAGAAATGTTGATTAGAACACTGTACTAACAACTCTCCTTCAAATTCTTTGTGAAATCATTTTCAATTCCAAAGTTATTGTCAAAACTATTATAGATCCTGACGATAATTTCTAGAGGAACTACCAAGCTTTAACCGTTCTGATGCTATTAAAGGCTACTTTCCTTCAAAGCAGAAAGACGCAAAGATTTTTGATACTCATTGGATAGCTCTCACGGAGTACTCTCAGATGAGTACCCATGTGCCAGACATTTTTCAGGGTTTGTGCATCATTTCGTATTGGTCAAATAAGCCACCAGCAGCATAATGAGTTAAGAAGGATAAAAAGTATAAACCCTAAAGAAACTTAATCATCATGCTATAGTAAAATCTTTACTTATGTTTGAACCTATATTTTTTCTTCAAGGTTTGTCAAGCTTCCTAGTTGGATAAAGGGTGCTCCCTCATTTGTAAATGCCAGCCACGCAGACGATCTTTACTTCATATTTGGTGGTGGCGAACTCACCATGCCGTACCCAATGACCCCAGAGGAACGCAAACTCAGCAAAGTCATGATGACCGCTTGGACCAACTTTGCAAAAACAGGGTATGCAAACATTTTTTTCATGGAGCGCTAGGCAGGGGTTCGTCAAATGGCTTCGATGGAAATATATCAGGAACACGCAATTTTAATTGTCAGTTTAAGACAGGTCCCGGGAGACAGGTTCAGTTTTACAACTGTTAATTAATCTTCATTGCTTTTGAGAAACAACAAATAATGATAAATGAGATTTTGTGATATTTTCTAACTCAGTCTGCTTATTTGCATCTGAAGTTCACACATGGTACGATACCTTTGGACAGGGATTATCAATCGGAATGATATTCGAAAAAATTGAAGTTTTTAAACTCAACTGTATCAAAGTCTTTCAATATAATAATAATAATAATAATAATAATAATAATAATAATAATAGTGTTGATTTGTAATCAAGACAGTTCTATAAATGCCAAAGCACTAGTACAATGCAGTAAGGTAGCTGCTAATGACATATGGGTACCAAACAGTCTAAGATAAGCTATTAATAGACTAAAATGGCGGCTCCCAGGACCTCCATTTCTAGTGTTTTTAAGCTTGGGTTTAAGTAGAGAATACTCTAAGAAACTATTTGGGCCTATGTTTTATGCATGGTGTAATTGTACTTTAATTAAAGTTTATGCAATTATTTTCAAAAGGGACCCAAATCCAGTGGAGCCAGGCGCTGTGTACAAGTGGCGACCCTTCACGGAGTCTGACCGCGCGCATCTGGACTTGACCACCGCCATGGGGGAGGGCTCGGTCAAGAAGGACCTCTATAAAACCAGGATGGCACTGTGGAATGATATCCGACCAACACTTGTCGCCATATCTAGTGGTAAGTGTTAGGATACAAATTTATGGTCTCCTGAACGTCCCGGTCATCTGATGGTGCAGGTGAGAACGGCAGAATTTAAAAGAAAATGTGCTGTTTTTGGAAAACGGGGGAAAAACATTCTGCTGTTTTTGGAAAAACAGTGAAAAAAAATTGTCGTTTTCCAGAAAAACAGCGGAAAAAATTCAAATTGTTTTTTTCTGCCGTTCATACCTTCACCATCATACGGTCATCTAGTTTAAGCCACATTCCAATCAATGAGTGATGGTAATTTTTATAGGCAGGTGGTCAAAATCCCCGAACCGTTCTACTTGCAGGGTGTCACCACCCTTACCAGGTGCTCTCATAAGTACAACAGTTTTATCAATTAACTTGTGGTAGCAGTTGTGAAAGGACTGAACAACTTACTTGTCCAAGTCTGTTGCAATACTTGACACTTCTGACGCAAAAATCAGAGCTACCTAATAGTGTCAGCTGCGACCACTCCACGACTGATCCACGATCGTATAAGACCAAATAAAAACCTTAGGAGATCAATGCACGAACATATAATGATCAGCTCATGATAAATAAATATTTGATGGTTAAGAGAGATGTTTTATTTTCGGCAGGTCAAGAATGTCTTGGATTAGTCTGGATCAAGCAGGAACCACTGGTTTTATGCGCTAATATGTCGTATCATTGTTTTACAGGCCAGTCGATTGTGCCGTCCGTGAAGATTGTGCTGAGTGTCGTCGCTTTTTACCTATACCTCATCGTTTAAACCTCCCAGTCATGAGGCTACTTTCATCCAAAGCACTAGGACGCAAAGACTTTTGAAAACCATCTACACCCTGTCATGTTGGTATTCACCGGAACGCTCTTGCTTTAGTACTCTCAGATTACCCACTTCATGTGCACGTTTTTCAGTTTTAGTTTTTTAGCGTCACTTTGTATTGGCCAAATTAGTACCAGCAGCATAAGGTTTTATAAGTGCAGATCTAGAAAGAGGGATGTGAGTGCTTACATACAGTAAATCCCTTTTGAATAAGCCATCTGCCACACATTGCCATTATACCCACCTCATGCTATGAATAGAGAAAGAAGCACTAAGCTATGTAAAGGTCTGTGCAAAGGACAAAATATATTTGTTCTGGTCCAAAATCTTAGTTTTGATGTTTATCAGCTGAGGGCAGTATAAGAACAAATCTGGTTAGGCAGGGTGCTTGTATGCTAATTAGAGTAGCCATTAAAAGAGCACCTTATGGCACTGTACTTCAGTTGACCCACCATTGTCTACTAAGCAACTTAGTAAAGTCTTATTGTTATGCATTTTGTTATGCAGTACATACATTTAATTCCTGCACTAAACGTGGGCAGCACGGGCATAATACACAACCTAACGGCCGAATGCTATTCAGGTTCCTGGACATGGATACATGGATGACCTCACAAATGAACGTAGCTTTGATTCGCAAGATACTTGGCTCATTTTTTGACATGCTATCCATGGGTGCTTGTAGAACCAGGCACTGGCAAGCGTCTGGTCGACTGGTGCAGGAATTAAATGTCTGTACTGTACTTCATTTGACCCACCATTGCCTACTAAGCTACTAAGTCAATATTAATGTTATCAAATTGTTATATTACCGGTACTAACATGATTCATATTTTTTATTATACTATGAAGGTTTCCTGCTACTTGAATACATGCATTGTTATGATTATTGTGATTTCTGAAACAAAATGTAAACAGTGTTGCATCTGTTGTAATTAGGATGGATACTGATGGCAATACTCAAAATTGATATTGTTGCATTTTTGTAAGACAGTAAAAAGAACCGTAAAACGAACATATGCCTGATAGTTGGCGTTCCAGTTGGAATAAACACCCTCTTCGAAGTTTTAAGAGCATATTTGCACTCAGGATGCAAAGGCGGTTCCACTCTACAGCAGTAATAACTCTTAAGGTGATGAGTACCATTGCAAGCTAGTTAAAAGCCCCATCCCAAAACACACCTCACAGCAACATAATCATATAAAAAGGTGTATTGCTAGCTTCCAGAGTGTTATCAGGGAGAGAATATCATAGCCAACCGTCCTTAGTCAACCGATATTCTATACCATTTCAATATTTACAACTTTTCACTCAAATGACATATTCTCATTACTTTCAAAGGTAATAGTCACTGCAGGTTCAGAATTACCTTTGGGATATCATTGTGTATGCCCAATAAGAAGTCAATTGGAGATTGTTACAGGCTATAACATTGGACATTTTAGTTAGAAATCTTCACACCAACTACACTTGGTAACCTCACGGGCTCCTATTTATAGCATCCTGACCACAAGCCATTCTCTTGAGATCGTCGAGGTGTATCTTTGTGCAACTGTATTTTGTTTCCAGTGCTCAGAAGTGATCAGCAAGGTATGTCCACTACTATCAATGGGGTTCCCATGCCTCCACACACGAGATATCTCACTAAAATTTCCAATGTTATGACCTGTAAAAATCCTTAGCAGTAAAAGATCAAAAAAATACTTCTTATTGGGCATAGTCAATGATATCCCTAAGGTAACTGTGAACCTGTAGTGACCATCCACTGCGTAAGGAGATTATGTCATTTGAGTGAAAAGTTGTAAATATTGAAATGAATTAGAATATGGGTTGACTACAGACGGCTGACTATGATATTCTCTCCCTGATAACACTCAGAAACCTGGAGATACACCTTGTTATATGATTATGCTGCTGTGAGGTGTCTTTTGGGAGGGGGCTAGCTTGCAATGGTACTCATCACCTTAACCCTTCCAATGTTGAGGCTAATTTCACTCAAAGCACAAGGACGCACAATTTTTGAAAACCATCTAAACCCTGTCATGTTGGTATTCATTCTATAGATCTCGCTAAGTAACCATGTCATGATGTGCCAGTGCTGCAATCAATTTTCTGGTGTTTTGCATCTTTTTGTATTGGCTAAATTAGCTACCAGCAGCATAAGGGTTAAACAGTTATGACAGCAGCAGATTATTGAACAGAACCTTATGGACTTAGTAAATAATTCCTTCAATTTTTTCTACATTTAAAACTTTTCTTCAACTCAGTTTCGTTATTCACTTAAGATTACCTGGTATTTTTCAATTATGAATGAGAAAAGCTACGTTTCAGCTGTTAAATGACTAACGTGTAAATGTTAACTTAAACCTAGTAAATGGTGTGACGATACAGCCATATAGGATGTGCCACTTCTTTTAGTGCAGGAATTAGATTTATTGTCAGCAATGTAGTCTACTAAGGAAAGACCAACCTTGGCATAAAAGGAAGGAAGGAAGGAAGGCATGGGGTTATACATTGTTTTCAACAGCTTAGGTCATATCGCGACGAGATAGAAACCCGGAACCGGGAGAAATTCCCTTCTCTTCATGAATAGTTCCAAGTACAAGGGGTCTTTCAATTGCAGAAGGACCATAGATAGTCCTCCACAACACCGCACATTTATATAGCGACACCAGCTACAGAGAAGGAAAACAACATAAGTTCATATGAAAAGTCACACATTTCTGTGTCTTTATTGGTGGACATAATGTATTTCCATATATTGCATCAATCTAAATTTTCTACAGAATTTAGAGTGTTTATACAAGATTACCGCTAGAAGCACAAATGAGCTAGGCTCGCAAGTTACAAAGTAGCCAACAATTTTGCATAATGAGCAATTTTGCATCTACAAACCATCATTTACAACAACAATGACGTTGAAGCGATTATCAAGTCTCTTAACCCTTCCAATGCTAAGGCTACTTTCATCCAAAGCACACTGACGCAAAGATTTTTGAAAACCATCTAAACCCTGTCATGTTGGTATTCATCGGATAGCTCTCACTGAGTACTTTCCGATGAGTACCCATATGCCAGGGTTTCAGTAATTTTTCAGGTTTTTTGCCTCATTCTGTATTGGCCAAATTAGCCACCAGCAGCATAAGGGTTAACAGTGACCTGACGTCGGTACTGCTTGTTTATGTTCTCCAGTCATTCTTTCATTGTACAATATAAATTGGGCACTCAACCTTGCCTGTTCACTAGGACCAGCATTATTTCATCATCAATTCATCTTCTATACAATGACTCTATCAACACATGAAAACGGATGTCATCTGCTAAGTCTGTACCGGATGATATTATTCTACATATATCTCATATAAATACTGTTGGGGTGTGGTAAGTACAACCACTATTGTACTGCTTTATGGAGTGTGTCATAAGTGGTTTATAAGTGGCATGTAAGTGGTCAAAAAGTGGAGCATAAATCAACCTATTAATACCAGCATCAAACCAAAATGGCTGACTATTTTTATGATGTCATTTTGATCAAAGCATTTTTGGAAAATGTTTGATAGGGGAGTGCTGCTAACAACTCTTCTTCAAACATTTTAAAAATCATGCCTCATTCCTGAGTTATGTTCAGAAGTATATTAGCATCCAGATGACTATTTCACAGGGAGGACTATGGATAAATGGGGTTTAATGTCTTTCTGCAGCACATGAAATATCTGAACTAAAAAGGTTTAATTCAATACCATCAGAGAAGGAACATAAGAAAAACAATTATTCACAAAAATAAAATATGGCCTATGCAGCGGTGATGAATCTTGTAATTTGATAAGCACATCTTCTGATGCATTCATAAAACATAGATGTTATTGAAATTGGTCTCTTTCTTCAACTGAGGTAGAAAAGATAAGTTGTAAATTTCAGACTTCATGAAGAATTCATGAGAGGAATTTAAGAGCTCTAAAGAAAAAAATATTCATAATGATGAGATGCAAGGCAATTCCAATGAACATTTATATTGGTATGTTGTAAGTTGTAAACAATCATGAATATATTTTGAAAAATATAGGAATGAACGGTTTCTTTCTTTCTTCTAATTTAATGGCAGATAATTCAATCAAATTTATCCCTGCATCCAAATTAAATCATCTTGATTACTAATAAGGTGTCAATTTTGTTCCTTCAAAACCTTCAACCATATTCAAATCATACATTGTACATACTATTTATGAATTTAAAGATATAAATGCCACTTTTATTTGATTTTCAGTTGAAAACTAACCCCCAACCTTAATAACAAACCCCGACCCATGTTTCTGTATTGGGACCTGTATGCGTCCAGAATGCCCCAATAATCTTCCATCTTACATGTAAGGCAATACTTATAATAATGTTTCAGGAAAAATTCTCACAATTCAAAAATGTGCTCCAAGTACACTTGACTTTGGCCAATCTGGAGCTGGAGTTTATTTGGATAAATAAAAGTACTTTTTATCGCATGGCATATTTGTGGTCCACTTCTGAGAAATAAATATAAGAAAAATCAATTAACCCTTTCATGCATATAGCAGCCCTAAAAACTGCTTCTTATGAAAATAAATTAGCATGAACTTTGATATTATTAGGAGAGACATGAGTTACATTTTTGTAAAACTTCACCTTCACTTACTTTCTAGAAATAGAAATAGAAATCTCACAAGAAAATGATCCCTAATATATACATTTTTGGCTACTACAGGCGTGAAAGGTTTAATCAATTGAAAGCAAATCTCATCTGAACGGAATTACAAAGCACCGCATGAAAGCACCAAATGAGAATGCAGAGCTCTGAAAGATATATTTACACACAATAATTACCTAGACAAAAACAAAAGAATGTACGATTTGGCCAAGCCGGCCAGTCAGTCATAAAACAGAACTCAAAACGACAGAAACTGGCCCCGCTTGGTTTTCTGAATTTCCTACATATAAAGAAGCACTGAATTTCTATCCAATTGAAATCATATATCTCTCTTCGTCCACTTGGTATGTACATTTTTACAAGCCTTCTGAGCAGTGAACTTGGATTCAGTTCCACTGGCATCTCTTCACTCATAGATATCATGAAATAATGCTGTTCCTACTATAAGATTCGAGCTTGACCTTCTAGCGACCTTCAGCAAGTTTCCCGCTTTTCCTCTCAGCACCATGATGATGTCTATACTGCCCAATAGGGGGAGTTAGTCAGCGTTCTATCTGCGGCAGCAAATATTGCTTAAACAAAGGCCCCTTTTAAAAACACTTATCTACCGCAGATGAAAACAAAGATCTTCTGAACCCAATTAGTCCAGTGTCATGGCAGGCTAACAATTATGCATGATATTATATAACAAATGACCTTATGCAAAATCTTTCATTGAAAATACAATACATCAACTGAATGAACAAAATGGTTAACCCATTCATGCTCATAGCATTTATATAGACGGACGTCTTTGAAAAACACCAAATTTGAAAAACATTTGAAGGAAGATTTGTTTGCATCTTTCTTTAAAATGCTGCAATGAATTCCCTTATCATTTCAAGCTACTCGCATATCAGTTGCCGTTCACACTTTGTAGATTCAATATCGAACGGCCGAATTCAATATCGAACCGCATAATTCAATATTACCACTTGGGCAGCAGCCTCGTTCTAACCTCCAAAGTTATTTTAAATTATTTTAAGAAAATTGTTAATAAGGTAATGTCCACCAATAGGTTTTTTACCGGTTTATCTGCAGAACCATCATAAAACGCTGTGTTCGATGCAAAAGTCTTTAGGTAACCCAAAGGACATTTTAAGTTTGGACCTATTTTGAGTAGAAGTGTATTTACAATGAAAACGACAACTTCAAATGTTTCAAGCTGTTTTATTCACACCTTCACCAGGCTAAATCTATTTATGCTCAGAGTTCCTGAAAGGGAGGTTTATTCCAACAAGAACATCACTTATCAGTCATATCTTCTTTTTACGGTTCGTTTTACCACGTCTTACAAGCATGCAACAATATTAATTGTGAGTATTGCCACCATCGAACACAGCGTTTTATGATGGTTCTGCAGATAAATTCGGCCGTTCGATATTGAATCTACAAAGTGTGAACGGCTCCAGGTCTAACACCTATTGTCCAATCAGCATAGAGAATAACAGCAGACCAGGTGATAGATATACACAAACCCAGACAACAATTTAGATGATCTTATGACAATAACTTGTAAATTAAGAAATATTCTATGAAACATCTGAGGAAGATTTGATGGAAATGTCCTTTTTTCCCAGCTATGCATGCTTTTGCCTGAAAGATTTCATCACAAGCGTCAGGCTGTTTTGGCTCCTACAAGTATTAATGGGTTAAAGGACACCTTCAGGCTAATATATGGTGAGAACTTACTTTAGTATGTATACTTTACAGTCCCTGTTCACCTGAATACTGTTTGGCTTCCTTACCTCTGAAATTGCACTTAATTGCCATCCCCAAACCAGCCATTAAGCTCAAGACCATGGGAGCCATTGTATCCCACAATGCACTGCTACTCTACATCTGACAGGCAGTCCAGGCCAGAATAGTTGCACTTCCTGTAGGTACAGCAACCAGCATCACACATGAAACCATGACAACAATGTTGTGAAAATGGTGATTTGTGCTGTTTATTCGATGCTACAACCGATCTGACAGGGGAAAAGGAAAGGGAATTTCCTTTTTCTCCATTTCAAACCCCAAGATTAACCCAGAAAAGAAGGATTTAGCAGCAAGATGGCTTTTCAACATTGGGACAGAATGGACAATGAAAAACTAATCATTTAAGTAGAGCCCAAAGTGTTTGTCATGAACACTTTGAGGAATCTTGTTTTTAGGCTGAACTACAAACAAAACTTGGATTTAGGAGGTTTAAACACCCGAAACCTGGTGCAGTGCCTACAATATTTAATTTGGATCCCACACAGACCCATGTTCAACAAGAGAGAAAAGAAAAGGTCCAGAAGTGCTCAAAAAAGGAGGCAATATCTGTTTCATCAAATTGTTGGAGGACGATTTTTCTTTAAAGGGTACAATAAAATGGCTAAGAAAGGGAGAGAGATAAAAGTACACTTAACATTTGTTATGGATAAGTTTGCTTCTGCCAAACCCCTTAATTTGCTGATAATTCATTCTATACCCTCAACATCAGTCATATAACTCATCATTTTGATTGTTTGTATGACAACTGGGAAAGGTTTGTATCAAATGACTTCCCTTAATAATTTTAAAATCCTAAAACTAGACTTGCAAACCCATCAGGGAAAGTGTTCCTTAGATTGACAGTACTAGCCAGGTCAATTGCATTACATGACTGATTGATTAGTAGTTCCCCAGATTCACTTCCTGCAATGGTGATACATGTAGCAATCAACAAATTTGTGTTGAGATGGCTGTTTCCTGAGCACAAGCAAAGAAACAATAATTTACAATCAGTGTACTATCTGAATGTGGTCTAGAGCGATGGGAAGGGTAAGTATTTTACTCTTACATCTTAAACATACAGAATCTAGTGTGTCCTTCTAAACTCAATAAATATGTCATATGATCTTTGTCAAATTCCTACTACTAGAAGAAACAGGACACAATGTATTTGGGCACACTCCTAGCCTTGTATATGCAGCTGCTGGCTACTGTAGAGGTTGTGCAACTATTCTGTCATGAGCTAGTTTCAAAATGGCTGCCCCCAGATACATGGCAAAACATGACTTAAAACAGCAATAAACTTTTAATGTGGAGGTGGGTGGTTGTGGGGTCTTGGATATGAGTAGAGTATACCCTAATACACTATTTGGGCCCATGTTTTATTCATGGTGGAATTGTCCTTTAAGTGTGTTCATATATTATCTTATTTACGGTCTACCTCACAGTGTACCCCATGGACCAGCTCATAGCGATTGCACTTGAAAAATGTAGGTTAAACTTTCATGCAGTACTGTTAAAGATACCTATGAGAGGTCTTTGACGAGCTGTTCATTTACGCATGCGTGAAATTGCACATGAAAGAAAGAGGGCAGAAAGAGGGGGGGGGGGGGGGGGGTTCGGTTAGGGTTGATGTTCCTTATATCATGTTACCGGTAATGTATGGTTACATCTCTAAAATGGTAACCCAAATTTTATACCAGGCTGTAAAATAGATTCCCATGTGCACCATGGTGTGGAAAATCACACCCAAGTAAATTTCATGAGTGCATTTAAATGCATTTCATGAGGTTAACACTTTCATCAGCAGGACAGGAGCAAAACATAAGACTGTAATTAACACTTACGCCAACCTCTTGTCTCTGTAATATTCCTAGCCAACCTTACCCTGTTTTATACCAAATAGCAACAGATTTCATACCAAATAGCAAAGAATCCAAATGGATGCATATCATATCAGAAAAACAAACAAATATAGCCAGGGAATTCAATACCTTAATCTATATATCTCTGATATAACTTAACCCATTAATACTCAAAGCAGCCAAACTATCGTCTTGAGGTTGGCCTAACTCTGTACGCACAGAACAAGAAGGAAGGAAGTTCCCTCCCCTGCCCATAAAGCGATAAGCCATCCGAACTGAAGTGTGAGATAGGAGGGGAGTTGTCAGTTGAGCTGTTGTCCGCGTTGAGTTCAGTCATTATGTACATGTACAGCTGTCTTCTCTTGGTCGCGTCCTTGGGTTTTCTATGTGAGGCTGCTAGCTTAAGGTACGTGACCATAGAAACAGCTTTGGGAAAGCTACGAGGAAAAGTTGTAGTAAAGGATGAAGGCACCGTGACACAGTTCCTTGGTGTGCCCTACAGCAAGCCACCTGTTGGGGAGCGCAGATTCGCGCTGCCCCAGCCGCTTGAGCTCTGGACAGGAGTAAAGGATGCCGTCACCAACGGGCCATGGTGTGCGCAGAACAACAAGAAGGAATGGAGCGAGGATTGCTTGTATATGAATATATACATCCCACGGCCTCTCCACCAGGTCAGCAATACTTCTTCCTTGAAGTTACCAGTCTTGGTATACTACCATGGTGGTAATCACCAGGTTGGAGGAGCAAATGGCAAAGATGGTTCATTCCTCGCACTACATGGAGATGTGATTGTAGTCATACCTAACTACCGACTTGGAGTGTTTGGGTTCTTGGGAGCGGTGGATGGTGATGTGCCGGGTAATTATGGCTTGTGGGATCAACTTCAAGCCCTGCGTTGGATCCGTGGAAATATCGGTACACTTGGTGGAGATCCCGGGTCGGTGACGATATCTGGAGAATCCGCAGGAGCCCGAGGCGTTGCACAGTTGCTCTTGTATACTGGCGAAGAATTGTTCCATCGGGCGATCTGTGCTAGCGGACCAGCAATAGGGTCTCGTGGATTCAACTTTGAACCAAAACATCTAAATGAAGCGCTGGTGAAGGAACTCAACTGTGGACCAGTGTCCAACACTCAGGCCATGCTGGACTGCCTGAGGAAGGTTCCGGCAGCAACTCTCTTGGAAAAGGCCACACGCGCTGCGAAGACTGCTGGCCTAACATGGTGGCCTAGTCCAGACGGAAAGATGTTTAAAGATCATCCTCTGCATTTGAGGCAAAGTAACAAAGTCCGCAAAGTTCCTCTCATGGTGGGCACTAATAGTCATGAGGGATACATCACACAGCAACTCGGACAGTGGCCCTTTGATCTAAGTCTCGGTATCAACAAAACAGTCTTTGAGGAAAATGTCAGAGCATCGATGAAGAAGCTTCGTTACTTGAACAGGGATTCTCCACCAGCTTTTACAGCGTTGGCTTTGAAACTGTACGGAGCGGGTCAGAGGGTGGATTACAGCGAGGGCCTGGTCAACTTCAACAGTGATCTGATGTTTATTGCAGGTTCCGTGTACGAGGCAAGGCTACAGTCAAAGGTGGCGAAGGTGTACTACTACAACCTGGCACATAAACCAATCAAAAGGTACGAACAAAGGCTTTCTACCAGTTCATATGCAGAGCAACCACTTAAACATGTCAATGCTAAGGCCACTTTCGTCCAAAGTACAAGGACGAAACCATTTTTGAAAACCATATAAACCCTGTCATGTTGGTATTCATTGGATAGCTCTCTCAGATGAGTAACCATGTGCCAAGATTTCAGTCATTTTCATATTCGTTTCATTATTATATATGGCCATAATAGCCACCAGCAGCATAAGGGTTAAGGCTTCATTTTTTTTTTGACAATTGCTTCCTCGTGAAAACATTTGGAAAAAAATAATCATATTTATGAAGTGATAACTTGATAAAAAAATAAAAATAAGTGCAAAGTATTTCAGAAAGATCTCGACAACATTATGGTTGACGTTCTCCCTTCAAATGATTTCCAAAATGCCCTTCACTTAGAAAGATAACAACCAAGCATATCCATTTTTGGCCGCCATAAGAAAGGGTTAAAAGTGTAAATGAGGACAGCTGATAGTATGTAAGGACAAGCAGTCCGTGGATGAATACATTCTTACAGAGAGCAAATACTACTCAGTTTCGCATCACTTGCCATAACTTCGTGTAAGATACATGAAACCTAGTTTTCGTCATTCGTGACCCAGTTATGGTGTTTCTTTAAGGTGATGAATACCATTGCCAGCTAGATAAAAGACCCGTTCAAAAACACACCTCATAGTAGCATTATCATAGAACAAGGTGTACCTCCAGGTTCCTGAGTGTTATCAGTTAGATAATATCATAGTCAACAGTCCTTATTCAACCCATATTCTATTTCATTTCAATATTTACAACTTTTCACTCAAATGACATAATCTCGTTACTTACACAAGTGATGGTCACTACAAGTTCACAGATGCCTTAGGGATGTCATTGACTATGCCGAATAAAAAGTTTTTTTTTAAATTCTTTACTGCAAACGATTTTTACGGGCCAAAACATCTGAAAATTTTTGTGAGATATCTTGTGTGCAGAGCCTATAACCCAGTGGTGGTTGAGGAAGGACAGGCCTCGTCGATCCCATGTGGGCTTGGAACAAAAGACAAACCTCTATGGTCGCGCGTCACAGTCAAGACAATGTCGGGTGTCCGGCATGCTATAAATAGTTGAAAAGCTTTCTACACGTACGACCCTAACATACTTGATGTTCAGATTTCTCACTAACACTTTCGATGTTATGGCCTGTAAGTCTTGAGTAGTAAAAAAACAAAAAAATACTTCTTATTAGGCATAGTCAATGATATCCCTAAAGTAACTCTGGACCTGCAGTAACCATCGCCTGCGTAAGTAATGAGATTATGTCATTTGAAAGAAAAGTTGTAAATTTTGAAATAAAACAATATAGATTGAATAATGACATTTGGCGATGACATTCTCTACCTGATACCACTCAGGAACCTGGAGATACACCTTGTTAAATGGTTATGCTGCTGTGAGGTGTGTTTTGGGATGAGGCTTTTAACTAGCTTGCAATGGTACTCATCACCTTAAAACTACTTCATAAGGATGTGTATACCTTGTATACTCGAGTGCTTTTTGATACAAACTTGTCGTTTGGATTATCACTATGAAGTGGGCTATATCTTAACGCCGATGACGCTTTCTCTCCTCCTGGCTGACACCAGAAAACAAACTTAATTTACTACTGGTGTTAACTCTAGTTTTGTAAAATATATATACGTGTCAAATTAATGTAAGAAATGTTGCACAAGTCCATTAAAAAGAGACTTTGTCTATTGAATCTTAACATTCTTGCTAAATTGATTTAAATCCCAAAGCCACTTATGTATTTCATATAAACAGAGATACAGATTTATTCCATTCCCCTACTGAAAGAATATTGCATGGCCTTGGACTGTTTTTTCTGAATCTTAAGCTTGTCAACTGATTCTGCCACTCTTTGATATGAGAAAGATACCCACTTATCCAAAAATGTATTTCGACATTGGTTTCTCCATGTAAACAGTTCTATGTGTGTATGTCTAATGATGATATGCATACATATAGAACCAGAATCATCTTTCACTTCGTGACCTGTGAAACAAGAAATGAGTTACTATGACATAAGATGCATTAACCCATTAGTGCTCATGGCAACCAAAGCCAACCTGACAATTTTGATGAAATCTTTTAAGCAAAAGCATCATTGATAGATTATTTGATGGAGAAATGTTGATTAGAACATTGTACTAACAACTCTCTTTCAAATATTTTGTAAAATTATTTTCAATTCCAAAGTTATTGTCAAAAATAGTATAGATCCTGACGACAATATCTAGAGGAACTACCAAGCATTAACCGTTCTAATGCTAAGGCTACTTTCCTCCTAAGCAGAAAGATGCAAAGATTTTTGAAAACCATCTAAATGCTGTCATGTTGGTACTCATTGGATAGCTCTCACTAAGTACTCTCAGATGATTACCCATGTGCCAGTCATTTTTCGGGGTTTTTGCATAATTTTGTATTGGTCAAATAAGCCACCAGCAGCATAATGAGTTAAGAAGGATAAAAAGTATATACCCTAAAGAAACTTGTCTTAAAGTGTAACTCCACCTTCAAAATTAAAAAAGATATGTTGTAGAGCTCAATGTCACCTTTCTCAGGACACCTTGATTATAATTGTACTCCGCAAATTGACTGAGATATTCAAGTTTGTATCTTGCAAAATGCAGCAAATTCACTGCCTCAGCTGGTTCATGGTGGCGCCATCTTGGAGCTTATCAGAGACAGGAAGTGATGTAATACTGCTACATGCAGGCTGGAGCTCTGGAGCTCTCCAGAACTGAATACACTAGCACATGCTGTTATAAGTATATGACTTGCAAAGAGGAAAGTGGTGTATCATATGCATTCGACAACAAACAGAGGCACTGTGTATACCTGTCTATTCTAGAGGTATACCAGGTTCTGTTTGGCAAAAGCAATGAGGGAAAGAGACATGTAGTAAAAGGGTTATGGATGAGCTTTAGGGCTCAAGAAATTCTACCTGTTTACAAAATAGACTGGCATTTACTATTTCCTACAATGTTCTGACATTATAATCTTGTGATGAAAGTAAGCTGTGAGTGTATTGTCAGCGTTAGCCTCTAAGGAATTGACTGCAATACACATTATTCCCAAAGGCATTTAATGTGCAATACACATCCTCTGGGCACAACTACTACAAATTGCAGTCAGGCTAGTTACCACAAGCAAATGAATTACAATTATGAAACCAGAAAGCCAAGAAACCACCTACTAATTATACTGTGATATTGGCATGTTAATATATATATATATATATATATATATATATATATATATATATATATATATATATATATATATATATATATATATATATATATCCATAATAGCTATTAACTTGATCACTCATTTACAACAGGTAAAGGATTTCATTCATTTAAGCAGAGACATTCGTGGGGACAACATCTATTTGTGTGCCTCATTCTTAGTGGATTTACAGGCAGATATGGAAAACCTCCTTGGCATTCAACCATGTGCATTTGAACCAGTTTATTCTGAAGATGAATTTGTTTCTGACTCTGGGGACAGTGACAGTGACCTGGAGGGAAACTCTGATTCGGAACGAGTAGGAAATACAGACTGGTGTGGATGTGGAGTCTGTGTGTCTTTATCTGAGAAGGAATGTATCTGTTGCCATGAGTGGGATATTCTAGAGGAAAAACTGGAGGTTAAGATGTTGACTGTGTAACGGAACACATGGACTTTGACATTACCTGCCTCTCTTGGCATAAGTAAATTTGAAAGTCTTCAAAGTCCTACCAGTTCCTATATTATGGAGCCATCTAGCTATTAATTCTGATTTTTCTGGATATTTCTCTGTGGTAGAAATTATGTAGAATGTTTTCCCAGCTCCTTTTCTAGAATCATTGTTGCATCCAAAAGCTTGACAATTCACCATCTTTGTGCTCAAGTTTTGAGCTGTCACCTGGAGCTTGCTTCTAAGCTCCTTCTCTTAGCTGTCATATCCCATTGACTGAGCCTCTGAGGATGTCAAAGCATTACATCACACGCATCTAATTAGCATCACTAATTAGGGTCCCTCTAAACAAACATTGCAGCCCTTTTTTAATTTTGAAGGTGGAGTTACACTTTAATCATCATGCTATAGTAAAATCTTAACTTATGTTTGAACCTATATTTTCTTCAAGGTTTGTCAAGCTTCCTAGTTGGATAAAGGGTGCTCCCTCATTTGTAAATGCCAGCCACGCAGACGATCTTTACTTCATATTTGGTGGCGGCGAACTCGCCATGCCGTACCCAATGACACCGGAGGAGCGCAATCTCAGCAAAGTCATGATGACCGCTTGGACCAACTTTGCAAAAACGGGGTATGTAAACATTGTTTCATGGAGCACCAGGCAGGGGTTCGTCAAATGGCTTCGATGGAATATATCAGGAACAAGCAATCTTAATTGTCAGTTTAGGACAGGTTCAGTTGTACAACTGTTAATTAATCTTGCTTTTGAGAAACAACAAATAATGATAAATGAGACTTTGTGATACAGTATTTTCCAACTCAGAGTCTGCTTATTTGCATATGAAGTTCACACATGGTACGATACCTTTGGACAGGGATTATCAATCAGTATGATATTCGAAAAAATTGAAGTTTTTAAACTCAACTGTATCAAAGTCTTTCAATATAATAATAATGATAATAATAATAATAATAATAATAATAATAATAATAATAGTGTTGATTTGTAATCAAGACAGTTCTATAAATGCCAAAGCACTAGTACAATGCAGTAAGGTAGCTGCTAATGACATATGGGTACCAAAGAGCATGAGATAAGCTATTAATAGACTAAAATGGCCGCTCCCTGTACCTCCATTTCTTGTGTTTAAGGATGTGTTTAAACAGCAATATACTTCTTGTATGAAGGGGCGGCAGTGGTTGGAACTTGGGTTTAAGTAGAGAATACTATTTGGGACTGTGTTTTATGTATGGTGTAATTGTCCTTTAATTAAAGTGTATGCAATCATTTCAAAAAGTGACCCGAATCCAGTGGAGCCGGGCGCTGTGTACAAGTGGCGACCCTTCACGGAGACTGACCGCGCGCATCTGGACTTGACCACCGCCATGGGGGAGGGCTCGGTCAAGAAGGACCTCTATAAAACCAGGATGGCTCTGTGGAATGATATCCGACCAACACTTGTCGCCATATCTAGTGGTAAGTGTTACAGTGCCAACATTTAATTCCTGCACTAAAGGTGCATACAGCCCGGGCATAATACACGACCACATGCCCGATTGCCATTCAGATTGCCATACTGTAGAATACAAAAGTGTGGTGTCCTGAAGATCCCGAACATCTATTTCAAACCACACCCCAATCAATAAGTGATGGTTAGTTTTAGAGGGAGGAAGGATTTGATATAACGTCACGTTTCACACTGCAACAGGTTTAAAAGCCCGAAACGTTCTACCTGCAGAGAGTCACCACCTGCTCCTATAAGTACATAACGTTTTATCAATAAACTTGTGGTAGCAGTTGTGAAATGACTGAATATTTTACTTGTCCAAGTCTATTGCATATAATACTTGACACTTCTGGCGCAAAAACCAGAGCTACTCAATAGTGTCAGCTACGATCACTCCACGACTGATCCACGACCCTATAAGACCAAATAAAGACCTTAGGAGATCAATGTACGATCATATACAGATCAACACAAGACCAATGTAAGATGAATATACGATTTTCAGCAGGTCGGGAAGGTCTTGGTTTGGTTTGCATCAAGCGGGACCATGTTTTATCTTAGATGAATAAAAGGTTTTATGCGCTAATTCTTTGTATCCTTGTTTTACAGGAGAGTCTATTGTGCCATCCTTGAAGAATGTCCTGAGTGTGGTCGCAGTTTTCATTTCTCTCCACCTATACATCATCGTTTAACCAGAAATATGGATGAGTGGAAGTCTCTGGTTTAGCCCTCCCAATCCGGAGGCTACTTTCATCCTAAGCACAAAGACGCGAAGATTTTTGAAAACCATCTAAACCCTGTCATGTTGGTATTAATTGGAATGCACTTGCTTTAGCTCTCTTAGATGATAACCCATGTGCCAGGGTTTCAGTCATACTTTAGGTTTTTGCATCATTTCGTATTGGCCAAATTAATACCAGCAGCGTAAGGGTTGATAAGTACAGATCTAGAGAGATGGATGTGATTGCTCACATTCAGTAAAACCTTTTTGAATAAGCCATTTGTCACATGTTCCAATTATACCCACCTCATGCATACAGAGAAATAAGCAATAAGCTATGGACCAAATACATGTGTTATTGGTTCAAAAGTCTTAGTTTTGATGTTTATCAGCAGAGGGCCGTTTAAAAAAACTGGTTAGCCAGTGTGTTAGTATGCTAATAAGGGTAGCCACTGCAAAATGGGTACCTAGCATTAATAAGGCAGTGCTTAGAGCTTGTGTGCTATATGCTGCCAGCGGCTCTGGAATATCTTTCGGGGGATTGAAATGGTTTCCTTGTGTACAGGCCTGCTAGGGGAGGAAGGTTGTGTGAACATTTCGGTGGATACAAGACTATAAACCGAAAACCTTTGTTTAGTGCCGACATTTCATTCCTGCACTAAAGGTGCAGACAGCCCGGGCATAATACACAACCTCATGCCCGATTGCCATTCAGTTTCCTGGACATGGATACATGGATGACCTCACAAATGAACGTAGCTTTGATTCGCAAGACACTTGGCTCATCTTTTGACATGCTATCCATGGGTGTTTGTACAACCAGGCACTGGCAGACGTCCGGTCGACTGGTGCGGGAATTAAATGTCTGTACTGTACTTCATTTGACCCACCATTGTCTACTAAGCTACTAAGTCAATATTAATGCTATCACGTTGTTATATTACTAACATGTTTCATAATTTTGATTATACTATGAAGGTTATCTGCTACTTGAATACATGTATTGTTATGATTATTGCAATTTCTGAAACAAAATGTAAACAGTGTTGCATCTGTTGTAATTAGGATGGGTACTGATGGCAATACTAAAAATTGATATTGTTGCATTTTTGTAAAACTTAATAAATAGAACCGTAAAAAGAACATATGCCTGATAGTTGTCGTTCCAATGTGGAATAAACACACTCTTCGAAGTTTTAACAGCATATTTGCACTCCAGATGCAAAGGGGGTTCCACTCTACAGCAGTAATAGCTCTTTCATCCAAAGCACAAGGACGCTCACTTTTTGAAAAAGAATCTAAACCCTGTCATGTTGGTATTCAATCTATAGATCTCGCCCAGTAACCATTTCATGATGTGCCAATGTTGCAATCAATTTTCTGGTGTTTTGCATCTTTTTGTATAGGCTAAATTAGCTACCAGCAGCATAAGGGTTAAACAGTTATGACAGCGGCAGAATATATTGAACAGAACCTTATGGTCCTAATAATTCCTTCAATTTTTTTCTACATTTAAAATTTTTCTTCAACTCAGTTTCGTTTTTCATTTAGATTACCTGGTATTTTTCAATTATGACTGAGAAAAGCTATGTTTCAGCTGTTAAATGACTAACTTGTAAATGTTCACTTAAACGTAGTAAACGGTGTGACGTTACAGCCATATAGGATGTGCCACTTCTTTTAGTGCAGGAATTATATCAATTGTCAGCAAAGTAGTCTACTAAGGAAAAGACCAACCTTTGCCTAAAATGAAGGAAGGAAGGAAGGAAGGCATGGGGTTATACGTTGTTTTCAACAGCTTAGGTCATATCGCGAGGAGATAGAAACCCGGAACCGGGAGAAATTCTCTTCCCTTCATGAATAGTTCCAGTTACAAGGGGTCTTTCAATTGCAGAAGGACCATAGACAGCCCTCTACAACGCCGCACATTTATATAGCGACACCAGCTACAGAGAAGGAAAACAACATAAGTTCATATGAAAAGTCACACATTTCTGTGTCTTTATTGGTGGACATAATGTATTTCCATATATTGCATCAATCTAAATTTTCTACAGAATTTAGAGTGTTTATACAAGATTACCGCTAGAAGCACAAATGAGCTAGGCTCGCAAGTTACAAAGTAGCCAACAATTTTGCATAATGAGCAATTTTGCATCTACAAACCATCATTTACAACAACAATGACGTTGAAGCGATTATCAAGTCTCTTAACCCTTCCAATGCTAAGGCTACTTTCATCCAAAGCACACTGACGCAAAGATTTTTGAAAACCATCTAAACCCTATCATGTTGGTATTCATCGGATAGCTCTCTCTGAGTGCTTTCAGATGAGTACCCATATGCCAGGGTTTCGGTAATTTTTCAGGTTTTTTGCCTCATTCTGTATTGGCCAAATTAGCCACCAGCAGCATAAGGGTTAACAGTGACCTGACGTCGGTACTGCTTGTTTATGTTCTCCAGTCATTCTTTCATTGTACAATATAAATTGGGCACTCAACCTTGCGTGTTCACTAGGACCAGCATTATTTCATCATCAATTCATCTTCTATACAATGACTCTATCAACACATGAAAACGGATGTCATCTGGTAAGTCTGTACCGGATGATATTATCCTACATATATCTCATATAAATACTGTTTGGGTGTGGTAAGTACAACCACTATTGTACTGCTTTATGGAGTGTGTCATAAGTGGTTTATAAGTTGCATGTAAGCGGTCAACAAGTGGAGCATAAATCAACCTATTAATACCAGCATCAAACCAAAATGGCTGACTATTTTTATGATGTCATTTTGATCAAAGCATTTTTGGAAAATGTTTGATAGGGGAGTGCTGCTAACAACTCTTCTTCAAACATTTTAAAATTTCATGCCTCATTCCTGAGTTGTGTTCAGAAGTATATTAGCATCCAGATGACTATTTCATAGGGTGGACTATGGATAAATGGCGTTTAATGTCTTTCTGCAGCACATGAAATATCTGAACTAAAAAGGTTTAATTCAATACCATCGGAGAAGGAACATTAGAAAAACAATCATTCACAAAAATTAAATATGGCCTATGCAGCAGTGATGAAGCTTGTAATTTGATAAGCACACCTTCTGATGCATTCAGAAAACATAGACGTTATTGAAATTGGTCTCTTCCTTCAACTGAGGTAGAAAAGATATGTTGTAAATTTCAGACTTCATGAAGAATTCATGAGAGGAATTTAAGAGAAGCTCTAAAGAAATAAATAGTCATAATGATAAGATGCAAGGCAATTCCAATGAACATTTATATTGGTATGTTGTAAGTTGTAAACAATCATGAATATATTTTGAAAAATATAGGAATGAACGGTTTCTTTCTTTCTTCTAATTTGATGGCAGATAATTCAATCAAATTTATCCCTGCATCCAAATTAAATCATCTTGATTACTAATAAGGTGTCAATTTTGTTCCTTCAAAACCTTCAACCATATTCAAATCATACATTGTACATACTATTTATGAATTTAAAGATATAAATGCCACTTTTATTTGATTTTCAGTTGAAAACTAACCCCCCAACCTTAAAAACAAACCCCGACCCATGTTTCTGTATTGGGACCTGTATGCGTCCAGAATGCCCCAATAATCTTCCATCTTACATGTAAGGCAATACTTATAATAATGTTTCAGGAAAAATTCTCACAATTCAAAAATGTGCTTCAAGTACACTTGACTTTGGCCAATCTGGAGCTGGAGTTTATTTGGATAAATAAAAGTACTTTTTATCGCATGGCATATTTGTGGTCCACTTCTGAGAAATAAATATAAGAAAAATCAATTAACCCTTTCATGCATATAGCAGCCCTAAAAACTGCTTCTTATGAAAATAAATTAGCATGAACTTTGATATTATTAGGAGAGACATGAATTAAATTTTTGTAAAACTTCACCTTCACTTACTTTCTAGAAATAGAAATAGAAATCTCACAAGAAAATGATCCCTAATATATACATGTTTGGCTACTACAGGCGTGAAAGGTTTAATCAATTGAAAGCAAATCTCATCTGAACGGAATTACAAAGCACCGCATGAAAGCACCAAATGAGAATGCAGAGCTCTGAAAGATATATTTACACACAATAATTACCTAGACAAAAACAAAAGAAAGTACGATTTGGCCAAGCCGGCCAGTCAGTCATAAAACAGAACTCAAAACGACAGAAACTGGCCCCGCTTGGTTTTCTGAATTTCCTACATATAAAGAAGCACTGAATTTCTATCCAATTGAAATCATATAACTCTCTTCGTCCACTTGGTATGTACATTTTTACAAGCCTTCTGAGCAGTGAACTTGGATTCAGTTCCACTGGTATCTCTTCACTCATAGATATCATGAAATAATGCTGTTCCTACTATAAGATTCGAGCTTGACCTTCTAGCGACCTTCAGCAAGTTTCCCGCTTTTCCTCTCAGCACCATGATGATGTCTATACTGCCCAATAGGGGGAGTTAGTCAGCATTCTATCTGCGGCAGCAAATATTGCTAAAACAAAGGCCCCTTTTAAAAACACTTATCTACCACAGATGAATACGGCTCCGCAGAGAAAACATATATTCTGAACCCAATTAGCCCAGTGTCATGGCAGGCTAACAATTATGCATAATATTCTATAACAAATGATCTTG
This sequence comes from Maea johnstoni, assembly GCA_963942565.1. NCBI lineage: Eukaryota > Metazoa > Annelida > Polychaeta > Spionida > Magelonidae > Maea > Maea johnstoni. Next base: position 25,059,590 of record OZ012690.1, read on the forward strand.
TGCAAAATCTTTCATTGGAAATATAATACATCAATGAACAAAATTGTTAACCAATTCATGCTCATAGCATTCATGTAGTTAGACATCTTTGAAAAACACCAAATTTGAAATATATTTGAAGGAAGAAAATTTGTTCGCATCTTTCTTTGAAATGCTACAATGAATTCCCTTATCATTTCAAGCTACTCACATATCAGTTGAATTGAGCATGGATGGGTTTACCATTCATGGCAAAGGGTTCCCCTTAAAAGTGACAAGACGTCGTCTGGATGCCATCATACTTAAAAGAATAACTTGAGAATGGAGAACAAATTATGCAAATATTTGAAGGAGAGTTGTTATTTGGGTTCCAAAGAACATTTCTCCATCAAATATTTTCCAACAGATGCTTTTGTTTGAAAGATATCACCCAAAATGTCAGGCTTTATTAGAAGGAGTCCTAGAGGTATGAGGGTCAGACTGTGACACAACATCATTCAGGTGCTGAGGGGAATTGCGGAATGGCATATATCAACATGACTTAGCAAAGTTTATTAGAATCTACACAAAACAGTCCAGTGAAAACTATCTTACAATTTTAATTTCTTCTCATAAATCCAGTGTCAATCCATTGGACACCTGTAAGCTTTAGAAGCTGCACAATATTGTAGGTTAGTTCATTTAAATTCCATTTTGTACATAAAAACAATAAGGGATTGGACGTCCCCATCTCTCTCTCTCTCTCTCTCTTTCTACACACCAGCCAATCAAAATACTCAGATCTGTCATGTGACTGTTTGGCTGTTCTATGTAATGGTCACACCCCCTCACCCAAAAACAATGTGGCTGTTCCCTTACGACTCCCGCAATAGGCAAAGCACTTCATAAAATCATTGCTCTACAATATAAAGATATCTCTGAAACCCTCTTTACATATTACCTAATGCTTTAATACACTAAGGAGTTGTCAACTCCTTGGACCAGTCAAATGGTACAGGTCTCACTTTATACCAGGGAATATACATAAATAGCTTTATTTTTGATGAGATCACAATACAATGGTGTACACAAATAACAGCAACAAATGCCATGATGAATATTCATGAGGCTCCTAACCTTCAGCCAATCCTACAGATAACATGCGAAAAGCTTGGATTCCTAAATATTTCAGAATGCAGAAATGATTTTTTCATCAAGTTATACTAGAGAAATATGGAAATATTTCATTACAAATGTTCTGAAAAATTCTTGCTTGGCATGTATCCAGGTTGCAAATAAAGGTTACCTCAGGGGGCTATTCAAATATTCTAGGTATGCAGGAAGGGAGTGGGGGCAAAATTTAGGTTTCAGTTGATAACAAGTACCACATCAGTTTCTATGACACCTTTATCTCCTATGACTCCAAACTAATTAAAGGAGGACTCATGTCAAACAAGCGATACCCAATTCACCAATCAACCAATACTAATCAATCACTGAGCTTAGAATGAAAAAAGAAGTGCAGGCCCATTCATGCTTAGTTCCCCCCAGAAAGCACCATCAAGATCCTCTGATTCTTATGAAAATAATTTGTGAAAGAAGCAAATATTGGAAAGCATTTGAAAGAAAGTTTCATTCCGACTAATATTTCCCTTTCAAACATTTTCGAAATGATGCTTTAACTAGATAGGTACCTCCAAAATAATCCGGTCTTTCTGGGAAGCCCTGGGAATGAATGGGTTAATCACGCACACCTCAGAGAAAACATTACGCCTAGAAAAATAGGGCGAATTAACTCTAAAATTATCCAATTTCTTCCAAAGCAGATTGTGAAGGGGATAAAAGTAGTCTCATTAAAACCCCTATATGAAGTTGTAAAATGTACAGTGTCATACGGGGAAATACTTTTATCCTAAAATTTCATCTGAAATTGAATCCTATATCCTTATAGTTTTAATACTGCTTCCAGCCTTCAATGCCACATCTGAACTATTCCCTCTCCATATTACCCAGACATATGCAACTAGGTTTCCAAGAATTTACGGTATGTCATACTCATGAATATTCATCATAGACCTGGCTGGTTTTCCCTTAGCACCAGGGATATCTTATTTCACCCATCCAAGTCAGAAAGTCCTGGTGGTCTGATATTAACACAATCTTTTCAAAAAATAAGGCAAAACTTTATAAGGCAAAGCTATTAAGTTGAATGGGAGTTGGTCTTTACATAGCTTTGAATATTCAAATTACATATTCCAATTTCAAAAAAAAAAAGTTTCCTATTTATCAGACCATCCTGTCACTTCTGAGCAAAAATAGGTTGATTATATATATCTTTAACAATATCTTATAACCCACATTTGTAGCCTGAAAGGCACATGAATTTACGGCTTACACATGGAGCATTTGAGCATGATATTATGCAGTTGATAAACTGAAAACAAAGATATACTACGCCAATTCCTTCAATGATATGAAAAATAAAGATATGATCTGTGTGTACGGACCAGTGACCATTTTGTTTGTGGACAGTCATATGATCTTCACATTAATTTATTGAACATTTTTAGAGATTTTCATACAGGATTATAATGCTAGTATCAGGGCTTTGGCTAAAAATCTAATACCGATACTTGTGGGGGAGCTACCTCAAATTCTTCACAAGAAATCCTGAACAACATTTTTAATTAATCAGATATATAATTCTATAATAGCTGCATTAATGTGAGTTTTTACACTCTTTGATATGGGAGACTTTCTTCCGTATGGAACACTTATTGACAGTTTTTAAAGTATGAAGACAGGCTACAAATGTGGAGAAAACCATGAGGCTTAACCCTATCCTACACGGAGAGTTTTGATATACTCATACATATGCAATACTTAGAAAATGCGTACAGCAATTTCCTTAGAAAACTTTCAATCAACCCATCGTTTAACCCTTTCAATGCTGAGGCTATTTTTGCCCAAAGCACAGGGAAGCAAAGATTTTTGAAAACCATCTGAACCCTGTCATGTTGGTACTCATTGGATAGCTCTCATTGAGTTCTCTCAGATGAGTACCCATATTCTAGGGTTTTAGTCATTTTCATTTTTTTTGCATCATTTTGTATTGGCCAAATTAGCCAAGGGCAGCATAAGGGTTAAGTATTTCTTCAAAAAAATATCAGAAAGGAGCAATGAATTAATCATTTACTTTTTAGAAAACCAACGTAATGTGATGATTTCAAGTGGAATCAATGTAAAAGAGATTTGGACCAAACTTAATGTGTCCACAGAAAAGGACGCAGAAATTTCATTTGAATATTTCATTTTTCAAATATTTCATATACCAAGTATTGCACACGTTCCATTCCTCAAAAACACTCACGATAAGAATGAGTTGATGCAGAAAGTGTTAGCAGTGGTTCATTATATTCTTGCAGAATCATCTCTAACTGAATAAATACATAATAAATAACTATATAACCCACTTGGACTTGGATCACCCAAAGGATCCAAATACTTATGGAATATCTTGGAAAAAAGTCAAGTCAGATTTCAAAAATATTCGATGGAGGGTTGATCCTGTGAAGTGGATTCACAACATCTTGTCAATTATTTTCAATTAAGCATGTTTTTTCAAAATATTCATATTTGTGTCAGCACATGCTGGTCATGGCGACCCTGTGCAAGAAAACCAGGGATAATGTAAGCACCTGTCATCTCTATTTTTCTGATTTTTATCACTTTCCTTCCAACCGACCATATCTTCTGTACAAAAATAATCATTGTCAAGTACGGCAGCCATCTTTCTTCATGCTATTGTCAAAAAGGAGTTCAGGGAGACAATTCACAAAATTCATCCGCAATATCTCTTGATTTTAGTCTAAACACATTAAGTTTTTCCTTAAGGCTTTTGGTAATAACAGGTTACATCAATGGACATCAGAGGGCAGTCACATCTTAATCACAATATTACACTTCCCATATTGACAGCGTCTACAGTGACGACATTTAATTCCTGCACTAAGTGTTTGGGCAGCCTGGGCATCATAATACACAACCGCATGCCCTATTGCCACCCAGTTTCCTGGTCATAGATGCATGCATGACCTCACAACTGAAAGTAGCTTTGATTCGCAAGTTACGTGGATCATTGATGCGCATGGCTTATTTTTTTGACGCTATCCATGGGCGTTTGTACAACCAGGCACGGGCAGACGACCAATCGACAGGTGCAGGAATTTAATGTCTGTACTGTATATAAAGGGCAGCTGGTGAGAATCCTGGTAAAGGAAAATGCTGCCAATAGTATGAGCATTGACACGATACTTAATCAGCCTCCGTCGAAATTAGATTTAGGAAAGGTTCATACACATCTTTAATAAGTTAATCTTTAATCATACTTCTTTCCAGCTACCGTCTCAAGTAACTACGCTTTAATTGATCATTAAATTATGAAAGGTTCATACACATCTTTAATAAGTTGATCTTTAATCATACTTCTTTTGTGGCTACCGTCTCAAATAGCTGGGCTTTAATTGATTATCTCATTCCATTGCAGAAGCAAGATTGTAAAGAATAGAATGTTCTGTAATTTGTAGTAACATATTTTTTTAAAGATATGAAAATTACAAATGATTTAGATGCTGTACACATCCAGTTCAACAAGGATATTCTTGAAAATGTTTTCTCAAAACCGACTACTGGTAAAGGCTAACTTAACTGATTGGGAGCCTACACATCGACTGTCACATATGAAAATATCTTGATAACAAAGATATATTTTCCTAGAAATATTTTACTCAAACACTTGTGTTATGAAGCGCTTTAAGGGATTTTGAGGTTGCTTGAGATTGGTGATGAAAGAGATGCAATGCCCAGAAGTGCCCACCAGGTTTCAATAGCAATACACTCATCCCAGTTTCTTTAGATCCATCCACTTAGGATAATTGTTTTTTTCTTCTTAGAAATATATTAATAGGAAACTCCAGGTTTGGATGAGGAGACAAACGTATATATTTGATCAAGTATCAAACCCTTCCATATGGTTTTATTTTCCCCCTCATCCCGCTCGGCTGAAGTTGTGGAATTTCTCATAAGGTGCTGATGATGAAGGTGACACTAGGACATGGAATGAACCACAGACAGCAGTCAGCCACCATATCCATTACCACAATTTACTCATCTCAACCCTTCCAATGCTGAGGCTTCTTTTGTCCAAAGCACAAGGATGCAAAGATTTTTGAAATACATCTAAACCCTGTCATGTTGGTATTCATTGGATAGCTCTCGCCGAGAACTCTCACTTGAGTACCCATGTGCCAGGGTTTCCATCAATTTTCAGCTTTTTTACATCCTTTTGTATTGGCCATCACCAGCATAAAGGTTAATGGACTACTTCGCTCTAGAACTAGAGGAAACGAGGGGAGATGGAATCACATATGGTAGGGGTTGATATTTCAATCAAGTATAGGTGTTGTCTCATTTGGCCCCGGAGTTCTCCTTTAACGGAACACACCCCCATTATACAGATACTAAGAGACATAGGCCTCAATTGAAATTAACTTAAACAATGAACAAATAATAAATAACTGCCTATTATAATAATAGTAATCAAGGAGGCCTTAATCTTTCTGCATGATGGTGGGCTAGAGCCCTCATTTAACACTAATACAATTATAAGCAGATGAGATTGTCACAATAGTGATCCTTTTATTTAAACCCCAATATCAGTTGAAAGAAAAAGAAGTGTAGAAAAGGTGTTATTTAAATAATAGAACAAAAAAGAACTGTTTATACCCACTAAAACCTAGTCCTTGTTCTGTTTGAAGTTTCTGTGCAAGACTAGATGTGCATTTTACAGTCAATTTGAGCAGAAAATGAACTGTAGTGGAATCATTTCACCACCAGTAAATAGGAGGCGCCACTTTGATACACTTCCTGTACACGGTGACGCCATCTATTGACACCGTTGTCGATGAACAATAATCAAAGTCATTTGTGGCGGGCCCATGCATCCTTGTAGCAAACAATACTGTCTCCATGACAACTGCTCTCATAGCAAGCATAGCAACCGTTTCCATGACAGCTGCAAGGTGATTGGCCACCTCCACCACTAGCCTCTTTGTGATTGGCTGCTGTCAGTCATGTGTCCTCTAATCGCCTGAGCCCAAGCCGTACGTATCTGACCAAATGTAGAATACTACTATGTAAGGTGAGTTGGCCACACTCGGAATCCAACTCATGAAGAAAACCTGGAGGGAAAAAAGGAAACAAAAACAGTCAATTAGTGGTGATGTGCAAACTGAACAATAGTTAACCCCTTCATTACGGAGGATCTTTTGGATCAGAAAACATTTTCTTAAGAAAAAAATACATTGCTTAGTGCAGAAGCATGAGCCCTCATTAACAGTTTAACTCATTCCCTGTTCAATTTACTGTAGATTCACAAAAGATTGTGTAGAGTAAATTTTGCGAATTTACAGATAATCGATTTTTGCATTTTTTAACTTTGCGAATTGGCCGCAACATGGAGTGCCAGCTATACACTTAACCCTTATGCTGCTGGTTTCTAATTTTGGTAATACAAAATGATGCAAAAAACCTGGAAAATGACCGAAACCCTGGCAAATGGGTACTCATCTGAAAGTACTCAGCGAGAGCTTTCCAATGAATACCAACATGACAGGGTTTAGATGGTTTTCAAAAATCTTCGCATCCTTGTGCCGAGAACGAAAATAGCCTCAGCATGGGAAGGGTTAAAGTGGCAGCTCTAATCATTGCGAATTTAAATTTTGGGTCCGAGGCTCAACGCTAAAAAACGCAAAAATTGGTTTAATTTTCCAAATTTACAGTATCACTTCAAAGAATTTGAGTGTCCTGAATGGTGTTTATGGAGGGTTTGGGTGTCCAATGACACCCAGACGCCCTGCTGGCAAAGACTATGCTTCACAGCTTACCTTTGACATCAGCATCTTGAGAGTCCACTTGTTCCCACAAGTCGTAGCTTTGGACCAGGAAGTTGGTGGTGGTTATATACTGCTGCGTTATGGAATGGATGCGCTGCGGGACGCTGACCACAGACGGCATGTTGAGGCTCGCAATATTTCCATTGGTCAACTTTGGACCTGCAAAGTCTCCATTTCCACTTCCCTGGAAGAGAGATGAGAGCATACGTCAGTTAAGAGAAAAGCACAAACTACAAGTATTATAATTCTACAGTGCAGACATTTAATTCCTGCACTAAATGTGTGGGCAGCCCATGCATAATACACGACCCCACATCCGATTGCAGACCTCACAACTAAAACGCAGCTTTTATTTGCAAGCTATGTGGATCATTGATGTGCTTGGCTTATTGTTTTCGACATGTTATCTATGAGTGTTTGTACATCCAGGTAGCGGCAGACGTCCGCTCGACTGGTGCAGGAATTAAATGTCTGCACTGTACTTGGCCTATTTCGCATTGATTACAAAGCCACTCATACCAGCAACAACATCGTTAAGATAATTAGGAAGTAAAAACCAGGTTAAACATAAAACCTAACTTAATGTTAAAGGTAGAATTCAAAATAAAAATTGAAGGTTGAATTGCAATAAACGTTTCTCCTTTAAATATTTTCAAAGTAATTCTTTAATGAGAACGATACATATCTAAAGTAGCCTTTTGGCACTAAATGATATACAATATGCGAAAACCGATTATTGGTTGAATTTTGATCAAAATTACTCTTTCAAATATTTCACAAATAATGCTTTCATAAGTATGGGGTAGGGGGAGAAATGCGTCTTTTATTTCTTCTTACCTGTGAGCCGACGGAGCCGATGCTTCCCGCAGGTGACGGGGTGGGGGACATTGGAGACGGGGTTCCGGTACTACGATTATTCCAGTTGGGCTGATACGGAGACGGTGCCTGCGCCACAGGCTGCTTGGAACTGGCAGACTGAAAAACATGGTAGAAATCGGAATAGAATAAAAGAATATTACAGGCCAACCACCAATTGCACTGGAATCAAACTTAACCCTTCCAATGCTAAGTCTACTTGCATCCAAAATTAGAACGCAAAAAAACTTAGATAACCATCTAAACCCTGTCATCTTGGTATTCATTGGAAAGCTCTCGCAGAGTACTCTCAGATGAGTACCCATTTGCCAGGTTTTCAATCATTTTAAAGATTTTTTGCATCATTTTCTATTGACCAGATTAGCCACCAGCAGTAAAAGGTTAAGGATTTCAATAAAGAACAGTCAAAGAATACTCATGTTCATATACCATTTAGCACCTAAAACATCTCCTATACATACTGGTATATACATAATGGGCATACTCAGAGGAAGATCACCCCTGGTGGATATATGCTTACCTTGTGATAATCATCGATTGCAGATTTGAGTTTGTAAGCTTCTGTCTTCTTCAATTGAAACAACTTCAGCTTGAGTAGAGACTGGATTCGTAAACTGAAGATAGAATATTAGGGTTAGGGTAAGGGCATTTCCAAATTACTTTAATCACCATCGTTTTCTGAAATAAGAAGGCTAAATCCTGAGTAGCTAATGTGGGTTACAGTTAGAGTTTTTTTTTTAGTTCTCCTCAATGGTTAGTAAACCGTAGAATATCATGTTTTGTATGCATTAAACAAAAACAAGTCTGATATGAATTGACAAGAAAATGATAACAATATCATTTGAAATATTACTACTATCATCACCATTATTATTTTCTTCTTCTTATCATCATAATTATTATCATTATTTCTATTATAATTATTATTATTATTATTATTATTATTATTATTATTATCATTATTACAATTATTACTATTATTATTTTTAGTATCATTATTATTATTATTATTATTATCATTATTATTATTGTTATCATTACTATTATTATCATCATTACTATGTAAATGTCATCACCATAATCTTAATCTCCATTATTATCATCACTATCATTATTATCATTATCATCATTATTATCATTATCATCATTATTATTATTATTATTATTATTATTATTATTATTATTATTATTATTACTACTATTATTATTATTATCATCATCATCACAGTCAAATCTATCATCATTATGACTAACACCACTGTCACTAATAGTATAACAGATCATTATCATCATCAATAGTATCATCATCTTCCCCACTCTGATCATTATCAATCCATTCTAAGATAAAGGGAGGGGTTAATAGTGTAGCAGCACAGGCCCAAAAAGTGGCTTATTTCAGGAGTAACCCCAACCGGCGGTAGACTAAGCAGCATCATAAATCAAATGAAAGCTAAGAATCTCAGGATTCAGGAACTGCGTGATGCCGGAACCAAAAAGTTGTACAAGCAGAGATATCGCACCGTTTCCATGGCAACCTTTTTGAAGTAGTGAAAACACTGACAAATTACTCTTCAATTAAATCCTTATTTGGTGGCCTTCTTACCATTATTCCTCATTCAAATTACTCCTGATAATTAATAAGGTCCTTGTCTAGTGAAAAAAAGTCAAAGAAAATGTCTAAGTAGTGTTTGTACTGAGTGACCTCACATTTAGGGTACATATGTAGAAACGGGTAAAAATTAGTATTTTTGGACTTTAAAGTTTTCATAAAAGGCTTATATGAAATTGTTCAGGCATGCAGTATATATTTTCAGAAAGTAGACACTGTAAGCTTTCATTTGGTGTATTATTAGACTCCTGGCACATTTTGTTACTGACGATTTGGCTTCATAGATAGTAGCTGTAGTGGGGATTTTATACACCAATTTGGTGAAAACTCACCCAATGACTATCTAACTCTAGTTTAGTGGCTACATAGCATTATTCTTCATTCAGATTACTCTTGAAAGTTAATAAGGTCCTTGTCTAGTAAAGTTAGTGAAGTTAACTGTTAAAAATGTGCTGGTACTGAGTGACCTGGCCACGTTTAGGGTAAATATGCAGAAATGGCCAAAGACATTGTATTTTTGGAACTTTTTTGTTTGAATAAAAGGCATCATACATCAAATGAAAGATAAAAATCTCAGGATTCAGAAACTGTGTGATGCCGGAACTGAAAAGTTGTACAAACGGTGATATTGCACCATTTCCATGGCAACCTCTTGAAGTAGTGAAAACCCTAAAAAATTACTCTTCAATTAAATTCTTATTTGGTGGCCTTATTACCAATATTCCTCATTCAAATTACTCTTGATAATTAGTAACGTCCTTGTCAAGTGGGAAAAGTGGAATAAAAAGTTTAAGTATTGTTTGCACTGAATGACCTCACATTTAGGGTACATATGTAGAAACGGTTAAAAGTTTTAATAGAAGGCATATATATATATAGTTGTTTAGGCATGCAACATATATTTTCGGAAAGTAGACATTGTAAGCTTTGATTTAATATATTATTAGACTCCTTGCACATTTTTATACTGAACATTTGGCTTCATACATAGTAGCTGTGGTGGGGACTATGTACCAATTTGGTGAAAACTCAATTGCTATCTCACTGTAGTTTTCTGGCTTCATAGCATTCTTCTACATTCAAATTACTCTTGACAGTTCATAAGGTCCTTGTTTAGTGAAGTTTGTGAAGACATGTTAAAAATGTGTTTATACTGAGTGACCCATGTTTAGGGTAAATATGCAGAAATGGCCAAAAACATTGGATTTTTGGATTTTTTTGTTTTAATGAAAGGCATATATGAGATTGTGCAGGCAAAAAATAGATATCTTCATAAAGTAGACACTATGAGCTTGCATTTGATTATTATTAGACCCTTTGCACAATTTTGGATTGTAAATATGACCTCAGTACATGGCTGTAGTGAGGGCTTTGTACAAAAACTTGGTCATAAAGGTACCTAATTGCCATCTCACTCTACTTATGGGGCTTCCCAGCATTAATTTTCATTTAAATTACTCTTGGCAAATAATTAGATCCCTCTTTAGTGAAAGAAAACTGTTCAGTTGTGTTTGCACAAAATGACCCCATGTTTAGAGTATATATGCGAAAAGGGTGTTAATTTTATATTTTGGACCTTTTTGTTTTAATGAAAGACATACTAGTTTTAATAAGGCAACCAATGGCTGCAATCAAGAAAGTAGACCCTCCAATCCCATTGTTTGTATCATTCACCATATCATACTCTGTAGTGTAAATAAAGCTCCCTATAATAGTTTCAGAACTTGTCATAATAGGCCTTTTTACAAAAATTACCTGATTGCTTTATTCATTTCTTGTACTAATGTTATCTAATTCTGTGATAGTCTAAACTGACTGGTGCCTTTGTTTGATAAAAAGAACAACCAAAAGTTGGCCAGCACATTTGCCCTCATTGACCAATAGCTTCAGGAGATGTTTGAATAATCCCGGTAAAAACCTTGATTTCCCTAGTGTTTGTCAGTTATGAAAGGTAGGATCATAATGCCAGAGGTGTCTACAACTCTATCCTGAGGTATGCTGTTAACTAGATAGATAGTACAGAGAACTTGTGTCTAGTTTAATGATATATCTATAGGGTGTCACTTTATGTCTATTTAATTGTATTTCAGATTATGAGGAGCAATATTAATTGCATTTGATATTGGTTTTGGGGTCCAAAGAAGTTCATTCAAATTGATTGAAAGAACACCCTGAATACTGCTCTGTTAGTAGTTTCCAACTTGCTGGTGAGGTGTTCAACTAATCAAGGCCTGCAGCACCTCAAAAGGGCTGTTTTGATGTTTTCCTACTAAAAGCATATTTTGAGGAGCACTGTTAACTGTAGCATAGTTCATCACCCTCCTTAAGATATTTTTTGATGCTTTATTTCATTCATAAATTATGTTCAAGGATATCTTAGATCTAGACAATTCTCTCTGATTAGAAATTCAATTGTGGATAGGTTTAGGTAGCTTTTTTCGGACTCTGTTCTTCCTCTACGCTGCTTCTATTGGACTAGTTAGCCTATATGAAATATATATTTAGGCATCACAAATATGCCCTCCCAGCGATGTAAAAGTTTTGGGGTGAAAAATTGAAGAAACATGTATGGTATAATCAAATGGAGCTCCTATCAATAGTAATGGACCATGGACCATCAGACTTCATAAATATGTAGAAAATATCAATTAGAAAAATGGATTCAGCTACATGAGAAAAAAGGTTTTTTGAAATTCTAGATTGCTTAACTTAAGAACAACGTCAACATAGAAGAAAGATGTTTCTCCTATTCGATGAAGGTTATTTATATCAAGAGAATCCAATAACGCTTATTGTCCAACATACTTGTTTCAAGCACCAATTCTTATGGTGCAATTTGATATGGAGAAAAGAGACAAGATGTTCGGATTACCTCGGCTATGGATCATAGTTTTCTCAATATTTCACTATTCAGCTTCTACTGAGAGGGCTAGGTTGGAGAGTGAGGCAGGTTGTAGTTGGATTGTTTGGTTGACTCAGGTAGCAAAATCCCAATGATCCATCGATCAGCTTGTACTGAGGGGTGGGAGGGGCAAAAGTGAGGGGTGGATTTTAGGTTGGATGTATGAGGTTGCTTAGGGGATTTGAGGAGTGGTTTGGATGACCTTTGTGCAATAACTAAACTAAATGATTCACTTGTATAAATATGGGGTGCTTGGGTAGGTGTGGTTGGGTGTGACCTGTGGTGTGATGGGTAAGGATGGTTGAAGGTGGCCTATGTTGTTGTCTGTTTCTCTGCCTCTAAAGGGGTGAGGGTAAGGTATGCTTGTGGTTGACAATCCTCACTTGTCTACTTGTATGTGAATGGAGGGAAAAGGGGTCCAGGGGATGTGGTACATTTATCAGCTTGTAATATGGGCTGGGGGGGGGGGGGGGGGGGGGGGGGAGGGGGGTGGAGTAGTCCTGGTTGTGGGAGACCTGTGATGCAATCTCTGAAGGATTAGTTTTTAGCTTGCATTATGGGTTGGAGGGAGGTTAAGCTATATTTGGGGATGACTTTTGCTGAGATGTCTCCATGATGAATTTGTCAGATGGCCTACCCTGATGGCCTTGTGGTCTAAGGCATTGCCAAAGACTGCTAGGTATCTCTCAAGTCCTGGCCAGGGCATGTAAGAAAGTTGTCAGTGACTTGGGGTTAGACAGTGGTTTCCGCACCAACTGGCAAAACATGACTTAGCTGCAATATTACAGAAAAGGTGACAATAATCAAAATTCCAAATTTATTTGTCAGCTTGTCTTATAGGTTGTGAGGGGAGGGAGACTAGCTATGGTTGAGGTTGCAGCCCCAAGACTAAAAGTCTATGTGCAACAACAACCTACGTTAGTACAAAATAGCTTTTAGGTTGGTCGATGATCCCTTATTACCTTCAAAAACATCACATAAAATAAGATATCAGGTATTAGGCCATAGGGCATTATCTACTAAACTCAGTTCAAATAAATATCCATATTAGTTTTATTGTATATCAGGTAGCATTGGTAAATGTTGTTCAAAGTAACATGAGTGGAAAAGAGGTTTTAAGTAAGTTTTTACCAAGTTGTCGTACATACTTCTTACTAGAGCCATACTGAATGAAGCCATATTTCTAAAACAAAAGTGCTCAAAGGGGTAGAATAACACATCAAATGAATGCTCATATTGTTTTTCTTCTATAGATAGATATTGTTCACCTGCACAGTCTCATATATGCCTTTCATTAAAACAAAATCTCCAAAAATACACCATTTTTCCCCCGTTTCATCATATTTACCCTAAACGTGGGGTCACTCAGTACTAACATATCTTTACCATTTGTCTTGGATAAATTTCACTTGAAAACTACCTCATTAACTGTCAAGAGTAATTTGAATGAAGAATAATGCTAAAAAGCCACAAAACTAGAATGAGATGAGCATTAGGTGACTTCACCAAATTGCTGTGTATATTGCCCATATGTACAATCCAAAATTGTGAAAAGTGTCTAATAATTATCCCATACACGCTCATAGTGTCTACTTTATGAAGATATCTATTGTTTGCCTGCACAATCACATATATGCCTTTCATTAAAACAAAAAAGTTCCAAAAATACAATGTTTTTGGCCATTTCTGCATATTTACCCTAAACGTGGGGTCACCCAGTACAAACACATCTTTAACATTTGTCTTCATTAATTTCACTAGACAAGGACCATGTTAACTGTTAAGAGTAATTTGAATGAAGAATAATGCTATGAAGCCAGAAGACTAGAGTGAGATAGTCATTGGGTGAGTTCTCACCAAATTGGTGTATATAGTCCCGACTACAGCTACTATCTATGAAGCCAAACCTTCAGTACCAAAATGTGCCAGGAGTCTAATAATACATCAAATGAAAGCTTACAGTGTCTACTTTCTGAAAACGTATATTGTGTGCCTGAACAAGCTCATATAAGCCTTTTATAAAAACTTTAAAGTCCAAAAATACTATCTTTTTACCCGTTTCTACATATGTACCCTAAATGTGAGGTCACTCAGTGCAAACACTACTTAGACATTTCGTTTCACTTATTTTCACTAGAAATCGACTTCACTAATTACCATGAGTAATTTGAATAAGGAATATTGGTAAGAAGGCCACCAAATAAGGATTTAATTGAAGAGTAATTTGTCAGTGTTTTCACTATTTCAAAAAGGTTGCCATGGAAACGGTGCGATATCTCTGCTTGTACAACCTTTTGGTTCCGGCATCACGCAGTTTCTGAATCCTGAGATTCTTAGCTTTCATTTGATGTATGATGCCGCTTAGTCTACCGCCGGTTGGGGTCCATCCCAAAATCTGATCCTTTGCTGCTCCACTATAAGGGGGGTCAGTCGAGTAGGCAAAACAGTGGTGCATTACAACAAAAGCCTCTTGATATCGATTCCTTACTCGATACCACAACAATACCATGCTATCTTTCTGATCCCTATCAGTGTGCATCGCACTAAAAGTTGCACCCGGCTGAAAAAGATGGAGCTCAAATCCGGAGCCCCCATCATCCCAACTCCGACCCTCAGTGCCCTCCACCATTGTCACAAGAGATCTCTCAGAAAAGCCCGAGATACAGGTCAATATCTCCGGTTGCCAGGTTTTGGCATAACACAAAAGACACAGCTGCCCCAGACCAAGTTGTTGCTAAGAGCATGGGTTGCCATGGCAACAGTCTTATCTATAGCAACCAGTCTTAGCAACAGTGACAGCTAGTACGATTTATTCCCTACTTTGCCTGAGGTCAGAATCCATCACTATTTTTCTCGACAGGGGCTTATTGATTCAAAATCACACGATTTATCATAACTGCGACCCCCTGAGAAGAAATGGGAATGCTAAGCCAAAAACAGTCCTAACGCTGAACTTGGCACTATGGCTTCAACTCCTAATATACAGAGAAAAATTGATTAAATGTAGCCGTCTTTGTGTGGAATTCAAATGCATTTGCCATGCATGTCTACCATCTGGTGGCAATTTTTGTAACTAGAGCTCCACATTGAAAGCACCCATATCTACATAATAACAGTGCCATAGTGAAAAATTAGTTGAACCTACAGGCTTTCCTGAGGGAAATGTGTTCATTTTTCGTTCCTTGAAGCTGTGCAATAAGGGAGATATTTGTCACAATGACTTTTCATAAATGCAAACAGCCATCACCTTGCAGCTACTTTTACTTCTAAATGTAATTCCAGGAAATGATTTGGTGGGTTACATTAAGCTAAGATTTTAGTTAATCAGATTTCAGTGGTGTAATTTTTTCATGAGCAACTCAAAGACTAGTTGCCCATTGAGCCAATATAGAACCACAGAGCTCTTTCTACCATGGCCCTTAAAGAACTAGATAAATTTGAAATACATATATACCAGATTGCAAGGCCTACCACCCCAGCTTAGCATTTCTTCAAGTGTCTTACCTTAATACTGTTAATTTCCTTTCCTTGTCATGTGCAGCATCGTGGTAACTACATAGACTACAGATATGTCTACAAAAAACAAATACATAAAATATCAGCTGAAATCAAAAAATAATCTTATATATATTCCCTCTTTTCAACCTTAAAACATCCATTTGTCTTTATTTATTTTTGGAACCAGAAAAAGGGAGAACCCTAACCTTTATTCTTTCAACTTTTGTCTAGAGAGAAATTAAATAGATGTGGAACTTTCCTATACATGAAGGATATTTTCCAAAATCTGAGACAAATTGAGGAATAAAAAGCACCCAAAAGTCTCCTGTTCTTTAATTAGAGTAGAAAATAAATATATATATATATATATATATATATATTTATATATATACATACATACATATACAGGCGAACTTGGATATGACAGACTCAATGGGACCAGAATAATTGGTCCGTCATATGCAAAATCCGTCATATATGACACATTCTTGATATGCATGGGACTGGGACCAAGCATATCGTCCGTCATAGACAAAAGTCTGTTGTACAGTGGTTCGTCATATCCAAGTTTGCCTGTATATATTACACTTATGCTTGGCTTAAGTAGATGCAATGAGAGCTTACTTTAATAGGTGCAGAACGTCTCTATACATGAAGAATATCTTGCTGCTGTCGGTGACGTGGTCATTCTCCATGGTGTTGGCGCCCTGGATGAATGAGAGCACCGCCTTGATGTACATGAGAGCCTTGGCCAGCTTCTCGCTCTGCAAAAGGGATTTACCATGCTTCTAAAATACAAGATAACAGCGCCATCTAGAACACCAACACAACAACAACAACAACAACATCAACTAAAGCAACAATAGCAATAGCAATGACAACAGCAACAATGGCCCAACCCAAAGTATCCTGAACCCATCCTAAAGAATTGAGAAACTATACGTTTTCTTCCTAATAAGGATGAGCTCGGGATACTTCAGTAAGGCCACAACAACAACAGCAATAACATTGAAATATAAACTAATAACTACACCATCAACATTTTGAAAAACAATATTGTGTAATATCAACAAGGGTCAAACTTGAGTAAAATGGAACAACTGTTATAATCAGCGAATGGAAACAAGACTTTTTTTGATGTTTTATCTGTTCACTTATATATTAAGTGTATCCAAATCAGTTATAAAACTTCAAGAATTCATAAAATCTCTGGTCTAAAACTTAAAAAAAAAAATCTTTTATATCATATTTTTTGATTCGACAATTTTTCCTTTCACATTTACAACTTAATGCTACCTGTCTTTTATGAAACATTGTATATATGTGGACACTTCTACATAAGAATATATCAGAGAGGTGTAAGAAAAAAAGAGTGAACAACATGTGACCCATCATAAGCATTCACTGGAGGGGGGGGGGGGGGGGGGGAGGGGGTAAATACAAAGCTCCGTAGCCTTACCAAGGCATCTGCCTCATGCTTGAGATTCTTGGCCTCAGCAAGGTAGTAATCAGCACTTTGTTGTCTAAAAAGAAAGTGAAAAATACATGTATATGCATTAAACAAAAATCAAATTGCATTTTAATCCTCATATGCCTGAAGCGCCCAAAACCGCCTGATAATAATGATGATATCCTTCCAGCAAAACAAATTTTCAGAAATTATTTGAAGAAATATAATTCAGAAGTAAACAAACAACTCTCCTTCAAATATTTCTACATTTTATGAATACTGACAAAGATATTTTGAAAAGTACCATAGGTCCAGACCACATCTGTCAAGGAGAGTTCTAGGCATGAAAGGGTTTAGCCATTCATTGCCAAGAGTGGGCTGACTATTTTGTGGCAACACCGGGGAGAAGAGGTTAACCATTCCAATGCTGAGGCTACTTTCGTTCAAAGCGTAAGGATGCAAAGATTTTTGAAAACCATCTAAACCCTGTCATGTTGGTATTCATTTTCATTGGATAGCTCTTGCTGAGTACTCTCAAATGAGTGCCCATTTGCAAGGGTTTCAGTCATTTTTCCAGGTTTTTTGCGTCATTTTGTATTGGCCAAAGTAGCCATCAGCAGCATAAGGGTTAATAGAGATACAATAGATTGTTTGAGTAACACCCATTTCATAAACATGTATCATTGCTATGACGTTTGATAAGTAAATCAGAAACAAGAATAAGACAAATGTCTTAGATTGACTGCTTCTTTATTTGAAGACAACTTTCTCTTTGCTGTGTACAATTGCACTACAACCCTTTTTTATGGAAGAGCTTGAGTCCGGATTGGACTATTTCACTTTATGTCGAATAATGACAATCTGACACATGACTATAATCACTTTACTACATCAAGCATATCTAAGAACATATTTGAAGAGGTGTGGTCAGTATGCATTTCAGACTTCTATTTTATCCAAACATTTGGCTGTTCGCAATATTGACAACACAATTGCCAAACATGGCTTACTATAGTAGGGCTAAACAAGTCCATTTTGGGGATTTTAGTACTTAAATTTGTCAGGGACTTTGAAATTCTAATCTTAGGAACTTAGTGGCATAGTTTAGACTTTAATTTAAAAAGAAAATGATCTAATCCTTCCAATGCTGAGGCTACTTTCATCCAAAGCACAAGGACACAAAGATTTTTGAAAACCATCCAAACCCTGTCATGTTGGTATTCATTGGATTGCTCTCACTGTGTATTCTCAGATGAGTACCCATGTGCCCGGGTTTGAGTCATTTTTAGAGATTTTTCGCATCATTTCGTGTTGTTCAAATAAGCCACCAGCAGCATAAGGGTTAATTCTTAATGCTCAGAGAAAATAACTTAATGATTCTTACTTCTCATCGGGGAAATCATGCTCTTTCTTGATGCCAGCACCCTTGGTGACTCCACCCCACTGTTTATCCAGTGCCTTGTTGCTATGGTAACCATTATCACCCACATGATTTTCTGCAATGCTCGGTTTTTCCTCTTTTGATACCTGAAATATCAAACAAAAACAAAATAGGTGAGAATCAAGTTAAGAGCTCTGACGTGTGGGGCAAGGGTTTCTTTTTAAAGTCTTTAAAGCTGTTTATGGTTTACAAATAAGGTTCTAAAAGTATTATACATGACTTAAAAGAATGTTTTAACAAGTGTCCTCGTAAAATTAATTTGTTATTAAGAAAAGTAACCTGCAAATATTGTTTATTAATTGATAAAGAAAGTAAAGGTAGCTTATGAATCAAGTTAATAATTAAGTTGATAAAGAGTTACAACTTAATAAACATAAAGTAACTTTTAAAGTACGGTTATATTTGGATAATTTGAATAAGAAGACTCAGCACTCACGTTAGTTTCTTTACTTTTATTGTCCTTTTGATTGGTTGGCCGCTCCTGCTCCCTCTCCTTCTCCTTCCTCCGATCTTTGCTCCTCCCCCTGTCTTTGGCCCGATCCCTGCTCCTCTCGTGTTCCCGCGCCTTATCTCGCCCCTTCTCCCCCTTATTATCGCCCCCTTCCTCTCGCCTCTTCTCCTTCTCCCTCGAGTCCCGTGAATCCCGCTCCCGATGATGATCCTTATCTTTACTCCTAGAGGGCGCTGCTGCTTGGTCGCCCTTTGAATGACCTTGACTCTCGCTGCCGCCGGCTCCGCCGCCGCGCGAGTGTCGGTCCGAGGAGTCTTTGCCTGAGTTCTTCTTGTCGTACTTGTGTTGTCGTTTTCCTCGGTCACTCCGCGAGCTGTGACTGCTGGCTATGCTGCTGCCGCTATTTCGGCGCTCGCGCTTTTCTGACCTCCGATGCTGCTTCCTGTCCCATTCGTGATCGTCCTCATGACTGGTGCTTCTGAAAAAAAATCACATTCAGAGTTACATACATACACAAAAAAAGCAAATAAGTGTGCCTCTTCAAACGTTCTGCGAACGGAGAACCACACAAAAATGTTTTGTTTTTTTAGTTATTTTTTACTATGTTTAAATTGTCACATCATTTTGAATTTCGGAGAAAGCTCAAGCATACAAATTTTGCAAAAATGTGTGAAGGATGGTTGTGGATTCGGTTCTGATCCACACTTTTCATTCAAACATTTTTTAAAAGATTCTCTTGAAAAATAGGTATTACAAAAAGAGAAGGCTATGTATGTGGTAAAACAACAGTGATTCCCCTCTTAACATGGTTATCAGATCCTGAAACATTTGTGCCCCCATTTCTGTTGTCAAAATGACAACTGTGACCAGTGAGTGTAAACAGAATGGACGTGTTTAGCAAGAGCATGTTTTTCATAGGGCTACACCGAGTCTGCGGTGATAAACATCAATTTGCGTCCTGATATGGGCCGGAATGCCTATAGAACTACTGTGCTTCCTTTTAGCCTGATGAAACGGCTCAATCCGACCAATGCTTGCCAGCCAAATGGGCGACTAAATACTATTTATCGCGGCCGAGTAAGTCGGCGCTAGCGGGGGCCAGATTTAATGCATATTGACGAGGATTTATGACACAAAGTGTGTGGACCTCGGGTTCTCAGGTAATGTAATTACTGCTTATGTTCAGTGGGGAAGATAACTAGCTCCACCACGAGGTACATCTCCATGCCGGAGCTTAACCCATTGACATCTGGAGCGCACACACGATCTGACGAATCTGAAGATAACTCATCAACTAGAGGAGTAGTGGAGAAATATTTGAAAAGGAATTGTTTAACGCATAATAAACAACAACTTTCAGTCAAATATTTCTCACAATTTCGCTTTGGGACAAAAATATTTTCAAACACGTCAGACCAAGTGTGCATCGGGTGTTCAAGGGTTAAATCTTGCCTCCACTACATCAAGTCTTTTTTATAATGAGGAGGGGAAATAAGAGATTACGCCGAGGATCAGTTTCACATGATTATCGCAGACCGCTACATGATTTCCTGAGTGGGAGGTTTCTATAGAGTAGAACAAGGTAGATAAGGGTAATTCTGAGAGATTTCTGAAATGATCGCCATTAACCTGAATAGATTCATCGTGATCACAAATCACAAATAGCCAAATTCATTTCATATGTAAATATTTTCAAAATCTGAGCGTTATTTCAAAATTAACCCAGCAACTCAATTCTAACTGGAGTTTGCACAAGATCAAAAACATAAAAAATATCTTGATAAGATAACAATACTTTTTGTAAAATTCAACTTGAACTGAAAGTTGTCATTCCTGTGAGTTTTACAATTCCTCACATTTTTTCCAATTATAAGCTTGGCGGAGTGCTAAGTTGTCAAACCATGTAATTCACCCAGGGGCAAACAGGTCAAGTTCACATCTTCAGGATCGTAAAGATATAGGTATGAACCCAGTAATTGCCTAGAGATTTACATGTATAATTTAATATTAAATAAATTGAATTTTCAATAAAATATCATTTAAACATACTTAAATCAACCACAGTCATTTCCTCTCATTGTTCAATTTTTGCAATGGCAAATATTTACATGATGCCATTTCATGAGGTCTTTGTAAAATAAATCGTTGCGGTATTAAAAAATCTATTAATTCTATTGATAATTTTGTGTTTGCAGAAATTCTGCACATGATTCAAGTAAATATCAAAACCATCTTCATGAAACCACCTGGTGATATCTAGACTGGGAATGGAATATTTGTTCTCTAATAACATAGCCAGGTGTTCCAATAAAACTATGCAGTCAAGTTAACCCATTCATGCCTGTAGCATGATACAATATAATACAATTTAATACAATATAATACAATATAATACAATATAATATAATATCATTACATTATATAATATTTGAGATATACATCCAAACAAAAATAGCAGCTTTCAACTAGACGTGTCTTTTTTCATAATTTTTAACACAATTTTATGGTATATATCTGTGAGATCTGTGAGCATGAATGAGGCAAAGTGCACAGTGAAATTTCTAAATGTCACCGAATGTGATAGAGTGGGGCTTGCCATTGTTACACTAACATAAGCTGTCGCATAGATTCATAAATGGCAAAGAAAAAAGTGTATCTCATATCAGTGAATTTCAAAAGCGACCAGGCCATCAGGCATTGCGTGGGTTATTGGCTTTATTTTATGATATTCTGCACCAGAAATCCCATGCCACTTTGAGTGGTAATGAGAAGGCCATTTTAACCCCTTCACACTCAGAGATCCCTGTAAAAATGTTGTCTGATTCTTTCATACCTTTGAAAATAACTCGGAAAAATACAGCATGTGTTCGTAAAATATTTGAAGGAGAGTTGTAGATTGGGTTCTGATTAACACTTCTCCTTCAAATATTTTTCAAAAGATGCTTTCACTAGAAAGATATGCCCAAAATTGTCTAGCCTGTTTTGGCTGCTCTAAGTGTGAATGGGTTAAAATGGTTCAGTCCTTAACATAGCATCAAAATTGTAATGCTGATTTCATTTTTCTTTTCATTTTTTTTAAATGGGCTAAGAAAAAACTGCAAAATATCTCAAAAGCTAGGGGTGCCTGTTAAGTTCCAGGGGAAAAATATCACATTGCTGGAAAGAAAGAGGTTCCTACCACTGAATAGATTTTGTATTTATGAATTCAAATGTCATTAGCTCCAAAATGTCATAGATGTAAAGTTTCCTTTGTAATGTGCACTTCACACTTAAATTGTCACCCAACATTCATCTGTAAAATTTGGCTATTTCTAAATCTTCCAAAACTAAATTTTTTAACTGGCAGCATCATGAAGAAAATGTGATAACGGGTATAGTATATAGAAAGGTAATCGGTACTCACTCTTTTTCCTCCACGGGTGCAGGGGAGTGTTTTGGTACAGTTTTAAAACCTGTGCGTTGCCTTTTGGGATCCTTGGAGTCCTCAATATCCGTCTCTGGCTTCCTCTTTGGAATCTTGACCTTGGGTGCTGATTTTGTTTCAATTATTTGTGACAGTACATTCTCAGCTTTTGCTGCGTCCTCAGCGGGAGTCACCTCCATTTTCGTTTCCTCGGGTTCGTCAACTTTTATTTTGACAGTGGCGCCCTCGGTGGCAGGGGGAGGAGACTTGATTACATCATTGTTTTCCTCCTCCTCCTCCTCAATCTCCCCTTCCTCCTCCTCACTGCTAAGGCTCTCACCCTCTTCTTTCTCTTCCACCGCCTCCTCATTGTCATCATCGTCATCATCATCATCGTCATCGTCATTATCGGGTGAGGAGGCTGGTTCCGATTTTAGCGACTTCACAGGCGCCACACACTTCATCGCAGCCTTGGGAGGTTTTCGAGGGGAGCCCTTTATAGGTGGCGCCACCACCACCACCTCAGGCGCACTATCTTTGGAGGGAATTCGTTCAAGCAACGACAAGTTTAATCGTACCACAACTTCGGCTTCCTGACCAGAGTTATAGGAGACGCCACACTTGGGAAACGAGGGCGCCTCGTGACTGTGGTTGGGGATCGGAGAGAGGATATCGGGAGGAGTACTGAGCACAGTATCGAACACATCTTTTAAGTCTAAACTATCGTTTGCACTTTTCCTATGATTATTGTTATCCTCCTCCACTTTTGATTTCTCCTTCCTCTCCTTCGAGTGTGCCCGCTCCTTCTCTTTAGACTCCTTGCGCTCTTTCGACTCCTTCCTCTCCCGAGCCTCCTGTTTCTCCTTCTCGCGCCTCCTTTTCTCCTTATCGTGGGACTCCTTAGATCTCTCCTTATGGCTCACTTTCTCCTTCTTGTCCTTGTTGTCGTTTTTGTGCTGCTCATGGGAGTTAGTTGTGCTACTACTGCTGCTGCTGCCACCACTAGGTTTGTGTTTACCTGGAGTAGTCGTGCCCGCAGATTTCGGGGCACTGCCGTTCACAAGTTTCACAGGGGAGCTTAACGTTTCCACGTCAACATCCTCTTCGGATTCTGAATCGGAAATAAGTTTCTTTGACTTGAATTTGCTAGAGGTAGTAGATTTCTTACCACTACTACTACTATTACTACTGCTGCCAGTGCCGTTTGTAGTTTTTTCCTTGCCCTTCGGCGTAGCACCCCCGCCACCCTTATCAGATCTGGGAGTCCGTGACTTACTAGAACTGGATCGGCCGCTACCACTTTTACTCGTGGACGAGCCACTTTTTGTAGGAGTCGTTTCGTCGAGTTTGGGACTGACTGTTGGAACACTACTGCTACCACCACCACCACTACCCCCAGCAGAGGAGGAGGAGCCAGATTTTTTGCCGCTGCTGCTGCTCCGTTTCGGGGACTTTCCGATGCTGCGCACACTACTGCTGCTTTTCACACTACTAGCACCAGGTGACTTGGCAGCAGCAGCAGCAGCGGAGGACACTGGAGACTTCACACTGGTTTTGTTGTCCGAGCCCATTTTTAATTTCAGCTTAATACCGTTCTCGGTAGTAAGTTCGCACTTCTTGACTGTCTGGCCCTCTGGTGGGGGAGAATGGAGTGCGCGGAGGGCCGGGGGAGAGGGCGGTAACTGCTGGAGCATATTTGTTGTAGTCCTAGATTTCACAAGCTCCGTTAAGTGATCATCGAGATCTTTGAGAACATCTTCGTTAGGATCATCTTGAGATTTCACTATTTCGTTTTCCGATTTTGAGCTGCTATTTTTCTGCTGTGTGTCATCACTGCACAGGGTGACGGGAACTCCGGGAGACGTCTTTGCAGTTGGCAAGAAGTTGAACAAACCCCAGGAATCTTGATTGGCCTGGAAATATCATAGGCATTAGTAAATCGACTATAACAAATGGGTCAAATATCAGAATCAACCCTTTGACTGCTACTGACTAATTAGGTCATTACAAAATGATGCAAAAAGCTGAAAAATAACTGAAACACTGACATGTGGGTACTCATCTGATAGTGCTCAGCGAGAGCTTTCTAATGAATACCAACACAACAGGGTTTAGAAAGTTTTCAAAACTTTTTGCATTTTTCTGCCATGGATGAAAGTAGCCTTAGCATGGAAAGAGTTGAAGGAGTCATAGTTCAAGGGTTAGAGGTCAAGCCCCATGTAGTCCCTTTTTGAAATGTGAAATATGCATCTTCAGTGCTAATTCCATTTTTGATATATAATACAAAACAACTCAAATGATTTTATGAAGGATAGAATTGTTTGGAACGATTAAAACCAGAAACAGAACTTTGTTATGTCTTTTTCTGCTATATAATACTAGATCATTACAAGCCATTTACATGACTAAGTGTACAGCAAAAGATATTGGGTGAAAGAGCACCAAGACAATGACTGACAAACCCATAGTCACTGGCATTTTTCTACATACCAGGCAAGATGCGAACGATAGACTTAGTGCATATGCAAGCAATTAATGCTATAGACACACTAGCAAGGGAGATGCCATCAGTTCAGTCTCAGATAAACACTATTTTAACCCTTATGCTGCAGGTGGCTAATTTGGCCAGTACAAAATAATGCCAAAATCCTGAAAAATCACTGAAACCCTGGAATATGGGTACTCATCTGACCAACATGACAGGGTTCAGATGATTTTCAAAAATCTTTGCATCCTTGTGCTTTGGAAGAAAGTAGCCTCAGGATTGAAAGGGTTAAAAGAATTATATAAATAAGCTGCCATAAATGATTAAGGCCCTTACCCTTTCATTTTTAACTATTACACAAATGTATTAAAATAGCAATGTTTTATTTTTGAGTTAACAGAGTTTTCAATAGTCTGATATACTAGGTTAATTCAAATATTTTCCATATTATTCCTTATAAGGAAAATATTACCATATCTGTCAGACAGTCAGTGCTCTCAGAGCATTAAAGATTTAATGTGAGATTTTCAGATTCAAAATTTCTTTTTGCACCACTGTTTCAATCAAGCTTATAAATCAGGTCAAGTCCAGCAAATCATAGGGCTAATTATAATCTATAGTTAAAAGAGAGATAATGATGATCTATAATGCTATTAGGTATACCCCCTAGATATAAATCATTAAATAAATCACCGGCAACATCCTGGTGGCCCCAATCATTAGCAAGCAGTTTAACCCAAGAATACTTAAAGTGCTCCTTGAAACATGTTGTCTCCATCTATCATACTTTGGGAAGTGAGGCCTAAAAAATTGTTTGATTCCTGTAACCCTACCAAAACAAGTTTTTACTCAAAAAAATCCCTACCATTAGATTTTTTCTGCTCTACCAACTCCCAATCAACATAAAATATGCATAAAACATGCATTTTTTGAACAAGAAAATAATCCCCCCCCCCCCCCTCGACCTACCTACCCTATTTCTTTTTCGGACCGTTACAGGAAACAAACATTTTTTCTCTAGGCCTAACTAAGGAACAAAGCGTAAATTCACAAAATATTTGAAGGCGTGCTGTTAATTGGGTTTGGATTACAATTTCTCTTTCAAATATTTTCCAAAGATGGAAAGTTAGTCAATCCTTTTGAAACACACCTTATCTAATAGTTATGATAGTAGAATTGAGTACTTCTTGACATTTTGCAGTTTAGACCATTAAGATTATATTTTCTTCATATATATTCTGTGATCTTTCTCATATTAATAAATTCCTGGAATGAAGGTATGTAATTCAAGATGGCTCGAAATTACGGGGTACGGGGGCCCACGGCTACCTTGAATTTTCCTGCGCCTCCCTCAAATTTTTGCATTTTGCAGGTAACCCAAAGATCTATCTACTGGTTTTTATATACAATTAAAGTTGCATTTGGGCTCTCTGGAGAAATACTTTCAAGTTTCAAGTTTCAAGCCCTGTAAGTTTAGAATTTCAGACAAGATCTCACCGTGTTTGGAGAAGCTGGTCGCGACACTTCCTTGGACTTTTCCTCCTCTTCATCGGAAGAGCTACTGTCGCTGTCGGAGTCGCTACCAGAGCTGCTGTCCGACCCACTCGAGGAACTGTCAGAACTCGACGACATGTTTCTGGTTCGACCAGGTGACCTAAAAGTAAAACAACAATAATTTACTACAAGATCTACAGCCAACAAACATCATGATCATACTTATGTACAAGAAAGGATAAACAGTGAACTTTTACACCATCATGCACAAGCCAATGTGTCCATCATAGCTGAGTACTAAAATCCATTTAGGTGTCCATTTTGCAGGATTATCCATTTCCTCAGTATAATTCCCTAATCCCATAACCCTTACTAAATCTGGTTGAGGCATTAGAAAATCATGGGAAGTCATTGGTATTAGAAGCTATACTTGGAATGGGAAATGTCATATCACCAAAAATATCCAGACTATGCGGTGATATTTTTTCTACCAGAGCATTTATTTTTTGAAAATACTTTTGTGAACCAAGACCACCCAACAGCTCTCCTGTAACCTGTCCACTTTCATATATATAGGCATTTTCATGTACTATTTCAACATTGAAATAAATTGTTAAAAAAATATTTTAATTTTTTTCAAAACATTCATTTTTATCATAGCATGAGCAGGGGCTACTTTGGCAAGTTACAAGGGTCACTTCCCGGCAGAAAGTGATACAAAAAAGTGTACGCCAGATCTTAGGGGAAAAATGAAATCACTTTTTACAAAAAGAAAAAGAAAAATTGTGGCTGTCATTGTTTTTTTTGAAAGAGTGAAATCAAACCACTGCAAAATAAACACTGGATATAAAGAGTTCAAGATGTGATACCAGTAATCTTAAATGAAATCTCGATCAAAACAACACACTAAGATCAAATTTCAAACATTAGTAACCCAGGAAAGAAAGAATTTGATAGGTTTTATTGCTCCCAACTTGTGGATATCGGTTGACTGCATAATAAACACTTTAAAAATAAAGGCAAGCGGATCACCACTGCACCGATTCCACAAAACCTCAATTAACTTAAGCCGTGTACGAAATGTACGAAATGATTTATTGCGGATAGATTTTCTTTCCTCCACGAGAAGAGAGTTCCTCAAAGCATCTCTCTGTCACCGTTGGCTGAGTAAGGAGCAATAAAGAGCTCTAGCGCTATAGAGTTGTCTGCCGGGCTAATAGCCAAGTGGTTTTTACGATGACCGAGTGCCGCAGAACAGGCATGCAGGTATTACTAAGGAGAATACCTATGGCCCAGAACAGGACAACGGTGATTTGTGCGGCTACGAGGAGTCGATAGAATGTACCTTGGATAGACACTAGATGGGGAAGATGAGAAGAGCATAGCCTTAACCTTTACATACCCAGCCTTCTAATACTGCTATCTTAAGGGGCCTGTGTCCTGAAACCTAAGACGTCAACATTGATCTATGCATGGTCTTAGCTAATATTTGGAAACAGGGTGTCCAAATAGAGGTTTCATAGACTTTTGCATGTCCAAAGTGTGGTACAAAGTACATACTACTAATAAAATAAAATTTAATAATCCCTATATATTTACAGATTTTGCTTTTTTAGGCCAGTAACTGCTTTGTATGTCTTATAAAAGTGACACTACAGCTTCTACATCTTCTATCTTTTAAGAAAAGTCATCATCAGCAAATTCTGACAAAAAAATTGGGTGTCCAAACTGTCAAAAACAGTGTTCTGGGTGTCCAAATGACACGCTGGACGCATAGGCGGCTAAGCCCCTGGATCTATGGTTTCTTTTTTATCTCAAGCCTTAGCTTACTACTTGAGACCCAAGAGCTGTAGGTTAGTTTTGATCCCTGACTTTCTTGATATTCTCTTCCATACACAAGCAATATATCTTATGCTGTTATCTCATCGAAGCAGTGTCCTGAGAACTTATGACTGACGGTTGACTTTGACTTTCTCGTTTTCCTTTTCAATCAGCCATATGTCTCACACTGTTGTCTCAAATAGCACTGTGTCCTGAGATCTAAGAACTGAAGGTTGATTTTGACTTCCTTGACACTGCTTCCAGCTGCCATATGTTTTATATTGTAATCTTACGAGCGAGCGCTATGTACAGAATTCGCAGAGGTGACAGTTGATTTCAATCCCTGACTTTCTTGAAATTCCCCTTATCAGCCAGATGCCCTCTCGCTAGCCTTGTGACCTAAACCAGGTCAATGATAATCCTTCAGGAAAAAAAAACAGTCAGTCGGTCATCTACCACCATACAACTTAACCCTTCCAATGCTGAGGCTACTTTCGTCTTAAGCACAAGGATGCAAAGATTTTCTAAAAACCATCTAAACCCTATCATGTTGGTATTCATTGGATAGCTCTCACTGAGCACTATCAGGTGAGTAGCCATGGGCCAGGGTTTCAATCATTTTTCAGTTTTTTTGCATCATTTTTGTATTCATAATTGGCCAAATTAACCACCACCAGCATAAGGGTTAAGGTCGATTTCAATCCCTGACTTTCTTGACATCCCCTTTATCAGCCTCATGCCCTCTCCCTAGCCTTGTGACCTGAACCAGGTCACAGATTAGCGTTCAGGAAAGAACCAAGTTGGCCAGTTATTAAGGGGGATCCTGAACGTCTACCCCATCGCTAATGAATCACCCTTTGTACACACACAGTTTAATGCCAATCCAGTTGTAGATATCTGAGCGCGGCGGCCGGCGGTATCCTGTTTAATTTCCCCAGTGCCACGCTGGTTTGTTTTCTCGTGGAGCATGTGTCCCAGAAGATCGATTACGGAGGCAAGGGTAATTCCGCGTGTGTGTGCATGAGACACTTGTTTGATCTGCAGCACACACTATTGTGTTAATCTATTGTGTTAATCTCAGCCATTTGCATTTATAGAGCACACACAAACTGAGAAATTTTGAACATAACTGATCAATTAAGAGTATTGTCTCAAATATATGGAATTT
Source organism: Maea johnstoni (assembly GCA_963942565.1). Lineage (NCBI taxonomy): Eukaryota > Metazoa > Annelida > Polychaeta > Spionida > Magelonidae > Maea > Maea johnstoni. The sequence goes on from OZ012690.1 coordinate 25,089,099, forward strand.
CGTTTTTTCTTTTTCGTCACTTTTTCGCCATATTGCAGCAAAGTCCTGACTAGCTAGTTGTATCTGGTTGAGGAAACTGGAGTACCCGGCAAAAACCACCGCCTAACCTTAAGTCATTAGCAACTTTCCCACAAGCCCCTGATGGGATGTGGGAAAGTTGTTGGTGACTTGGAAGAGGAATTTAAAATAAAGAAGAGCTAAGCTTTCATTCAAGTATTTCTCAATTATTTCATTTTTATCTTGATTTCCTGAAGTGAGTAGACTCCAATGAGAGTAGGGCTAGTATGTTTTCAAGGTGCCACTAGCCCTGTTTAGCAAAAACCTTATGAAGCTATTGCCAGTTCCTGCCCTGCGAATACTCCCCCCCCCCCCTCTCCAACTCCAAAAGCTTCTGTGTATGGATGGTAGATACTAGGACGGGATTAACCTGCTGTCCCGACTATTTCTGTAATATCTTTGTTAGCAGAACATTTTGAGGAAAATATTTGGAGGAGAAATATTGATCAGAACCCAACCCACAATCCTCCTTCAAATTATTTTTGAATAAACGCTTAATGCGGGAGTTATTTTCAAAAGCAAGGTAGATCCAGACGACTCTAGTTAAAGAGATCTACGGGCCTGAATGGATTAGTGTGGTGAGCGGCTCATAAAGCAACTCCCACATGAGGAGCTGAGACAGGAGATGAGCGCAGATGGAAGGTCAATAGTTCCCTGGCTGCCACCGGGATGCTACAAGCTGCTCCCACCCACCCACCTCTCACAGAGAAACACCCTCTACACTCACAGAGAAACACCCTCTACACTCACAGAGAAACACCCTCTACACTCACAGAGAAACACCCTCTACACTCACAGAGAAACAACCTCTACACTCACAGAGAAACACCCTCTACACTCACAGAGAAACAACCTCTACACTCACAGAGAAACACCCTCTACACTCACAGAGAAACAACCTCTACACTCACAGAGAAACACCCTCTACACTCACAGAGAAACAACCTCTACACTCACAGAGAAACACCCTCTACACTCACAGAGAAACAACCTCTACACTCACAGAGAAACACCCTCTACACTCACAGAGAAACAACCTCTACACTCACAGAGAAACACCCTCTACACTCACAGAGAAACAACCTCTACACTCACAGAGAAACACCCTCTACACTCACAGAGAAACACCCTCTACACTCACAGAGAAACAACCTCTACACTCACAGAGAAACAACCTCTACACTCACAGAGAAACACCCTCTACACTCACAGAGAAACACCCTCTACACTCACAGAGAAACACCCTCTACACTCACAGAGAAACAACCTCTACACTCACAGAGAAACACCCTCTACACTCACAGAGAAACAACCTCTACACTCACAGAGAAACACCCTCTACACTCACAGAGAAACAACCTCTACACTCACAGAGAAACACCCTCTACACTCACAGAGAAACACCCTCTACACTCACAGAGAAACAACCTCTACACTCACAGAGAAACAACCTCTACACTCACAGAGAAACACCCTCTACACTCACAGAGAAACACCCTCTACACTCACAGAGAAACAACCTCTACACTCACAGAGAAACAAACTCTACACTCACAGAGAAACAAACTCTACACTCACAGAGAAACACCCTCTACACTCACAGAGAAACAACCTCTACACTCACAGAGAAACACCCTCTACACTCACAGAGAAACAACCTCTACACTCACAGAGAAACAAACTCTACACTCACAGAGAAACAACCTCTACACTCACAGAGAAACAAACTCTACACTCACAGAGAAACACCCTCTACACACACAGAGAAACAACCTCTACACTCACAGAGAAACACCCTCTACACTCACAGAGAAACAACCTCTACACTCACAGAGAAACACCCTCTACACTCACAGAGAAACAACCTCTACACTCACAGAGAAACAAACTCTACACTCACAGAGAAACAACCCTCTACACACACAGAGAAACAACCTCTACACTCACAGAGAAACACCCTCTACACTCACAGAGAAACAACCTCTACACTCACAGAGAAACAACCTCTACACTCACAGAGAAACACCCTCTACACTCACAGAGAAACACCCTCTACACACACAGAGAAACACCCTCTACACTCACAGAGAAACACCCTCTACACACACAGAGAAACAACCTCTACACTCAGAGAAACACCCTCTACACTCACAGAGAAACACCCTCTACACTCACAGAGAAACAAACTCTACACTCACAGAGAAACAACCTCTACACTCACAGAGAAACACCCTCTACACACACAGAGAAACACCCTCTACACTCACAGAGAAACAACCTCTACACTCACAGAGAAACACCCTCTACACTCACAGAGAAACACCCTCTACACTCACAGAGAAACAACCTCTACACACACAGAGAAACACCCTCTACACTCACAGAGAAACAACCTCTACACTCACAGAGAAACAACCTCTACACTCACAGAGAAACAACCTCTACACTCACAGAGAAACAACCTCTACACTCACAGAGAAACACCCTCTACACTCACAGAGAAACAACCTCTACACTCACAGAGAAACACCCTCTACACTCACAGAGAAACAACCTCTACACTCAGAGAAACAACCTCTACACTCACAGAGAAACACCCTCTACACTCACAGAGAAACAACCTCTACACTCACAGAGAAACACCCTCTACACTCACAGAGAAACAACCTCTACACTCACAGAGAAACACCCTCTACACTCACAGAGAAACACCCTCTACACTCACAGAGAAACACCCTCTACACTCACAGAGAAACACCCTCTACACTCACAGAGAAACAACCTCTACACTCACAGAGAAACACCCTCTACACTCACAGAGAAACAACCTCTACACTCACAGAGAAACAACCTCTACACTCACAGAGAAACACCCTCTACACTCACAGAAAAACACCCTCTACACTCACAGAGAAACAACCTCTACACTCACAGAGAAACACCCTCCTCACTCACAGAGAAACACCCTCTACACTCACAGAGAAACAACCTCTACACTCACAGAGAAACAACCCTCTACACTCACAGAGAAACAACCTCTACACTCACAGAGAAACAACCTCCACACTCACAGAGAAACACCCTCTACACTCACAGAGAAACACCCTCTACACTCACAGAGAAACAACCTCTACACTAACAGAGAAACAACCTCTACACTAACAGAGAAACAACCTCTACACTCACAGAGAAACAACCTCTACACTCACAAAGAAACACCCTCTACACGCACAGAGAAACACCCTCTACACTCACAGAGAAACACCATCTACACTCACAGAGAAACACCCTCTACACTCACAGAGAAACAACCTCTACACTCACAGAGAAACAACCTCTACACTCACAGAGAAACACCCTCTACACTCACAGAGATACCCCTCTACACTCACAGAGAAACACCCTCTACACTCACAGAGAAACACCCTCTACACTCACAGAGAAACACCCTCTACACTCACAGAGAAACCCCTCTACACTCACAGAGAAACACCCTCTACACTCACAGAGAAACAACCTCTACACTCACAGAGAAACACCCTCTACACTCACAGAGAAACAACCTCTACACTCACAGAGAAACAACCTCTACACTCACAGAGAAACAACCTCTACACTCACAGAGAAACCAACCTCTACACTCACAGAGAAACCCCTCTACACTCACAGAGAAACACCCTCTACACTCACAGAGAAACACCCTCTACACTCACAGAGAAACACCCTCTACACTCACAGAGAAACCCCTCTACACTCACAGAGAAACACCCTCTACACTCACAGAGAAACACCCTCTACACTCACAGAGAAACACCCTCTACACTCACAGAGAAACACCCTCTACACTCACAGAGAAACACCCTCTACACTCACAGAGAAACAACCCTCTACACTCACAGAGAAACAACCTCTACACTCACAGAGAAACAACCTCTACACTAACAGAGAAACAACCTCTACACTCACAGAGAAACAACCTCTACACTCACAGAGAAACACCCTCTACACTCACAGAGAAACACCCTCTACACTCACAGAGAACACCCTCTACACTCACAGAGAAACACCCTCTACACTCACAGAGAAACACCCTCTACACTCAATGCACTGATGGAGACAGTGGCTTTGAGAGGTTCAACTAACTCCTCATTACAAATGCTGATTTTCTTACTTAAGACTGTCCCTTTCCTTTAACCAATCAAATACTGAGGCTACCCTTCATCGAAATCACAAGGACACCGAGATTTTTGAAAATCATCTAAACCCTATCATGTTGGTATTTATTTGATAGCTCTCACTGAGCACTCTCAGATAAGTACCCATGAGTCCGGGTTTCAGTATTTTTTTTAAGGTTTTCTGCATCATTTTGTATTACCAAGATTAGCCACCAGCAGCTTAAGGGTTAAAATGAAACCAAACAGAACACCTTAATTTTCAGTTTTTGATTGCAATTAGCTGTGAACATGTCACACCACATTCAGCCCCTCTCTAAACTAATGGGTGAGTTTCACAGACAGAGATATAATAAGGTATGTGTAACCTAGAGGTACAACTGTCTGCCAAGAGGCCACATGGCACACCACAGAGAAATAGTTTATGTCCTAGATAAGGCAGTCTTCAAGGTAAAAACAGCAGAGGGAGATGATTTAGAGCCTGGTCTCACCTTGAACTTCAACCACAATTATAGGTCTGATGTAGGTGGTGGAAGGTGTCACAGCATCAGCAATAAACACGGGGTATGCTGAGCTGCTAACACCACAACCCACGCACCACACACAAAGGGGTGGGGCAGGGGCTCTATATGAAAGGGAGGGAGAGAGAGAGAGAGGGGGGGGGAGGGAGAGAGAGAGAGAGAGAGGAGAGAGAGAGAGAGAGAGAGAGAGAGAGAGAGAGAGAGAGAGAGGAGAGAGAGAGAGAGAGAGAGAGAGAGAGAGAGAGGAGAGAGAGAGGGAAGGAGAGAGAGAGAGAGAGAGAGAGAGAGAGAGAGAGAGAGAGAGAGAGAGAGAGAGGAGAGAGAGAGAGATTGTTGCACCTGCCTAGCATTACTCAGGTTGTCAGATGCACTATGTTATTACTACCTCCACTCACCCATACCGTACGGCTAAATTACACCTCATTTTGATATATTACAAAATGGCCGCATGCCGTGACTGTTCCCTCCTTACGTATTAGTGATCACTCCATCTCCCGAATACTGAATTAAATCTCAATAAGCTGCCTCCGAGGTATAGATAAGGGACTGCTGAGGGAATAGATGCCAATAATATTAATAGCACGTGGCCAAAAAATGGCAATAACATATATTGGCAACATATGTCATTGTCGCTGGAATTACCAGAGAAGCACCATTGTGGATGTGTTTCTGATTTCCATACAAAGCCATTGAGCATGCAACATTAAGCAGTCTCTTGCTGAGGCC